>JACEFZ010024193.1:0-277210 GCA_014155875.1 Cepaea nemoralis | reverse complement strand
AAGCTGGGGTGGGCTGAGTTACCTGAAGGTGTGGAAGCTTGTCAAAGTCCAATGCCTTCAACATCTCTTTGGTATCTGGATCAATTTCAATAATGTCCATTTCAAGAGCAGAAACCTCTGGCACATAGTTGTCTCTTCTCTCCCTCTCTTCCTCCTGAAGCTTAATAGAAATATTCCTCACTGGTCCCTTCTGAATCCTCTTCATCAGATGTGTAACGAATCCAGCAATCTTATTCCTCAGCTTCTTGCTAGGGATGATTGCGATCTCTTCACATACACGTTTGTTTGTGTGGAAGTCGCTGGTCAGCTTGGTGTAATATTTGTCAATAATTACACGGGAAGCCTTCTTCACTGTCTTGGTACGTACACTTTTTTTTTTTTTTAAACTTTTATTGAGTGTTAAAGAAAACTTTGCATTTGTATTGTTCGTGTTGTTACAGAGCGTTGCATGTGGAAGTGTAGGTGACATATGCGCAAATTTTTACAACATTTATTTCAACATTTTTACATTTGAAATGAAGGGTAACGGAAAACGAGTACAAACAACAACAAGGCGGTAGTATACCATTTTTTTCCCTCTGCCACCCTTTCACCTGTCAGCTCCAACCCCACCAATACCATCATCACCACTTGGTAATGAGGAAAAGGGCAGTAAAACTTGTTAAAACCGACCGGTGAAGGCAGCAGCAGCATCAAAACGAACAGTATCGAAAAGGTGGGGGGGGGGGGGTTGTCAAGGAGTATCCTAGTTTACAATGCAGGAGGGGTAGTTAGTAGTTGTTGCATTTGTTTGTGTTGTTACATGCGTACTGTGTGTTCAGTAGTTGTGTGCGTGTTTTTACAGAGCGTTGCATGTGGGCGTGTAGGTGACATATGCGCAAATATTACAAATATTTTATACATTTAAACATTTCTCCTTTGACATTGTTGTAAGGAAATATTGTAAATCAAAAGCGTGATGGTAGCGGGCTGTTATTATTTCCCCTGCCGCCCCGCTCTCCTGTCAGCTCCAAAACTCCTACCAAGTACCATCACCCTCGGTGATGATAAACATGGCGGCGTAGAACTGAAACAAAACGGTGAGGGTGGCAGCAGAGACAACAATCACAGTATCAAAAGGGTGGAAAAGGGGGATGTGATAGTATACGCGTTTACAAAGCCATATATATTAATAGATAATAATGCAAAGTAACAACCAAATACATAAATAAATATCATAGTGACAAGGAATAACAGTGCTGAGACTAGTGATAGACTCAATGATAATAAATAATAATAATATTAATAATAGTTTTAACATGTGATTTTATGTGCTAAATTGATTACCTTAGGAATGGTGTTTACATGAAATACATCTTATAATAATAATGACAAGGAATAAAAACTACTAAGGGTGATGACAGCAATGCTAATATTAATAAACACAATGGTAGGATTTGTGTTGATAATGGTCACATTTTCCAAACATGTGATTCCATTTGCTAAAATGATTTTCTTAGAAATGGTGTTAAAATATGGCTGGTGCATACAATAACAATTGCATCCTGCACTGTTTATATATATAGTAGGTGTAAAAAGGAGTTGGTTATCTTTTTTTTCTCCTTGCTTATTTTTTTTTATTATTTTTTTTTTATTTTTACATATACTTGCAACATGCAATGTTCAATAATAGCAGAAGTAAAAGGAGTTGGTTATCTTTTTCTCCTTGTTTATCTTTTTTTTCTTTTGGTCTTATTTGTAAGGGTTTATTCATTTTTTCCCTTCCTTCTTTTTTTTTAAAACTTATTGTAGAAAGTAAACAAGCATCAGTATTAGCACAAATTTTTACAATATTTACATTTTGTTTCCCTTGCCACCCTTTCACCAATTTGGTTCCACTCCACCAATGCCACTACCCCCCTCTCTGGGCAATGATGGTAAAGGCAGGATAAATATTTGAACCAAACCGGTGTGGGTATCAGCAAAGGCAGCAACAAACCATGAGCAAGGGGAGGGGGCGCATTGGAAAGGGGTTTTGGTTTATTACTAATGATGATAATAATAATAATGACAGGAGGAGACATACTGAGGGTAATAACAGCAATTATAAAAAACCAGCAATGGTAATTAGTTAGTTAGTTAGTTAGTCTTTCCTCTTGAGCCTAAGGCGGCGCATAGGGCAGAAGTCCTGTCTCTCCATGCCTGGCGGTTCGCTGCTATCTGTTGTAGATCTTGGATATTTACTTGGCCATTGAATGAGCCTTCTCTAATGATGGTTCTACGCAGGGTCTCTCTTGGTCTTCCCCGTTTTCTTTTCCCTACCGGTGACCATATGAGGGCTTGGTAGGGGAGTCTTGTCTTGTCCATTCTGAGTACATGGCCGATGTAGTTCCAACGGCGTCTTCTTATGAAATTGGATACTGTATCTTGCTTAGTCTCTTGTCTTATTTGCGAATTGGTTCTGAAGTCTGTCCAGTGGATGTTTAGAAGTCTTCTAAGACATTTGATCTCAAAATTGTCTAATTTTTTATCTAAAGCTACCGTTGATTTCCAACTTTCACATCCATACGTTAACACTGGAATCACACAAGAGTTGAAGATTTTAAGTTTTGTGTGTTTGCTGAGTGTCTTTGACTTCCAGATGTTTGACAGTTTATTGAAGGCACTAGATGCCAGTGCGATTCTAGATGATATTTCTGGTGTTGAGTCCCCTGTGGATGTCATTTTGCTTCCTAGGTATGTGAAGCTGTTGACTTTTTCAAGAACGTAGCTGTTCAATTTGGTCTCATCTGAACTGTTGGTAAGACAAATGGTAATAATAGTTATGAAAATGATAAACATTTTTACAATATGTGATTCCATTTGCTAGGAGGATTTTCTTTGTAATGGTGTCAAACATAGCCTAGCAGGTACATACACATGCAAACTGCAGTTTTTAATAATGCTTGGAGTAAAGGAGTGGGTTATATTTTCCTCCTTGTTTTTTTCCTAAATGTAGGGGTTCATTCATATTTCCCTCTTTGCTCTCTCTTTCTTTTTTTAATACAAATTTACCAAACATTTGTATTTGCATAAGTGTTTACAGTATTTTTGGTTTGATAACCATATGTGTTTTTGTATTCATTCATTCATTTAACACTCACTCACATGATTCAAAGGGGGTGACTAACAGAAAGGGAAATCTTTACATTTTTGTTTACTTTGCCACACTCCCACCAATCGCTTCCACTCCAATGCCCCTCTGACCACCCTTAATGATGGTACAGGCAGGACAAATATTTGAACTGACCAGTGGGGTGGTAGCAAAGGCAACAAAACCATAAGCAAAAGGGGCACTTGGGGAGATGAAGTTGTAAATTAATAAAGATGATAATAAGGATAATAAGGTAAATACTGAATACAAGGAAAGGGGGAAGTCTTTACATTATTTTCTCACTCGCTACACTCTCCTCAAACGGTTTCACCCCACCCAAGCCTCATGCTAGAGGAGATGAAGTTGTAGAATAATAATGATGATATCACTAATATTTATAACATTAATGATACTAAGGACAATAAGGTAAATACTGAATACAAAGAAAAGGGTAATGATGGTACAGGCAGGACAAATGTATGAACCAACCAGTTGGGGTAGCAGCAAGTGTAACAAACCAAAGGCAACAGGGGGCGCAGGGGAGATGAAGTTGTAAAATAATTAGTGATGATATCAATAATACTTATAAAATCAATGATACTAAGGATAAGGTAAGTATTGACTACAAGGATAGGGGAAAGTCTTTACATGTTGTTTCCTCGCCACTCTCACCAATTGGTTTCACTGCACCAATGTCCCTATGACCACTCTAATGATGGTACAGGCAGGGCAGATGTTTGAAACAAAATAGTGGGGGTAGTAGCAAAAGCAACAAATCTTAAACAAAAGGGGGGAAGGGACATGGGGGATGAAGTTGTAAAATAATAATGGTGATATCATTAATGCTTATTTAATTAATGATACTAAGGATAAAAAGGGTAGGGTAATGATATTAAAAAATAATAATGTTAATGATAGTAATAATAATACTAATAATAATAAAATAATAATAATAATAAAAATAATAATAATATTATAATAGATATGTGCTTTTATGTACTAAAATGATAATCTTAGTTGTGGTGGTAGTTTAGCACAACAAGTTCATTTAAAGCAAACATTTCATAAATAGTACATTGGAATGAGAGGAGTTAAATTTTCTTTTCTCCTTTTTTCTTTTCTCCCTTGTCTATAAGGGTGAAAACCATCATATTGAAACAAATAAAACAAGCATTTATACTTCCACTATTCTTTACATAAGGGATTTTCCATTTGTCTTTTGACCGTATGTGAACTTTTTAAATCATTCACTCGCAGTTTCTACTTTCTTTCTCGCGCTCATGTATACCAAAATTGTAATAAAGTAAGAAAGAGTACATATGATTTACTCTGGAAATAGTTGTGATATCTTGTGTGTGTACATAAAGGAAATTAAATGTGTGTTATATGTGTGGTGTTTGTATCTGGCAAAATTTCTGCAGGTCCATATAAGTTGTCTGTAGTAAGAAAGTGCTACCAGTAGTTTTGTATGTATGTCCTTAGATGTCATTGGTATAGTATTGAGAAAAATTGCTTTATATATGTCGGTTTGTTTGCCTGTGTGTGTTTGTATGAGGTGTTTGAGTGTTGCGAGTGTGGCAGTAATTGTTGGACATGTATAATAAATGTGTTCCTCTGTTTCTTGTGTGTTGTTTCTACATAATTGACATTGTTTGGATATGTATGCTTCTACCTGTGTTGTGGGGGTCATACTGTATAACAGTCCATATGTGATCTCCCTAGTTTTTGGTGTTATGTGTTTATTGTGTAGGTTTGAAAAGGTGCATGTGAAGTCAGTCATGAAATATTTGTGTCCTCTTTTAATCCTAAGTCTTAGTGATGGTGCTTGTTCTCTAACTAAATGTTTGTATATTGTGTGTGTTGTTTGCTGTATTAACTGTTCATGTCCTTTTATTGCCTGTATGCATGTCTGATAGAATGTTGGCAGTCTTCCCTGGTAGTGTGCAGTTGCATTGTTAAGAGGTGTGAGATGTTTGATGTTGTGGCCTATGTAATATAGTGCTAGTCTGTTCTGTTCTGGGTGTCTGATGATTTTACATATGTGACTGATTCTAAGTGACAGTATTTTTGTCTGGATGTCCTGTAGTGAAATCCCGCATTGTTTCCTGTCTTGTATGAGAGTTTTGTGTTTAATGCTGTGTATCGTGTTGGTGAAGATGAAGCGTCTGATTTGTTTGTTTATGTTTGTGACGGTCTGTTTAGGAGGGTCCAGTACTGTCGCTAAATATATTATTTTGGGTAATATGTATGTGTTGACTATTGTGCTTCTACCAAATATTGTGGATGTCTTGTACCTATACCTGTGTAACATGTCTGTGATCTGTTCGGTAAGTGCGTGCCATGTCTGTCTGTGTGTTTCTGTGGGATCGCATGGAAATGTGATCCCATACAGCTTCATGGTGTCTATGTGTTTCAGATCTGGAGGGAAATCATCCTTTTGTTTCCACTTTCCCAGGCCCATTATCTGTGATTTCTGTACATTAATTTTGGCTCCACTGCCCTTTCCAAAATGGGTAAAGGTGTGGAGTATATTCCTTATTGATGTGTTGCTGGTGGGAAAGAAGGCAGTGTCATCTGCATAGGCGATGAGCTTCTGCTCTCCTATCCCATGCAGGAAGGTTCCTTTAATACTAGTGTCTTGCCTTATCTTCTCTAATAAAGGTTCTAGGGTGAGCACATACAGGAGTGGTGATAAGGGACATCCTTGTCTTACAGATCTCGTGAGCCTGAAGCTAGCTGTCAGTGAATGGTTCACCAACACTCTGCTCTCAGGATTTTTGTACAAGATCTGTATCCACTGCCTGTAGTACTCTCCTATGTTACAGTGCTCTAGTGTCCTATGCAGGTAAGTGTGGGAAATTCTGTCGAAGGCCTTCTCTTGATCCAAGGATAAGATGGAGGATGGACAGTCTTTTCCATGTGTATAGTTAATAATGTCTCTAATGAGGTGTGTGTGGTTGTGTATATTTCTGTCTTTGACACTGCACTGTTGGTCTGGGTGTATTAGTGTTGGCATGAAGGGTTTAAGTTTGTTGGTGAGTGATTTGGCGAGTATCTTGTAGTCTGTGTTGAGTAAGGAAATTGGTCTGTAGTTCTTCAGTTGTGTTTTGTCAGTTTTATCCTTGCATATGAGTGTAATGTAAGACATGTTGCAGCTGTCCGGAAGATTTTTTTTGTCAAAGGTTTCCTGATAGACTTTGAGGAGAAGATTGCCTAGAATAGGAAAGAAGTGTTGGTAGAATTCTACTGTCAAACCGTCTGGTCCTGGAGTTATGTCTTTGTTTAGTGTTCTTAGTGCCTGTGTTATGTCTGTCAGTGTCAGTTCTGTGTCCAGTGTGTCTTTGTCTATGTCAGATAATTTCTTTGTGTACTGTAAGAAGTTGTCTTGTATCTGTGTGTCGACTGTCTGCTGTGAATAGTTGTGTGTAGTGTTGTTGGAAAGCAGTCTCTATGTGTGGTGTTTCTGTCTGCATGTTTCCTTGCATGTCTGATATTTTGCTTATTTGTCTGTTACGTTGTACGTTCTGTTCTATTGCTAAATATTGCCTCGTAGCTGTCTCTTGTGTAATTGTGTTGAGTTTTGTTCTGAGAAGAGCACCAAGATATCTGTGTTGTTGGTGTTCTTCTAGTTGTGCTTCTAATGTGTGTAAGTGATGTGCATCTCTGTCTGTTTGTTTTGTTAGTCGTATGGCTGTCTGTATGATGCGCGCCTGTCTTAGTCTGTCTTTGTGGATCATGGTTGCTAGATGTTGTGTTCTGCTTCGTATGGTGTTTTTCAATAAGTCCCAGTATTGTGTGATGTTCTCAGTCGGTATATTGTCTGTGTACGTTTGTATGAGCTGTGTCATATATTTTACATATTCTGTGTGTTCCAATAATAAATGATTGAACTTCCAGTGAGGTGACCTTTTGTTTGGCTGCGTGTTTGTGCTGATGTGTACTAGTATTGCTTTGTGGTCTGTGTAATCTAATGTTTCCCGTAGGTGTTTGGTTTGTATGATGTGATGTGTTGCGGGCGTAGTAAATCCGGTCTAATCTAGATGATCTGTTGTGTGTTTTGTTTGTGTATGTCGTTTCTCTACTGTCGGGGTGTGTATGCCTGAATGCGTCTGTGAGGTTGTGTGTATCGATTATATTTCGTAGTGTCTCAATGTTGATGTAAGCTGTCCCTGCCGGCTCTCCTCAGCTGTTTTCCCACCTCCCCACCTACCACGTCTAAATCTTCAAGAACACAATTGTAATCGCCGGCAAGAACAATATTTTGTCCCCTGTATGTCTGTGTTAGTAAGTCGTCTAAATTTTCATAAAATAGAGGTTGATAATTGTAGTTAGGTGGTGCGTGTATGTTCACAATGACAAATGAGTGTGTGTCGTTTTTAACTTGAACTGTGGAAATTCTACCTTGTGCGTCTGTGTGTGTTCTAAAAATAGTCCACGTGTCGGAAATTTGGAGAATGGCTGTCCCTGACCCTACGTTATGTTTCGCCAAACTGAAACACGAGTTTCTTAATCCTAGCCGTGTCACTAATTCTGCTGCTTCAAAGTCTGTTTTGATGTTAGTTTCTTGTAATAAAAGAAAATCGGGTTTGTGTTTGTGTATGAGTGTGACTATATGTTGTAATTTCATTTTCATACCACGAATATTCAAACTAATTAAACATAAGTTGTCTGCCATTTTTAAAATAAAATTAAACAACATGGTGGTTAAATTAAGTGATTACCTTTATCTTTCCTGTAGTAATTTAATTCTGGGTTGCGTCTTCGGGTTTGATGGTATGTTTGTAGTTTTCGTTTTCCTTGTGTTCTTCGTCGGTGTCTTCGTCAGTGTTTATAAAAAGTGGTCCTTCGTTGTCGCTGTTTTCATCCTGCTTTGTAGCAGATTTCTTGCATGGTTTAGAAGGAGAAGGGGAAAGTCTTCCCTCCTCTTCTCTCATGTCGTTGTTGCCTGAGGAATTTCTCCTCTCTGCCCACTGTCTTTTTCTGCCGTAGTGGACGGTTTTGAATCCTTCGTCGTTGGTTTCTTGTGAAATTGTTTTTGCTTGAGTGTCTGCGTCTGTTTCCGTGGTCACCGGTCCACCAGCTACCTCGGCGTCATCTTGGGTGGCGTTGTCCTCGTCTGGCCTCGTGGCTTCTTTTGGGCCGGCTGTCTCGGCGACATCTTGTTTTTTGTTGTTCGAAATTGTTTGAGGTTTTCCCCCGAGTGAGGGGAAATCTTCTTGTGATCTTTCAGTTGGTTGTGTGATATTTATATTGTCTTTCTTTTGCCTCCGGCTCGGGCATTTGTTGGCCCAGTGTGAGTCCAGGCCACATGTAGGGCATTCGGTGCGACGACCCACTATTGTGAACATAATACGGTGGTCTCCTGCGATTTTCCCAGGAGCTGTAATCTTGGCGTAATGAGGTATTGGTTTTTTTTGGGGTACAAAGAACTCCCCATTTTCCGCCACCGTACTTGATGCGGAATACTTCCGCATTTTCGTCACCCATTGTCTGTTTTATGATGAACTTGACTCCCTCTGGAGGAATCGTGTTGGGGAGCCAATGGATCGTCACCCGTTCTCAGTTCCTTTTCAAAGTGTTCAATCGACACTTCGAGTCCCTCGGTCGGCAGTTTTATCTTTTTGCCATGCAGGCCTTTGTAAACTGCCACATGGGCAGCTTGGGATCAGATTTACAAACCACCGCGTGGGTGTCTCATATCTGTAGATGTCTGCTACTCCGCCAGCAGGCACCCCGCATGGGCCGAGCAACGTGCTGGCAATTAAATGAGGCGTGCCTTTGGCCGCCGCGCCAGGTCCGGTAATAGTGAGAACCAACGTACCTTTTTTATGAAGCGGTGTCCCCTCGAGAAAGCGGTCGATGTCCACAGATTCCATGTTGTCGAAAGCTGCCATGTCTGCTGTTGATGAAGTTCCGGAAATAACACCACAATGAAAAATCTAAAAGGCGAAAGATTTGTTCGTTTGTGAAGAGAAACCAGAGTAACGTACACGTACACTTCTTCTTCTTCTTCTTTCGTTCGCCTGAAACATGTCTACAACTGCAATGTCGTCTCTTGTATGAATCTAACAGTCTTTTTTAGTTCATTCAGCGGTCCATAGAGTTTATCTTCAACTGTTGTCTCTCTAGGCCAGAAGGTTCGCCTGGATATGTTGTAGTTTGGGCAATCCTGGAGTATGTGCTCTGCTGTCTGCGACGCCAAACCACATGTGCACATGGCTGAGTCACCAATCTTGAATTTTGTATACAAGTGGTTGCGTAATCTATTGTGTCCTGTTCTGAGGCGCAGAAGAATGACCTGTTCTGGTCTGTCCATAACGTGGTAGTCGTCTTGAGTAAGGTTTGGTGGCCTTTCTGATTGATTTGATCATTCTTTTCTTTTGGTGGTATGTAATAGGCACATCAGGTTGTTCTTCTTTTGCTCCTTCCTTAGCCAATCGATCAGCTCTGTCGTTTCCGGGGACTCCACAGTGGGATGGTATCCACTGTATGGTGATCTTACGCTGACTGCTAAGTTCAGAAAGTAGTGTCCTCAGAACTGGCAATTTCCCAGACAGGAGCGCCTCTATTACGGATTTTGCATCTGTCAATATCACTGCAGGTTGTGTACCATGGCTGGTATTTTGTAATTTCTCTGTGGCTATCTTGATTGCCTCAATTTCAGCATCATAGTTATGGCAGTACTTTCCTGTTGGAATTCTGGCCGTGTCTCTAGTATTATTTGGGTATTCTATGTACACTCCCGCTCCTCCATTTCGAACAGCATTTTGTGCTGACCCATCTGTGTAGACTCGGATCCAGAGGTCCTGTGGGTATTCATCATCAAGGAAGCTGAGAGTGGCTGTTCTGCGCTGTACACTGTTCTGTTCTTCCTTGTCCAATATTCCTCTCACTTTTGACTGGATTTGTAGCGATATTCTATGTTCATCTTTCCACGGGGTTCGCTCTGGAATAGTTGTCAGGGGGATACCAACTGTGGGAAGATCGATGGATTTCTCTGCAGAGTTGTTTGGCCTGGTGGATGAAACTACTTCTTTTCAACCGCCCCATAGCTAAGTTTTCAAATCGGTTCTTCATAGGGTGGCCTGGCAAGCTGAGAAACTTTTCTGCTTGTATTAGTGTTTTTGTATCTCTGCGTTCTCTTAAAACTTGTGTCCTCCCCATTTTCTCCATTGCTACTATAGGGGTTGATCTCATCCCTCCTGTGATGACTCTAAGAGCTTGATTTTGCACCTTGTCCAGCTCCTGCAATGTAGTTTTTGATGCTGAACACCACGCAGTTGACCCGTATTCCAAGTGTGGTCGTATGCTCTGTTGATAAACTTTGCTAAGTATTTTCCCACTGGCTCCCCACGTGGTTCCAGTTAGCTTTCTCAGGATGGCAATTTTCCTTCTGGCTTTTGCTACTGCTTTTTTGATGTGTTTTCTCCATGTCAGCCTGTCGTCGAATGTTACACCAAGGTATGTTGGTTCCTTATCTTCTCTTAGGGGTGTTCCATTTATCTGAATGCTCCCTGCCTTTTGTTTCGGAGAAAGGGTAAATAGAGTGGTGCTGCACTTGTCAGTGTTTATGCTGATACACCATCTATCCGCCCATGCAACAAATGTATCTACAGCTCTCTGTAGCAATATGGTGGCCACTGATGCATGTTCATTTGCGCTCCACAAAACCAGGTCATCAGCGTACATTGCCGCTTTAATTCCATCGGGTAGATTAGCAACAAGATCATTGATGAAGATTAGAAAAAGTGTTGGGGACAGGACTCCGCCCTGGGGAACACCGTGACGCAATAGAACTTTCTTGCTCTTGAGACCGTCTATCTGTACTCGGGCTCTTCTGTTGTGCAAGTATGCTTTTACCCATTTGTACATTCTTCCATTGACTTTACAGTTTCTCAGTTTCTTCATCAGACCCTCTTTCCAGACTTTGTCAAAGGCTTTCTTCAGATCTATCCAAGCCGCAAGTACCAGCTTCTTCTCTTGGAATGCATCCTCAACTTCTTGAGAGAGGTAGGTTGTCTGATCTTCCGTAGAGTAGCACTGCCTAAAGGCAGCCTGTTGTGGCACAAGGATGTTTTCACTTTCAATGTACCACTGTAGTCTGTGATTGATGACGCGTTCCATTGTTTTGCAGAGACAACTGGTGAGGCTAATGGGTCTGTAGCTGGAGGCAATGGAACTGTCTTTCCCAGATTTTAGGAGGGGTATCATGATTGCTTCTCTCCAGACTTGTGGAACACTGCCTAAGGTCCATGTATTATTAAAGATCTGTAGCAACTTTGCTTTGGCCTCTGTTCCTAGGTTCCTGATCATTTCATTGGAGATACCATCAGCTCCTGGTGATTTTCTCATTTTCAGTTTTGATATGGCTAGCTCCAGTTCACTGAATGTGATAGGTGTCTCCATAACCTCATGTACAATTTCCTTCTGTCCTGTATTTTGCCATTTCTCTCGAATCTCCTGTTGTTTCTCTGGACTAATTTCAATATTGTTATCTTGTGCGAATGAGTCCGCAAAATGGTCAGCTGCTTGCTTTCCTGTTAAAATGTTTCCGTCTTTATGTAGCGCAATTTTTGAGTTTCTCCCTGTGCCCTCATCGTTAAGCTGTTTTATTAGCCTCCATAACTTCCTTGTGTCTCTTTCAAAGTTCAGTGACTCTGTTTTCTCCTGCCAGCTTTTCCGTCTAGCCTGCAGTTGGGCCCTTTGAAATTTGGCTTTTGCGTGCTGATATTTATTGTGGTGCTCTTGGCTGGGATTGGCCTCTGCTTGTTTTCTACATACATCCACATCATTATGCAACTGTTCCAGTTCACTATTCCAGTAGGGTTTATAATGTTTACGGGCTCCTCTTGGTATTGTTTCTCGTGCTGCCTGTAGTATGCATTTCCCAAACTCTTCAACTACTTTATTTATGTCCTTCTCAGTGTTCAGGTTTTTAACCAGTATGCTGGTGCGATGCTTGTACATTGCCCAGTCTGCTTTCTTGTAGTTCCACCTCGAGAGGGTGCTGCTTTCACTTACAAACTCATTTTCTACAGTTAGAAAGACTGGCCGATGGTCACTGCCACCAAGTTGTTTCCCAACAATTCGTGTAATGTTCCACTCCAGGTCTGGTGAATAAAACGGCAGGTCAGGTGTAGTTGTAGAGTGCCATGATTTCGAGTAGAAGGTTATGTACACGTACACGAGACATGAAGTAAATGGAGTCTGATGTTGTACGTTGTGAAGAGAAACCAGAGTATGCGTAACTTATGTTTAGACAGACGTGGCCTAGCAGATACAGAAATAAATAATTTACTAAATATTATTATTATACAACAACTTGGTGCCTAAAATTTTAAATAATATTCAAAACTGTATATAGCTTTTATGATGGTAACATTAAATTTATACTGTCTAGAATATGAATAAAATTGTTACAGGAATAAACATATACTTCTCTTGCAAAAGTAGCTGTCAAGTACAAATATAGTGAAATCTATAATTGTTCCCCTTGATTACTAAAGCGTAATATGACTTCAACCTAGATGCAATTATTTCCCTTGTAGTAAATAAAATAAAATAGTTGCATATCCTTTACAGGGCCGGCATCCCTGGTCTAGGTGTTACACGACTTTCTCCGTAATCCCGCACACTCTCGTAACGTGACGTGACGTGCGCGAGAATTGGTAGCGGTTCTCTCCGCGTCGGTAACTTACGGGTATGTGAGCCGGTCGCTCAGAAAGCAATGGCAAACCACCGAGCGCAATCCTGCCAAGAAATTCAACAATCAGCTAAAAGATGCTGATGTTGACAGCGATGTCCTGTAAAGGATATGTGAAAAAAAAATCCTTTACAGGGCGTTGCAGTCAACACCAGCATGTTCTGCTGTTGTGATCTCTTGGCAAGCCCACGCTCAGCAGTCCTCCATCGCTCTCCGAATGACCGGCATCCATACCATTTCGTAAAAAACCAACGCAAGACGGTTTGCTGCCAAATCGTCTGCAGCTGTGTTTCGAACGCGGGTATGCGGGATTACGAATTGCGTCTGTAACTCCTTCGCCTCGTAGCGAGAAAAACAAAATTATTCGTACTAACAAACCATTCTGTACACGACATCTTTTTAAGGTTGGTGTTGTTTAGCTTGTCCTCTGATGTCTACATTTTTTCCTCTGTCAACTTCCTTGGAACTTCTCTGTATTTTATTTATTTATTTATTTATTTATTTATTTATTTATTTATTTATGTTGAATGACTATGATATAGCCCTGTACCACTCGAGCCGAAGTGCAGTAAGAACACAAGAAGGTATTGTCAACGTCTCAGATCTAGGGGATAGAAGACTCAGGTTCAGACAGGCGATCACAGATCGAACATAACTCCAAGTGCAAACATTCTCAATCTACTTTAATATCAGGTAGATTTAATGAACAGTCATCTAGCACTTTCTGTTAGAATATCTTACATACACATCGACAAAGCATCATATAATTCATACATCACAGCATTAGTCTATTAACAACAATCTCTAGATTCTAAACCAATATCTATATGTTCTGTCCCTAGAAGCTAAACCCTCCTTCTCAGTCCGCTGTCCAGTAGCCGTCTGCCTACTCGAGTTGTGTCCGGTGGACATGGCGTGTCTCGCACACCTCGTGAGAGTTGCTTTTCACGCTTTGGGCGAACTCTGCCTGGGTCTATTGCGTAGTAGGCAATTCTATGTCATCGAACGTTCGAGACTTTGAACGTTCGGGTCTTTCTTAGTCTCCCTTCTTTTTTCGATGTTCCTTTTCTGTATTCTTTCCCTTGTACTATGCTACTATGACTGTGAGATTCTGACAGGTATATCAGATATGTTTTAGCGATCGTTTTAGTTTGCTGTCGTCACTCTCTGTTATATTGTCAACTACAGGGACGGGACGCAGAGGTGTTTCCAAGGCACCAGGGCCGGGTTATATACTGGCCAAGACCTATTGACGCGTCCTCGTCGAGCGTCCTGGGCAACAGGTCCCTTCGGGGTCCTGGCTAAAGTAGGTAGGATCGCCGATTCCTCCGAAGTCGGAGAGTGTCTGCCTGTACGGCGAGGAACCACCAGTCTGCACACCAATAAGCCAGACATGGGACAACGGATACTCACGCAAAACTCAGGTCCTGTATGACATCACACTGATGTTGGACAACAGGATGCCTTCATCCGACATACAGGACTTCGCATTGGAGCTCAAGCCAACGAACACAAGCAAGCAACCAAGCAAGCAACTACAGGGACATTGTCGCAATCTTGTTAATATTTGTACAATACGTTGCAAGCAGATGTGCAGCATTCCATAATTTTGGCTACAGTCCAATATTTTATCTAGTTTCTTCTTCTCCTTCTTCTGCATTCATCCGGAGTGTTTTTGTTTGTTGTTTTTTTTCGGACATGATTGCGTTGTGTCTGTTTACAGCAGAGCTGCGTTCGACACATCCGACTTCTGCGGTTATCTAGTTTCTGATGGTAGGATTTCGAAAAATTAAAGTATTTCAAATTAAAGAAAAGTAAAAGATCTGGTATATATCTGTAAAAGATAAGGTATTTGATAAAACAAATTTGTTGATTAGTGCGCTTGTCTACTAAAACGGTTCGGTTTCAGTCCCCAGCAGTAGCAGCAGGTTTACTGCTTTTTCAACCAGAACAACCGTGGCACCGACCCAGACTAATCAAAATTCAATGGCATCGTCACAACGTGAGGACAATTGACATGTAGGAGAAGCATGGGGAGACAAAGAGAGAAGATTCGCTCGTCATTGGTTGGGGAAGTAAATTACAAGTACCCCAGAAGTGGTAGTGGGTTCACACAATGGCGGGGGATACTGGTAATAAGAAAAGCTGACCCACACGCAAAAGTCAGTCCAGTTTGGGCAACGTTTGAGTTCACAGAGAAAAACAGACAATTTTTACATTTAGTAGATTGCCGTTGTTTGCCGAACTACAGACGCTCATACCATCGAAATCAACGCAAGGCGGTCTGCTTTCAAATCGTCTACGGCTGATTTCGAACCTTTGACGTCGTATGTCGGGGAATTGTGGTAGGCGTTTACTACACCTAAGCCACAGAACCGGCTAATTCAATTAAATGAAGATTAACTGCGAAATTGTGCCCGTTTTTTATGTCCTCTCAGGACATTGCTATCAACCCTATGTTGATCTTCTAGGCCAGTGGTTCTCAAGCCAGTGGAGAATTCTCCACCCCCCCCCCCAATTCCCCCCAAAAAGGGGGGGGGGGGAGATTTAGTGTTTCCGGGAGGGGAGGGGGAATTAAGACCACAGATTGGCAGGCTTCAAAATGGCCTTCAGGCACAATATCCTGGTTTTCTATTGAGCGTTTTGTTTGATGAAGCAACATTTTCTGGCATTCTGGTATCGTGTATTAAGTGACAATTCTTTGACGTTTTAACTGTTTGTTTATTGTAATATGATTAATTTGGTGTGTTAATAAAATATTGTGAATATAAAAAAGAAAATGCTTTTATTTAAGTGTTAATATCCATCAGCATATTCATTTGCCATTAAATGTATAAAACCACACTATAAAATTAATCTATGCATGTAAAGGTTATGTACAGATATGGAAGAAAACAAGGATTTTCAGTATTATAGGCATGTTATTTTGAATGCACCTTTTGAGGCTGACAATTTTGGAAAGGGGGAAATTCGTCTTTCGTTCGCTGGAAAGGGAGGAATGACATTCTGACATATGGTGAAAGGGTGCATGGGCCAAAAATGGTTGAGAACCACTGTTCTAGACAAATAGTACGTTCAGTAGTATGCCTGAATGGGACGCAAAGAATAATAACACTGTAATCGCTTAAAGGCCGGTCTCTCTGGCTGTGGGGTTACAACACTTTCTCTCTGTAATCCCGTTTATCACGCAGAGTCTCGCAGCGGATAGAGAGCTGAGGCGGATCGACCCCCGCTCGTGACTTGCGGGATACTGAGCCGGCCGCTCAGAAAGCAATGGCAAACTACTGAGCGTAATCTTGCCAAGAGATCAACAGACAGCTGAAAGATGCTGCTGTTGACAGCTAAGTCCTGTAAAAGGATACGCAAAACATTTATTTTATTTATTTAATCGCTTAAAGTCGCTTAAAAGTCGACAGGGTCGACTTCATTGCACCGGGTTTTATCCTATATGGCTCGGTCTCTTTCCGCAGCGCGGAAAGCGTCGCACAAGGCACGAACTCCGTAGCTCTAGCGACTCCCACAGGAGTCTCCGAAAAATTTCACTCGTGAACCGAAGGACGCGGCCCGGATTCGAACCCACAACCTTCAGAGCCCCAGTCAAACGGCTTGACCACTTCGCCACGGAGGCTCCCTGGTAACAGAGTTGCACATAATCGTCGTCATCAACATCATCATCATCACCTAGCAAGACCTTGCCAGAATGTCACTCTCATCGTGTTCCACAGACAAGATTCTCAAACCTTTGCCAATTTTCCTGCCCCATTATTTTCACGCCCAGGGTGTCTACGATGTCACGTGTCCATCCTTGTGCTAGGCGACCCCTGGCTCTGACTTCAGGAACCATACCTGCCTTCACTGTCCTTTCTCAACCACTGAGGCCTTTAATACGAGGATACTTCAAATGAAAACCTTAGTTGTTGTTGTTTTTTTTTTTTTGGGTGGGGGGGGGGGGGGGGGGGGGCTGAGTATATAAAATCTGAAAAAGTAAAGAACAAATTCATAATTTTTCGATGTAGTCACCACCGCTTCAATGCAAGTCCTCCGGCGCCGATAAAGTGCTTGGATTCTTGTAGAAAATAAATTCTCTTGGTTGCGTGTGTAACCACTCTGGGGTCACCACTCTGGGGTCACCACTCCGCTTGCCTGACCCGGTCGTGAACGGTATGTCACAGAAGTCACGCCGTTTTGAAACTTCCTACTCCACTCATACACTTGCCGGACCTGACAGGCATCCATTGCCATGATGTCACTTCCGGTCCCCAGCATGGCGGTTAGGCATTGAACCGCTACGGCCTCTGGAGTATTTATCCTTGTGTCTGCGGTTTGCATTCACATTTTACTCATGTTGGACTGGTAGTGTATAGTTCCGTCGCCCTGCTACTGAGTGAGTGCGTGGCGCGACTCTGTGAGCTGTGACATTCATGTGGAATGCTTTTACATCTGTCCGCTTTTGTTTGTACAGTGAACTACATGTTCGGAACAATGGCTACCGGCTGTTGCTGAATTGACTGATTTGCCTTCTCGGTTCACGAGTGCATTTTTCAGGAGACTCCTGGGAGTCGACGCTGGAGCTATGGAGTTCGTGCTTTGTGCGGCGCTTTCGGCGAGTCGCCCTGCGGTAAAATACCGAGCCATGTGAGAAAACCCGGGTCAATGAAGTCTTTCTGGTGGCTGCCGATTCCATCGACGATGAACTTTAATTTTCGTGGATGACTTTTGTGTTGGCATTCTGGCGTCGGAATTGTGCACAGTGTATCTGTGCGGCTGTTGGATTGCCGAGACTCCTGTCTGTTCCACTGTTCACATTGGACAGTGAGGAGCATTTTGTGTGACATTCACTGACACAGGAACAGCATAACGGGACGACCCCTTTGCCGTGAAGTTGGAACCTCGACTAACCAACCAACCAACCAACCAACCAACCAACCAACCAACCAACCTACTAGCCAGCCAGCCAACCAACCAACCAACTAACTAATTAACTAAACTAAACTAACTAACTAACTAATATTGTTTCGTTCGCCGATGAGTTTCTATAGGTTTCACCCTTAACAGAACTCTGCTCCTTTTTAAAAGTGGACTGGCCATTGTTTAAACTGTCCATATGATGTCACCATGTTTGTCTGCACCGTGATGTTACGTGCTTAACCATTTTGATATCGTTAAGTGTTCAGAGGTGTCGTCAAGGTGGGTTCTTTCATGAAACCTGTTTGTTTTCTTTAAATCTCACCACTTATCGCTAACATTGAAATGTGTGAATATTGTTCAATGGGATTGAATGTGAAATTGTGTACGCTTCAAAGCATCGCTATGAAGTTGTACACATATGTTTGTAAAGAAGCTGATCGCAGGAAAGTGTTTCTTCTTCTTCTTCTGCGTTCATCCGGAGTTTTTTTTTTTTTTTTTTCCCGGACGTGACTGCGTTGTGCCTGTTTACAGCAAAGCTGCGTTCTTGCGCCGTTAGGCCGACACATCCGACTTCTGCGGGCATTTGTTGACCGGGTTAACCTTCCCGGGGGTTTCTTAGGACGTTTGACACTCACTGTTGTGGTGTTATCCCCCATCCCAGCTGGCCCACATAGAACAGCCAAAGACATCCTGGTCAGCCCTCAAGGGAAGGCAGGGGCAGACTATGGGCATTCTCCGCCATCCAAGGAGGCTTCCATACTTGCAGAGCCGACACACAGCGCTCTGGTACTGGGCTCACCCAAGGAATCGTCACGTCCTGCACATGGCTGCTTAGCCTCACTTCCGTATATTGGGCCTTCCGTTCACCACAGGCTGTTCTTCTGAAAATTAGAAGAATGCAGTCTGCAGATGACATCCACACAGTGAGCTTTCGATTGGGACTTTCAACATAATGGATTTGCTATCCAAGCAATATTCCATTTCGTGCCACTAGGACACTTTTTCCACCTTTTATGAAGCCCACACAGTGAGCTTTTGATTCGGACTTTCCACGTAATGGATTTGCTATCCAAGCAATATTCCATTTCATGCCTCTGGGACGCTTTTGTAACCGACATACCTGTGGTATGAAGTGTGGCAGTCTAAATACTTCTTCATGCACCTTTAAATGTCAACCTGAATGTAGTTAAAGTAAGCTGCAGTCAACTTGAGCTTGTTGATATCTCCATAGAGCTTGTCCTCAAATGAAGCAGGTGTGGGCCAAAATATCTTTCTCTGTTCTGCATATATTGGGCACTCCTGCAGCAAATGTTTAGCTGTCATTTTACCAGTTCCACAATTACATTCATCGGTATCTCCTATCTTTAGTTTATTGAACAAGTGGTATTTCAGCCTGTTATGTCCTGTGCGGAGTCTGAAGATTGCTACTTGTTCTCTTCGGTCGAGTTTGTAATATGCATCATCCTTCTGGTGGCCTGGATGCTCTGATTCCCATTTGGTTCTATAAGTGCTTTGTATAAAACTCTTTGCCTCATTATAGGTTATGTCTATGTCACGCGGTGGCAGTCGTCCACCCTCTTTTGCTAGTCTGTCAGCCTCTTCATTTCCAGGTATACTGCAATGTGATGGGATCCACTGTATTACAACTTTTTTGGATTTCTGGCATAGACCATGGAGTGCTGCTCTTAGGTCAGCTAGTTCTGTGCTGTTTTTGCTCTTCAGTATTGAGACAGCTGACTTTGCATCTGTGAAGATAGCTATTTGCTTCTCTTTATTTTCCTCCATCAAGAGCATTTCTGCTGCAGTTTTCAAAGCCTCTACCTCCGCTTTGAAGTTACTTGAAAATTTTCCAGTTGCCACTGACTGTGTTTTTTTCACTCCATTTTTTAAATTTAGGAGAATTCCTCCTCCTCCATTTTCTATTGAATTTTTGGCTGATCCATCTGTATATGCATGGGTCCAATTGCTGCTTGGGTAATGTTCTTTTATGTAGTTTAGGGTTATTTTTCTTCTTTCGGTTTCATTCTGAGTGTTCTTTTTCTCAATACCAGGAATGTTTTCTATCATCTCAGGCAGTTGCTGCTGTCTCCAAGCTGGGAACTTGTGTGCATTGTAAATGGGTTTGACTGTTGATATGTTAAGTATGGGATCTGCCCTAATCTTTCGTTTTGCAGTTTCTACAAAGTTGCCTACGCTTCAGTCTTCCCTTTCCAAAACCATTAAACCTGTTATACATAGGGTGGTCTGTCAATCTTCTGAATTTTTCTGCTTGTTGCTGGGCTCTGCTATCTCTTCTATCCTGCATTGGTTGTAAACAAGTGATCTTTTCTAGTTCATTAATAGGCGTTGTCTTCAGGCTTCCAGTTATGATTCGCATTCCTTGATTTTGGACTCTACTTATTTTGTTAAAGTTTGACTTAGCTGCTGTTGCCCAAGCTGCAATGCCATATTCCAGTACTGGCCTCACCCGTCCAGTATATAACTTCTTGAGAACTTTCTCATCTGCTCCCCACGTTGTACCAGCAAGCTTTTTCATGATTGCCATTCTTTGCCTTGCTCTTGTTCGATTTTTCTCAACCTGTGTCTTCCATGTCAGGCGACGATCAAAGGTGACTCCTAGATAGTTTGGATTTTCTTCATGGCGCAATATTTTTCCATTCAATACCAGCTTAGGTTGCTGAGTTTTATTTGAGAGGGAGAACACTGTGCATGTTGTTTTCTCCTCACTTATCTTCACTAGCCATGATTTTGACCAGTCCTCTAGCGCTAATAAGGCTTGCTGTATTCTGCTGTTAGCTGTACTAATATATTCTTCAGATGTCCATATGGCTAGGTCATCTGCAAAGGAGGATGTGTGTACTCTGGCTGGAAAATTTTCTGTGATGTCATTTATATATGCTAGGAATAATGTTGGTGAAAGAACTCCTCCTTGGGGGACACCTTGCTCCAACAGCATCATTTTGCTGGTTTGTCCTTGTACTTTTGTCCTGGCAGTTCTGTTCTCAAGGTAGTGGCTGATCCATTTATACATTTTCCCACAAACATGCATTTTTTGCAGTTTTACTTTCAGTCCTTCCTTCCATACTTTATCAAATGCTTTTTCTAAATCTATCCAGACCGCTAGTGTGTGCTTTTTTCTCTTGGAAGGCATCCTCTATTTCCTGAGCTATATAGGTTATTTGATCTTCAGTGGATCTGTACTTTCTGAATCCTGCTTGGTGTGGTGTTAAGAGTTTGTTTTCTTCCAGATGCCATGTTAGCCTGCCATTGATAATGCGTTCCATTAATTTTCCTACACAGCTAAGTAGACTGATAGGTCGATAGCCATTTGGTTCTTCCAGGTCTTTTCCTTTCTTTGGGACTGGTATTAGTATAGCTTCCTTCCATGCCTGTGGGACTATTCCTCTCTTCCAGCTGTAATTTAGGACTGCTAGTAGTTTCTTTTTTGCCTTAGTGCCTAGTCCTATTAGCATTTCATTTGTGATTCCATCCTTTCCTGGTGATTTCTTCTTTTTTAGGGTATTCATTGCCTGTTCCATTTCTTCCATTGTTAGATTTGCCATCATATATTCTGCTGCTGTCTCTGTATTACTATGATGTATCTGTTTGTCTTTGATTGCTTTCTTCTGTTCGGTTGTAATATCAATGTGGTTTGCACTGGCATAGTGTTCCATTAGTGCATTTGCAGCCTTTTTTCCTGTAAGCAAGGCATTTCCTTGTTTAATTGTTATTTGTTTGTTTCTAGGTCCTTCATTGTTCATGGCTTTCACTAGTTTCCATAGTTTGTTTCCATCCCTGTCAAAATTCAGGTTTTCTGTTTTTTCCCTCCAACAATCTCTTGTTGTTTGATTTACTGTTCTTTTATATTTTGCTGAGATGGCTTTGAGAGAGATGTTCGCTTCAGTTGTTTGTTCTCTCTCTGCTGTCTTCCTGGCATCTTCAACTTTGTCCTCCAAAATTTGTAGTTCTTCAGTCCAGTATGGTTTGTAATTTTTCCTCGCTCCTCTTGGAATAGACTCAGTGGCCGCCTGTATTATTGCTCTGTTTAGACTTTCCACCATTTGCTTCATGTTGCCATATCGTGTATTTATGTTTTCACAATATTTGTCTGTTAGTGTGGCAAACCTGTCTCAATCTGCTCGTTTGTAATTCCAGCGGGGCAAAGGCTTTTGCTCCTGTGGAACATACTCCATATTCATTACAAGCTGGATTGGTCTGTGGTCACTACCTGCTAATTGGTCAAGCACATGGCGATCGATTTTGTGGAGGATGTCTCCTGTGCAGAAAGCTAAGTCTGGAGTAGAAGTGGTAAACCATCTTCTGGAGTAGAAGCTCGGTGTGTCATCCGCTTTGTTGAGTAGATGGAGATTTGAGTCTATTTCCCAGTCCTCCACTTCATCTCCTCTTTTGTCAGTATCTGGGTATCCCCATCTTTCTGAACGGCTATTAAAGTCTCCGACAATAATGCAGTTTGTGTCAGTTATTTTCATGTTTGAGAGTGTAAGGTCCTTATCTGCTGGGCTATACAGATTGTAAATTCTTATTTTCACGTCCTTTATCATTATATCAACACCTATAATTTCCGTTTAGCTGTCAGAGATCACAGATACTTCGCTGCAAGGTACTGTATTTCGTGTAAGTATTAGAACTCCTCCTTTGTGTCCTTCGCGATCAAAACTTGTGGCCTGATATCCTCTGACTGAGAATTTGCGATTGGCAGTTGAGGTGTGTCTCTTGAATGCATGCCACATCTATTCTATCTTTATGAAGACGCTGTGTTAGGGAGACTTTCTTGTTATAAACTCCTTCAGCATTCCACTGTAGTATGTTGAGTGCCCGGGGTGTTTGGTCAATAGCTCTTAACCTACTCCTCTGTGCTTTGACACCACAGCACAGGTGAAGGTGACCACCAGTAGTCATGGGTGGACCCACTCGAGGCAGGGGGCCCGGCACTATCACCGCCTGATGGGACTTCGCGGGATTAGCACCACAACGATTAATTTTAATTTGTGACATCATGAATCAAGTTACGTTGCACTGCTTTGTCAAGCCTGTGGCTCAGTACATCCGATTTCGACAAGCATTTTTGGGGGGTGCTTTCCCCAGCCTTTGACTGTCCCCAGTCTACCTACAAGGCAGCAGGTTTGTATGTCGCTTGGTCTGGCCCCTCTCCCTTGACCTGTCTGACATGGGTGACCCTACCAGTAGCTGTGCTACCGTCGGCATAGCTCTTGGGGTCATTGGAAAGCGCAAGCCCCTCTACCTCGTCACAGTGGCCACACAGCAGAGGGGGGAAACTGTGTTATACTATTACAAATTCCGAAAAAAGAATAGTGCATTCATTGGGTTTGAGTAAACGGTCATTTCGTCGATGGGTGCAAGAATCTGGAATTAAACCATCAAGCAATAACCAAACGGTAGGTAGAAAGGTCATTGTAGACAGCTTTGACAAGGATGTCATAAGGCGAGCTCTTATAAAAATACTTTTAAAAAGTCGCTTAAAAGTCGACAGGGTCGACTTCATTGCACCGGGTTCTATCCCACATGGCTCGGTCTCTTTCAGCAGCGCGGATAGCGTCCACAAAGCACGAACTCCGCAGCTCTAGCGACGACCCACAGGAGTCTACGAAAAATTTAACTCGTGAACCGAAGGAGGCGGCCCGGAATCGAACCAACAATCATTGGAGCCCGAGTCAAAAGGCTTGACCACTTTGCCGCGGAGACTCCTAAAATTATAAAACTGTTGGATTTTATAGCCCGGGTTATCCAGCATTATAAATATGCTGGATGCCAAAGAAACAGTGACTGTAAGAAAACTTGGGGTTTGGTTGAGAAAGAACAATAACATGGAGATAGAAATATCCTTTGCGAGCAACCGCATTTAGGAGCCATGAGAAGCAGATACCTACGTGAAATAAGGGAAATGCGCAAAGAAAATTATGGCGTAGTGTATTTGAATGAAACGTGGATCAATGCGCACCACACAAGTGATAAAGAATGGCAATCAGTGGGTGGACAGATAAAGCGATAAGTGCCCAGTAATATAGGACAGCTTTTGGACATGGCCCATGCTGGTAATACGCATAATGGTTTACTACAGAATGCTGGGCTCATGTTCGTATCAAAGCATACAGACAATAGGGATTATCATAATAAGATGAATGGTAATGTATTTAGAGATTGGCTCGAGAATACAGTGCTTCCATCCCTCGTGTCCAATTATGAACAATGCATGATATCAATGTTGTTGCCTAAAAAGACACAATACCTACAGCATCGAGCATAAAGAGAACAATAAAGAGATGGCTCCGAGTGGAAAACTTACCAATTCCAGAAACGTATTTCTAGCTAGAATTGTTGTCCCTAGCTAGAATTGTTACAGGGGTGGGCTCGGGATCTGTGAGTGGGCTGGGGGAGATGGGAGATTGTGTGGATGGGTTCGGAATTTGTGTGTGGGTAGGTGCAGGATATGTGAGTTGACGGGGAGATGTGTGTGTGCGTAGGGAATATGTGTTTGGCTGGGTGGTTGGAGGTGTGTGGGTGGAGGAGGATATGGGGGTGAGTGATTGTTGGTGGGTAATGGGATGCGTAGAGGATATGTGTGTAGGTGGGTGGATGTTAGGGTGGGGGATGTGTGGGTTGGGGAATGTATGTGTGCTTGGGGTGTGGGTGGATTGGATGTGTGATGGGAGAGAGGCGTGTGTGGGTGGGGAGATGTGTAGGTGTAGGGATGTGGTGGATGGGTGGGGGTGTGTATGTGTGTGTGGGTTATGTGTGTGGTTGGGTGGAGGAGTTGGAGTGAATGGGGGATGTGTGGGTGGGTGGTGGATGCGTCACATAACATAATAATATGCATTGTTTATGTTTACAAAATTCATGTGACAATGTTTTTTCCTATGCACTGTTGATGAAAGAAAGATGAGTGATTGGAAGGGCCGAATGTAAGACGGGCCTGCGTGCCCAATTTGTTACCCTTTGAAAATAAAGTCTGTTCGTTCGTTCGTTCGTCCCTTGTAAAACAGATGCCAAAAAGCAAGAAATATCAAATCGACAAGTTGATAGAAGAGCATCGTCATGGGTGGTTGAGACTTCCGCCGTACCATTCTTATTTTAACACCATAGAACTTGTGTGGGCTAAAATTAAAGGACAGGTGGCAGCTGACAATACTATATTCAAATTGTCTGACGTCAAGATACTAACCCAGTCCGCGCTATTAAATATTGATAAAAGTTAGTGGAAAAAATGTGAGGACCATGTGTTGAAAGAGGAGGATGACTATTGGAGAAAGGATGGATTGAATTTTATGCAACCGAGAGCAGTCATCAACCTACTGGAATCGTCCGACACAGATTAAGGTCTGGGCAGATCGCAGACATTAATCCACATGCACACCTACTTGGATATTTTTACTCCAACTATTCAGAAGAAGAATTGCAGGCCCTTAACATGACAGCATCGGCACAAACAATACAACTTGTCAATAGCAACAGTTTGTATTCCACAGTGATGAATTTTCAATTCCGTAAGCCCTCAAAGGTGACAAACAACTGGCATTGAAAAATAAAAGCTCTAGACGCATTGAATACCAACCGAAGAGTAATATTGTGGAGGGAACTGACATATTGTGGCATAACAAGAAACGTGAGAAGAAACACGTTGTCAAATGAGGGGACAACACACGAACATACGAATAATTCTATAAACTTCAATGAAAAGAGGACCAACATCTTGACCGTTATGAAGGAAGCCCACTACAGAGACATTCACAGCTATATTCGTCGTGCAAAACAGGTAATCATGTTCCGTCTCAGCAGAGTAGACATTGCACCCACTCCCATACGAATCCGGATACGCCTTGTGTCGTCATCTGAATTGGTGGGGCACTCATTACTGTAAAACAAGTTTGTTAGCGAGAAATCACTAGTTTTTCACCAAGTCATCAAAGAAATGTCGCCGCTTTCCATGATTTAAGTTGCTTTTGGACCTATCAAAGACATAATCCTTGGGTGGGGGTAAATATAAGACGGCCGGAAAAATTTCATTACGATGCAACAGACAGTTTTCAAAATAATTGATCGTGAATGACGGCATTCATTTCTGTTCAGACTATAATTGATCAGGAATGCACAAGTTAGCTGCATATCCATTACAAGACGTCACACTCAACCTCAACATTTGTAGACTGTTTGTGATTTCTTGGCAAGTTTACATTAAGTAGTTTGCCATTGATTCCTGAACTACCGACACTCATACAATTGTATGAAAACCTCCACAAAGCGGCCTGCTGCCAATTCGCTCACAACTGTGTTTCTAACACGGTATACAGGATTACGAATTGCGCCCGTGACCCCTTCGCCACAGAGCCGGCTCTTCAGGATTGCAAGCTGTGTGTTATAACTGGTTCTATGTAATATGCACGAGTTATTTTTTGCTAATGACTAATGACAGAGTTTTACTGCAGAAGATGTTCTCCATGCTGAAAGCATCGTCATATTCAGTGTTCTTCAAGATTGTGTGACCCCAATTTTCACCACTGCTGACACAGTTGCGTCAATTAGTTTCTCACCAGAAGGAAGACATGAATATAAACAACATATACTTGTATGAGCTGAGTTGAGTTGAGCTAAAAACTGACATCACTGCACTCAGGACATTCCCATACGCGCTCGGTCCCCTCGATCATCCGCTAGCGAAAAAGTCATACTACTAATCGTTCCCACTGCTATCTGATTGGAAGTTTTCCTGGTCTTCCCTCTCAGTTTTGAGATTCTTCTAGAACCCCTGCCTATCTCACGCAATCTCATTCTTTCCACAAACATTGATCCTCAGTCTGTTCCCCCGCCTTCTCCACCTGGTCCCACAGGCTCTCGACCACATCTCCCTTGTCCATAAGTAATCTACCATCAAGAGGTACATTCTTTGCCAGCTATTAGCCACTTCCCTGCACTCCCGCATGACCAGGGCAAAAAACCAAAAACAAACAACAAATAAACAAACCCCATACAATTCTCAAAATCTGTGACCACTGAACCGAGGAAAGCCATTCCACACGAAACGTTCTTTTCTTCGCCTTACTTAGCATACTCCTTTAGTCCGTAATGAATGCAATGTGTTTTGCAGTTGATTCCCCTAACCAATGGAATGCCGCTGTTACTGCTTCCACCTCCATTCTCATGCTGGAGGCCGTAGTCTCATTTGCCAGACTCCCCCTTTTCAAGCATCGTCTTTTAGCCTTCGCAATGAAACCCCAACCACTACGTCTATTTCTCACCACTGATCCATCGATGTAGATTATGTCACCTTGATGTGTATTGATCAGTTGTTGCACCTCAACTTCTGCGCGGCCCGCTGGTTCCAAATGTTGCTGTATGTAGCCGGGGCGCAGTGCTGGGGTGAGCGCCCAACATTGCTTAAATACCCCAATGGCTCGTGAATACATAACCTCTGCAGCAAAAGTCCAACTCCTGGTCTTCGCGTGACGGAACTGTTTCTACTAACAAGAGAAGGGGCGACGGCGATTTCTGGCGCCGAAAAATAACCAGTATGCTCTAGATGTGTATGCACGTACATGCATGCGCAGACAAGTGTGTGCGCGCGTACACATCTAAACTCGAGTGAGACCACAGTCTGCTCTAGCAAAGGAAAGGTGCTGAAGACGGAGGCAACCAGCCAGGAGGCGCACCACAGAAATCAGGATGCCACGCAATTACGCAAAATGGAATATGTCGACTACTGCTAAATGTTATGGTGCTCGCCCTGCTTTGGACCCACAGGCAGGTGCAGGGCCGGGCCCTATGTCTGAAAGGGTCCAAACCCAACTACTGGAGGTCCTTCTCAGATGTCCTGTGGAGCTAGGAGACATGAGAATAGAACGGCTGGCCATACTAAACAAAGACTTAAAATTAAAAAAAAAAATAATTTAAATTAAATTAAAAACATAGAATTAGAAAACATCCTGGACCAAGAAAAAGTAAGCGTATGTTGCTTGCAAGAAACTCACCTCAAAATCAAATCAAATCAAATCAACTTTATTAGGGTCACAAATTGGGCGCGCAGGCCCGTCTTACATTCGGCCCTTTCAATCACTCGTCTTTCGTTCATCAAGAGCATTATACATTTACATAGGAAGAAAAATAAACATTGTGAAATGAATGTTGTAAACATAAACAAGGCTAATTACCATGTTATGAAGCCCATCTCCCACCTATCCATACATCACCCCACCCACACAACCCCACCTACCCACACACACGCGCACCAAGGGACACATAAACACCCCCACCTACCCACACACACGCACACCAAGAGACACATACATACCCCACCAACCGACCCATCCCCCTCCCGCACATCCCCCACCCACACACACTGCCCTCACCTGATCCCCCAACCAAAACACACTCGCCACCCACAAACATTCCCCCACCAACCCACACATCCCACGCCCATCCACATCTTAACCCACACATCCTCTCCCCACCCACACCTCAAACCACCCATCCCTTAGCCACATCTCCATCGACAACATATTCCCCACCCATGCACACAATCCCCCACCAACCCACACATCGCACATTCACTCACACATCCCCAAACCATACACACACATCCCCACCAACTGACATGTCCCTACCCCCCCCCCCACCCACACACACCTCCCTAACCACCCATACATCCCCAATCCACACACACACACCCCACCACCCACACATACAACTTCCACCCACCCACACATGCCTTAACCTAAACCCCCACCACGCAATCCCCCACCCGCACATCACATACACCCCCTACCACGCACTATTCCCAACCCACGCACCACACACACACATATCCCTCACCAACACATCCCCACTTACACACCACACACATATCCCCCACCCAGATACCACACAATATTCCCACCCACACCCACACAGATACCCTTACCCATCCACCCCACATACCCCCACTCACACACCACAAAAATCCCCCACCCACACACACATACCTCACTCACACAATATCCCCAACCAACACACCACACACCTCTCCCCACCCACACACGCATTCCCTACCCGTCCACCAAACACACTCACTCACGCATACATCCTCCACTACGCACTCACACACCCCCACCCACCCACCCCCAACCAAACATCTCTCGATCACAATACCCCTACCCACACACATCCTCCACCCACTCACACATCCCACCCCGACACATACAACTCCCTTACCCACCTACACATCCCTAAGCCACTCACACACCCCCACCCACACATTCCCCATCCACACACACACATCTCCCACCCACACACCCCGCATACTTCCCCCAACCACCACAATCCCCTACTCACCCACACATATACCCCACCCATACGCACATTCCCCGCACCCATCACACACATCCCCCACACCACACACTATCCTCCACCCATACCACCACAAACATACCCTCCACCCACACATCATTCACACATCCCCCACCAACACACCGCACACATATCTCAAACCCACACACCATACACTTCTCCCCACCCGCCCTTGCATCCCCAATCCACCCAACACAATCCCCTATCCACACAACCCCGCCTCCCACACATACTTCCTCAAACCATCCACACATCTCCACCCACATAAACACACATCCCCCGCATCCGTCCCATACACATATCCTCCACCCATACACACATCCCCCACACCCATTCCAACACCCCTACTTTCACCCCCACACATCCATCCACACATCCCACCAACACCCACAAATACCACTACCCACCAAAACCCACACACCCCAACCCATCCAAACGCATACCCCCACCCACACACCCCCACCCACACTTATCCCCACACTCACACACATCCTCCACATACAGTCACACTTCCTCACATCTAGACACATACAAAATGTCTCACGTTAGTATTGAAACTAGTATGAAAAAACTCCCACACTTTACTCACACACATACACTGACACTTGTCATGAGCAGTCTCATAAAAATGTTAAACATGGAGAAAAATGTGTACATAAAATGTATGTGACGTAAAAATAGTGATGCTCTCTCTCTCTCTCTCTCTCTCTCTCTCTCTCTCTCTCTCTCTCTCTCTCTCTCTCTCTCTCTCTCTCTCTCTCTCTCTCACACACACACACACACACACACACACATTCACTCTCCCGCTCATTCTTTCACTCTCACGCTCACTCGTTCTGTCTCTCATTCACACTCACTGACTCTCTCACTCAAACTACAGTAATGAACATGAGTTTATATTATGCATGATAAAATCAAATGGTATTTAACTGATAATATGACAGATGAGAATACACAAACATATGGATTCGCGTGTTACATAACATGCGTGTTACATGACATGCATCTGCTCAGCTCTCTCTCTCTCTCTCTCTCTCTCTCTCTCTCTCTCTCTCTCTCTCTCTCTGTATTCTTTCATATACACACACTCACACGCATGCGCGCGCTCACACACACACACTAACACATCAACTCTCCCACTGTCTCACTCTCTAACACACAATCCTACACACACACACACACACTCACTCTCTCAATCACACTCTCTCACACATACACGTACACATGAACGCATGCACGCACGCACACACTCCCTCACTCACTCTCACACATACACGTACGAATGCATGCACTGACACATTCCCCCACCATTTCTCGCTCAATCACTCTCTCCACACACACGCATGCACACACGCATTCACTCTCTCCCTCTCTCTGACACCCACTCTCTCTCTCTCTCTCTCTCTCTCTCTCTCTCTCTCTCTCTCTCTCTCTCTCGCTCCCACACGCACACACATATATAGTGAACAATTATAATGAACAATTATACTGAACAATTATACCAGTAAATGAATTATGGTGGCATATAGTCGGTATGGATTAAGTATTGAAAGAGTTTTCGGTTAAATGTGTAGGGACTCATTGGAGTTTTCAGATCTGGAGGCAGATGATTCCATAAGTGAGCACCAGAATAGGCAAAACATGTTTTGTATAGGTCCAATCTAGGCTTTGAGACATGTAACAAATTTAGGCGCTTGCTGTTCATTGCATTAGATTGAATCAGCGGCAGAAGATACTCTGGGGTATTTTGAGATATAATTTTATTCACTAATTTGGCTTTGTTGAAAAGGAAGCGCTTTTGTAGTGGTAGAAGTCTTAGATGACTGTACAAATTATTACTTTCAACGTGCTTTATGCCAGAAACCAGACGAATAGCGCGGTTTTGTAGAGAACATAGTCGTTTTAAATTAGATTTAGGGCAACCATCCCAAACTGTGGAACAGTAATCGAGATGTGATTGGATATAGCATGTATAGAATATTTTTCGTGTGCTTTCGTCCAGGAAGTGCTGAATTTTAGCAAGTTGGTAAACTTTTTGTGCTATTTTCTTGGTAAGAGCGTGAACATGAGAGCTCCAGTTCAAATGGCTGTCTATTAAAAGCCCTAGTGTTTTATGTTCAGTCACATTAACTATAGGTAACGTGCCCATGCGGAGTTCGAGCGGTGATCCAGTTATGGCTAGTGTCTGTAGTTTTTGTCTGGTCGTTATTAGCATGGATTTGGTTTTGCCGATGTTAATTTGCATGCGGTTTTCATTGCTCCATCTAGTAAGATTATCAAGTTCCTTTTGTAAAGAATTCTCTAATTCACTACGGTTTTCTTGACTAGTATATATAGTACAGTCGTCTGCAAATAGATCACAAGTTGTATTGATATATAAAGGAAGATCATTAATATAAACTGCAAAAAGCAGCGGACCTAGTATTGAGCCCTGAGGCACACCAATATTAAGCTGTGTGGGTCTTGATAGACAGTTGTTGAAGGACACGACTTGTTGCCTGTCGGATAGAAATGACGTAATTATGTTCACCATGTTGGTGCTTGTCTTCATTTGCTTTAGTTTTCTAATTAAAATATCGTGATCTACCATATCAAAAGCTTTTTTAAAGTCTACAAACACCGCTCCACAAATTCTACCGTTGTTGATGTTTAAGTGCCAGTTATCGGTCATTTTTGTTAGAGCACTATGGCAAGAATATTTAGGTCGAAACCCAGATTGACTGTTAATTATTAGATCGTTGTTAATTAAATGGTGTAACGTTATTTTATGAATGTGTTTTTCTAGTGGTTTTGATAGCGACGATAATAAGGAAATAGGTCTATAATTACCCAAAACGCTATTATCGATTGAGCCATTTTTAATTAGCGGAAACACTTTAGCAATTTTAAAAGCAGATGGAAAGTAGTTTTTGGCCAGGCACTGGTTATATATGAACGTTAAGGACTCACTAATGACTGGTGCAGCACAACGAAGAATTCTATTACTGATACCATCTAGGCCGTGTGAGTTTGTTGATTTGAGGTTCAAGAGATATTTATAAACGTCTGCAACAGACATTAAAGGAATCTCATCGGGAATATTTCTGGTGCACTTCTCCTCACAGAATGATGCCAGTGAACTTATATTACACGATGAGTCTGGTATTGAAGACTTTAGATTCTCTATTTCTGATTGAAAGAACCAACTGAATTCATCGCATGTTATAGAATTTGGTATTGCTGATTCTGTAGGGCGTTTCTTATTGGTTAGCAAGTTAATAGCCTTCCATATATTTGTACTGTTTGAATTATCTACAATCAAATTTTTAAAATGATCTTTTTTTATCCTACGAATTTCATATTTAACTTTATTCCTTAGTCTGCGGTAATTGATGAAGTCTTTATTTTTGTGTGCTGTATCTCGCTCTCTCATGATTTCCAGCACTTCTCTAGTGACCCATGGGGATTTATGTTGATTTTTGACTCGAACTTCTTTGATTGGCACGTGTTTATCGAACACATTGTAGACTGTCTTCGTCCAGAAAGCTAATGCATCGTCCGGGTCAGGAAGTTGGTAAACGTGATCAAGGGCTGCTTTTCTTAAGTCTTGCAAAAATAAATCTTGGTTGAATGAAAGTTGGTTAAACGAAAATTTGGTTAAACGAAAATACAGCCTTCAAAATCAGACGTGTTGCCGATCTGACCGAAAGGACGGGCGAAAAGGTAGGATACTGACCCTTGTAAAAAAAATAACATCACTGCTTCCTAAATCGAACTCTACATGGAAGGGGCTGAGTATCAGACACTTAAACATAAGACAGGCAATACAGACATACATCTGATCAATTACTACTGTCCAAATGACCGCCCACAGGCACTGGACACACTACCATTAACACAAAAAATTATTGTGTGTGGTGATTTCAACAGCCACTCGCAGAGCTGGGCTATGATCCCATGGACCAGAGAGGAGAGAGACTGGAAGACTGGCAGGATGAGAATAGATTCATCTTGATTAACAAGCCGTCAGACCCACATACTTTCTACTCGAGATCATGGCACACTTCAAACTAAACCTGCCCTGGCTTTTCATTCACCAGACCTGGAGTGGAACATTACACGAATAGTTGGGAAACAACTTGGTGGCAGTGACCATCGGCCAGTCTTTCTAACTGTAGAATATGAGCTTGTAAGTGAAAGCAGCACCCTCTCGAGGTGGAACTACAAGAAAGCAGACTGGTCAATGTTCAAGAATCGCACCAGAATACTGGTCAGAAATCTGGACACTGAGAAAGACATAAATAAAGTAGTTGAAGAATTTGGGAAATACATACTACAGGCAGCGCGAGAAATAGTACCACGAAGAGTCCGTAAACAATATAAACCCTACTGGAGTAGTGAACTGGAACAGTTGCATAATAATGTGGAAGTGTGTAGAAAGCAAGCTGAGACCACACCCAGCCACGAGCAGCTTCACAATGAATTTCAACACGCAGGGGAAGAGGAGGAGGAGGAGGAGGAGGAGGAGGAGGATGAGATTGAGGAGGAGGGGGAGGAGGATGAGAGAGAGGAGGGGAAGAGGAATAGGAGGAGGAGGGGGAGGAGGAGGAGGGGAAGGGGAGGAGGGCCGAAGAGGAGGAGGATGAGGGAAGGAGGGGGAGGAGGAGGGGAGGAAAAGGGGGAGGATGAGGAGGAAGGGCGAGGAGTAGGAGGAGGAGGATGAAAACGCATATGCCTGTAGATAACCATAGCGAAAAGGTCTACCTATTTGAGAAATATGCAGCAATTTTACATATATAGCAATACTATTAAAATGTTTGTCCACTCGCTATATATAAATTATAATGTAAATTGAAATATTAAATAATATTAAGTAAATAACTGTTTGTACACTAACAAACTATGACAGTTGGCAGCACGGGAGTGAGAGGAAGACGTATAAAAAATTTCATCTCAATCAGATGGGCCGTTCGCGAACGCATAAAGGACATACAGACTTACAGACATTCTATTTTATATATATATATATATATATATATATATATATATATATATATATATATATATATATATATATATATATATATATATATAATATATATATATATATATATATATATATATATATATATATATATATATATATATATATATATATATATATATATATATATATATATATATATATATATATATATATAATATTATAACCTCCAACTAGTATTCCTGGCATCCTCTTTGATCTCTCTCATTATTACTTCGCTATATAGGGAGACGAGATCTTGTGACAAGACACATCCCTGTCGTACTCCTAGCTTTATGTGTTCATAACTACCGTCTTTATTTTCAATTTTAATTGCTGCTATTGGTTCCAGTAAATATTCTTTATTATTCTTAAATCTGTCCCATCAATGTTGATATCTTCCAACATTTTAATCTGCTCATCACAGCTTCATGTGTCATGTATTTTACATATTCTGAGTGTTTCAATAGTGAGCTATTGAACATCCAGTGCGTGCATATACAAGGGAAAGAATTTTTTTGGGGGGATAACATTGTGCGTTAACTTTATTTCATCACTGCAAATTAAATGAACATTTCTATAAACATTATAACCAGTGAACATGTCTATTAACATTGTGAATTTAAGTTCAGTGTATTGTGTGAACATGTCTATAAACAGTGTACATAGTTAATCAACAAGAAAATTCATCTCGACGGAAATATTGTTACTTTAAATACTTGTGTTAAAAACATTAATTTTGTAAAATTAACTAAACGTTAAAACAGTTAATAGACTTAACAATCACATCATAAACACCTTAATGTCATATCTATTTTATGAACACAAGAAGAATGAGTGGGTGAATGAAAGAATAAAAGACAGAGCAAATGCAATAAAATGGTGGTATGAAAGCACAGGTACAAATCACTTTGCACTCTTGAGTCCTGTGATATATTTTGGTTTTATCCATGTATCGTTTTTTTTTCTTCTCATTGTTAAAATTTGTTTTTCAACGTTTATTTCATACAAAGCAATGTATATTTGCAAGGTGTGTTTCTTTGTTTGTGTATATTACAGAGCGTTGCCGTTTGTTAGTGTTATGTGTCACATGCGTTAATAAAACAAATACATGCATATACAGTTATGATAATATAACATTTATGGCATAGTGCATGTAAACACACATTCTTCGTTTCATTTCCATCTCCACAAGTGGAATGCATGTTACACCTGTCCATCTCTCTCTCTCTCTCTCTCTCTCTCTCTCTCTCTCTCTCTCTCTCTCTCTCTCTCTCTCTCTCTCACACACACACACACACACACACACACACATTCAGTCTTGATCTATCTCTTGCTTTCTGTAGATAATAGTACATGGATTTCCGTGATCTTTACATTTTCATTCTATTTAAATTGTGGCTTCCCAATTTATTTATTTTTTTGTGTGTGGAGGGGGGACTTCCATATGCATATGTTCAAATAAATACCTGTATATCAACACAAAGCCATAATTATATTTACATAAATACCTACACGAATTCACCCATACATGGCTACCCATATATAAATACCATACATGTTAGCTTTTTGTATTCTACAACAATGTTTATAATCGTGCTGGGGAATCGTGTTGAATTTAGGCAAAGGGCAAACCGCTGAACGCAAAAATTGCCTAAAGACCACCAGCCACAAAACGATCTTACAGCGGACACGCAGCCAGTTTTCACACAGCCTTTGTGTGCCTAGGCCAGAGGAGCTATATATCTCTCTTTAAAGTTGTTTGGGGGAGGAGAGGGGTGGATTTGTGATTCAAAGCACGCTGGGGAAGAATTGCGGCGTGTACTATCTGTGCTCTCCAATGCCTGTTACTACCTAGTGAGAAGTGTTCCCAAGTATTAACAAAATAAGCCACACACAGGGCTCGCGAGACGCACACACGTTCTAAAATTGTCCACAGCAGGGTTTGTAGATTTTGTGCCTTGCAGCAGAAACCAAATATCGTCTGCCAAGACGATCGGGTGCAAAACATCTTATATGTTTTTGATATTATTAATTTTTTTTTAAATTAACAATAATGGCATTTTTTCTAATTGCAAGAGTAAATGAAATTAAGGAAATTTACACATTTCAGTCAGGAAAAATAGTAGCTAGTTTGTATTTGAACATTAGTAAAAATAAGTTTCTGTTGTATGTAAGGGAGTTGAACCTTGCCTTGATTCTGCAAGTCCAAACTAATTTTCTGTATTCCGCTAGTGTTTGAAGTAGTTTTGTGTGTGTGTCTTCGGATGTTTTAGGAAGAGTGTTAAGAAAGATTGCCTTGTAAATGTCTGTTTGTTTGCCTGTGTGTGTTTGTATTATTTGTTGTAGAGTTTCCACTGCATCTGTGACTGTTTGACATGTGAAAAATATGTGTTCTTCTGTCTCTTTTGTGTTGTTCCTGCATAATTGGCATTTTCCTATTTGTCTGGATCTGAATGCTAATTTGGGTATTATGGGAGTTATATTAAAAATCAGTCTGTAAGTTACTTCTTTCGCCTTAGATGTGATGTGTTTGTTGTGTAAGTTGGAAAAGGTGGATGTGTAGTCTGACATGAAATATTTTTGTCCTCTTTTGATTCTCAGTTTAAGCGATGGTGCTTGTTTACTAACTAATTGTTTGTATATTTCTCGTGTTGTTTCATTTATTAAATGTTCATGTCCTTGTATTGCCTGTATACATGTGTGATAGAAAGATGGTAGTATGCCCTGATAATGTGCTGCTGCATTGTTTAGTTTTGTGAGATGTTTTATTTTGTGTGCTATATAATATAATGCTAATCTATGTTGTTCTGGATGTCTGATAATATTACCTATGTGGCTGATTCTAAGTGCTTGTATTTTTGTTTGTATGTCCTGAAGTGCTATTCCTCCTTGTTTCTTATCCTGAATGAGAGTTTTATGCTGTATGCTGTGTATTGTCTTACTAAATATGAAATGTCTTATCTGTTTATTTATGTCTGTGATTGTCTGTTTTGGAGGGTTTAACACTGTCACTAAGTATATTATTTTTGGTATGATGTATGTGTTAACTATTATGCTTCTACCAAATATTGTTGATGTTTTGTATTTATACCTATGTAGCATGTCTGTGATTTGGTGTGTTAGTTGTAGCCATGTTTCTCTGTGTGTTGTTCTGGGGTCACATGGAAATGTGATCCCATACAGTTTCATATTGTGTGTATGTGTTAGGTCTGGAGGGAAATCAGACTTTTGTTTCCACTTTCCCAGGCCCATAATTTGTGATTTTTGTATATTAATTTTGGCTCCACTGCCTTTCCCAAAGTGGGAGAAGGTGTGCAGTATGTTTCTGATGGATGTGTTGCTTGTAGGGAAGAATGCAGTATCGTCTGCATAAGCAATGACCTTTTGCTCTCCTATTCCCTGTATGAAAGTGCCTTTAATGCTGGTATCTTGTCTGATCTTTTCTAATAATGGCTCTAGTGTCAGTATATACAGAAGTGGTGATAGTGGGCACCCTTGTCTTACAGATCTTGTCAGCCTGAAGCTAGCAGTCAGTGAATGGTTCACTAAGACTTTGCTTTCAGGGTTGTTATACAAAATCTGTATCCACTTTCTGTAGTACTGTCCTATATTGCAGTGTTCTAGGGTTTTGTGCAAATAGGAGTGTGCGATTCTGTCAAAGGCCTTCTCTTGGTCCAAAGACAAGAGGGAGGATTGACAGTCTTTCTGGTGTGTGTACGTTATAATGTCTCTAATGAGGTGTGTGTGGATTTTGTATATTCCTGTGCTGTACACTACATTGCTGGTTTGGGTGTACTAGTTTTGGTAGGAATTGTGTGATTTTGTGTGCTAGTGATTAGGTCAGAATATTGTATTCTGTGTTAAGAAGTGAAATTGGTCTGTAATTTTTCAGTTGTGTCTTGTCTGTCTTTGCTTTGTGTATAAGTGTTATATAAGATATGTTGCAACTATCAGGGAGTTCTTGTTTGTCAAAGGCTTCTTGATAGACTTTTAGAAGAAGGTTACCTATGATAGGAAAGAATTGTTGATAGAATTCTACTGTTAAACCGTCTGGTCCTGGTGTCTTGTCTTTGTTCATTTTACTGAGTGCATGTATTATGTTTTCTAATGTCAATTGTGTGTCCAATATCTCTTTGTCTGTGTCTGATATCTTTTTTGTATATTGTAAGAAGCTATCTTGTATTTGTGTGTTTACTGTCTCTGCTGTAAATAAGTGTGTACAGTATTTCTGGAATGCTTCTGTTATACATGTGGTTTCTGTTTGTGTGATTCCTTGCATGTCTATTACTGTGTTTATCTGTTTGCTACGTTGTATGTTTTGTTCTATTGCCATGTATTGTTTGCTGGGTGTCTCTTGTGTAATGGTGTTGAGTTTTGTTCTAATTAGTGCACCCAAGTATCTGTGCTGTTGGTGTTGTTCCAGTTGCGTTTCTAATGCTTGCAAGTAGGGTGAGTTTCTGTCGGTTTGCTTTGTTAAATGTATTGCTGTTTTTATTATCTGTTCTTGTTGTAGTCTACGCTTGTGTATGACGGATGCTAGTTGTTGTGTCCTGCTCCGTATTGTGTTTTTCAGTAAGTCCCAGTATTGTCTAATGTTGTCAGTTGGTATACTATCAGTGTATATATGTATCAGGTCTGTCATATATTGTATATATTCTGCGTTTTGGAGTAATGTGTTGTTAAATTTCCAGTGTGGTGATCATTTGAAAGGCTGTGTGGGTGTGTTATTTATAGTATGTGTGCTAGTATTGCTTTGTAGTCTGTATACTGGAGAGTTTCTTGCAGGTGTTTAGTTTGTTTTATGTGGTGTGTTGATGGTACATATATTCTATCTAACCTAGATGATCTGTTATGTGCATGGTTTCTGTGCGTTGTATCGTGACTGTTGGGGTGTTTGTGCCTGAATGCGTCTACTAGGTTATGTGTGTCAATTATGTATTGCAATGTATCAAGTTGTTTCATGTCGTCTCGGCCGGCTCTTCTTAACTGCGTTTTCACTTCCCCGCCTATTATGTCAGCCGAAGCTAAACAACAATTAAAATCACCTGCTAAAACAACATGCCTCCCTCTGAATGTCTGTCCTAATAGTTTTTCTAAGTGTTCGAAGAATTGTGATTGGTAGCTGTAATTTGCTGGGGCATGTATGTTGACTAAAGCGTATGTGTATGTGTTGTTTCTAACGTGTATGATGGTAATGTCTCTTTGGTCGTCCTTGTGTGTGCGAGTAATTTCCCATTTATCTGAAGTCTGCAGTATAGCGGTTCCAGAACCCGTACGATGTGTCGACAGACTGAAGCATGAGTGTCTGAGCCCTAATTGTGTAGTGATTTGCTTTGCGTGTGTGTATTCGCATATGTTTGTTTCTTGTAGGAGAATGAAATCGGGTTTCTATTTGTGTATGAGTGTGACGATGTGGTTTTGTTTTGTGCATAAACTTGAAATGTTCAGACTAATAATAACAATATCATTAGTCATCATAAATTAATCAAAACAAGCAAATTATATTGTTGACTAACAGTAATAAGAAATCAGATACGAACGAGGTTGTCTAGTTGAGATAGTTATTTTTTCTTGATGTCTTGGTGCAGACGTGATCTGATTGTAGATGTTGAAACAGTAGGCCATCTTCTTCGGTTTCAGTGTCAGTGTCAGTAGTGTTCTTAGATGTCAATTCTGATTTAGTTTTATCATCAAAGGTGTCGTTGCTGATGGTTTCGTCAGTATTTTCGGTTTGTCTTTCCGTCTTTTTTGGTTTATTTGGTTGGTGAGTTTTCTTCTTCTTCTTCCTTAGTACTGCTTGTTGAATTTGGACTTAATCCTCGTAGTTGTCTTTTTCTGGTTTTGGAGTGGTAACAAGTTGTAAAGGGTTCTTCTGTTTGCGTTTCCAGAATGTAGTTTTCTTGATTGTCTGTTGGCGTGTCCGTTTGTTGATGTTCTTGTTGTGTGGGCTGTTGGTCAAATTGTTTTCCGCGTTGTTCGTTTTGTTAATGTTGTGCTGGTCCCTGCCTTCTCAGAGGTGGAAAATTTATTACATCTTTTTGTGCCACAACAGGCTTATTTGTATGTTTGGCTGGACATTTGTTGGACCAGTGGTCGTCCATACCACACACATGACAAGCAGTTCTCCTGCTGGGCAATGTTATCAGAATTTTGTGAGTATTTTTGGTAAACCCTGTTATGTTTAGATTTATGTAATGGGGGATGTCCTGGACGGGGTTACATAAGACTCCCCATTTACCTCCAGAGTTTTTTAGTGGAAATACCTCCACATTCGTAGAGACAGTGACAAACCCACGGCTGCTCGAGGGGACCAGGCCGTCAATGCAAATCAACAAGGGCCACCAAACGACACGTTGTGAAGAGAAACCATTGTATTATTCATTGGGTGAATATTACATTTCCATAATTGCATTAGACGTATGCATATAAACCTATAATCCAGTGTTTCCCAACCTTTTTTGTACCATGCCCCACTTAAGCCTTTCTAAAATTCATATTGGCCCCCTCCCCCGCCCCATAACATATACATTATTTTTAATATTCAAAAATTGAAATGTTCACTAAAAAAACTTGAATAATAGGTTTTAGGAAGAAATCACTAGGTAATTATTGAGCAAACACAGTAAGTAAGTTTTCAAAACATATAATGGAGAATTGAAATTCAAGTACAAAATAATTTTAATGAAAGATTTTTCTATATTATTTTAATTATTAGTAATTATTTATTATTTAAATTTAGTGAGATCCTTGCGCTTGATGCTTGCTGCAAAGAGATCTTATGTTAGGTTAAATTTAGTTAACTTCAGTCTCAAGTCTCCCCGTTTTGTTATATTCAGCCGATTTCTTCCATTTTCGAATTGCCCCCCTTAACAGTCAAATTGCCCCCCTGTGGGGCGTGGGCCCCACGTTGGGAAACACTGCTATAATCATTGTTCAGGAATTTGTATCATGAATTATGAATATTACATTATTCATGACCTGAGAATACTTAGCAAATGACACATAAGGAATAGCACTACAGAAATTACAGACACACACACATTACTAGTTAGCAAACACAGCAAAACAAACATATACACAAACATATGTACCAAACAGTACAGTAAATATATACACCATCGGGAAAAGAGGTATAACTACAAAACATCACACTTACAAGGGGACATAAGAATCTCTAAGAGGAACACATTTGAATCTACATAGTTACTTATAACTACAAGCGGAAGCAATAAGTTAATCTGAATATGTAAATACATGTTCGACCATACGAGTTGAACTAAAATTATCTCTTTGTGAAGACCTTGGGAGAGATACTCTCCCAAGATGAGTCTCTAATGAGACCATTGATCGTAGCATGGAAATGCTGCGACAGGAATTGCAGTTAGAGGTAGTCCTTTGATAACATAAGCCAATGATCCTGGGTCCGTATCAGTCTTCAGTAGCAAATTGAGTATGGGTTTGAGACTCTGAGGTCAACTGGTCAACGTGGAAGCATTGACAGAGACGAGAAGGTATTAGCTTCTAATGTTCATCAGACTCTCTCAGAGTACAGTTGTCACCAGCACGAATAGAAACCATGACTAGTTAGTATCTCCCTATAGGTCTCTGACAAATTAGTACAAACTAATTAACTAGATACAAGACAGCATGTCGCTGATACTGTGGGTATAAGCGACACACGGGGAGAGGGGAAGCGTGTCATAGCCCTATAGATTACCGCGTAGGACGAAACCCGACTATAGGACAAGGGACACATGGGTTAAGACTGTAAGGGACAGACCGGACGATATGGAGTTAATTAGAAGACCGCTAACAACAACGGACGGACTAACCTCAAGGACTGACCCAGAGGTGAAGGACAAAACTGAAACGCAGTACTGGTCACGGCAAACCACGACCCAGGTGAAGTGGCACGTGGTGCTTCACCACGGGATAGACGACCGAGGCCAAAGGCTTACACGGACGGGACAAAGCTGTAGACAGAGACGGTTGTGTTTGGAAATTGATTAATTGATTGACTGATTTAGAAATCGACATCACAACATTCGGGGCATTCCCATAAGTGCTCCGTCCCCATCATCAGCAGCCAGCGAAGAGTTCCAACACTAGTAGTACCATTAGCTACCTGATTATAGGTCCGTCTCGCCTTTCCTCTGAGCGTTGATCGACGGCCAGATCCCCTCGTCACACCTCGCTGTCTCATTCTTGCCAGACCATGGTAATCCATTTGCTTCTCCGAGGTGTGCACGTGCTCCCACAAGGCCGCAACCACGTCTGCCTTGTCATGTATCAATACTCCACCAAGTTCTGCAGAACCAGCCAATCTGTCCGCCTGTTCATTACCCAGCACACCGGCATGCCCCGGAGAAAAGATCCAGGCGATGCTTGTCACCCGTGACCTCCGAAGCGAAGCGAGCCACTCCGTACGAAGCCTGCCCGTCCTCACCCTCGTCAGCATGCTTTCTGAGTCAGTTACAATCACGATGTGTGTGTGTGTCGTATTCTCCATCCAGCGGAGAGCCGCAGTGACTGCCTCCACCTCCATTCTTAAGCTGGATGTTGTGGTATCATGTGCCAGGCTCTCCTGCCCCAAACGTCGACCATTAGCTTTGGCTATGAACCCCCAGCCACTTCTCTCATCTCTTGACACCGAACCATCTGTGTAGATAATCACATCACCCGAGTGAGCATTGTCCTGAATTAGTTGCTTGATTTCCACTTCCGTGGCCCCTGCTGGCCACTCCCTGCTTAATGTGATTATAACTCTGCACAAGTCTGACTGCTCCGCTGGCACTCTGACCCACTCCTCTCCTCGCCTAATGTTCTCCAAGGGGCACATCTTTCTGATCGTATCCTCCGCCTGAGCCATCCATTATTTCCCTCTTATCAGCCGCTGACCCTTAACTGCGTCCAGAGCCTCATGCAGTGGGTGATCTGTATCTGCAGCTACTCTGAGGTATGCCTTCGCCTGCATCACCTTGAGCCTACCAGCAACAGTCGGCAGACCAAAGATACCAAGATGTGTTTGGAGAATGCCTGAACGAGTGAAGAATTGGCAAAAGCACATGATAGCCTGAGCTGGGAGTATCTGCTACAAGATGAGTGTGTGCACTGTCTGCGAGCGCGAGTATATATAGTTAGAAAAATATACAATATACATGAATTGTGATGTCATGTTATTATTATGACTATGCTATATATTGTACACATTGAGGGATTGCAATGATGTAGATGCTAAGTTGAATAAATGAGCAGTATATTTGTACACACTCACAACGTTGATTCAGTGAGACGTGATATGCCAGACCTCAGTAGATAAAACGAGGCGCTGACACAACCCTTCATCAGCAAGAAACAAACAACTCACAAAAATGGAAATTACATTAAAGTAACTATGAGCAAAAGTCATTAAGTAACAGGAATTTTATTATAAAGTGAATGAAAGATTATGGATGGAACATCTTATTTTAGGACTCACATTGGCTGTTAAGTAACACCCCGTGTAGGCTTCATGAGAATCCAGCAATTAGCGCATGCACAATAGCGATTACACAGTGGAGGCCTCACCATCATCTTGCATCAGGGATGAACAAAGGTATTATTTGTGTGTGTGTGTGTGTGTGTGTGTGTGTGTGTGTGTGTGTGTGGTCAGAGGGTGTGAAACTTGAAATCTACAGAAGAATGATGGTTTAGTACTGAGACAGTTGTTTGCGTCAGGGGGAGAGCGTATGTTTGGGCGGAAAGATTTCAAAACGGAAGACAAGCTGTCATTGTTAATCCGCTGCAAAAGTCATGATGACCATCTACTGGGATATCAAAGGTCGTACATTGGTTCATGTCCAGGAAAGGGATGAAACCGACTAGTGCTCAATGCCGTGACATACTGGTGAACACACTGAAGACTCGCAATACAATAAAAACACCTGGGGCTTCTCTGAAACAGCACAAACACTAGATCAAAGGATGAATCCTTCTAAGGACTTCATCCACTCAAAACAGACGAGCCAGAAGCCAACACAGAGAGATGGGAAAGCGGGAAGAAATGGACACAAAGGAGAATCCACCGACCAAACCCCCAGCTGATGTCACAGGCATGAACTCTGCAAAATCGAACAGTCAGTTAACACTGACACAGAAGATGAGAGAAACTATACCCGCACACTAAACCTCCACAATTATAACCAATGCTACACAGCAGGTTGAACGAGGTGGAAAGTCTTTTTTTTTCTCTACATATCGGATCGGAACCACCTTCTCTCAAACAAAGTATTACTGCTGCACAGCAACGCCCGCCCTCACATGACTTTGCATACAGTGATAACACTACGTGTTTAGAAATTTAAGGCCTTGAAACATCCAGCATACAGTCCAGACTTAGCGTCATCAGACTTTCACTTGGTTGGACCCTTGAATAAACATTTGCGGGGTCAGAGGTTTATAGATGAAAATGAGGTATTGCAGGCTGTGAAAAACTGGTTTCAAGCCACACCCAAACATTTCCCCAAAAGGCATCAACAAGCTAGTGCACAGGTGGACTAAAGGTGTTGCCAGCCAGCGGGACTATGTTGAGAAATATGCATCACACAAAATTTCTGGCTCACACAATTATAAAACAGTCATTTATAAAATTCCTGCTACTTAATGACTTCCCTTTATACATTAAGGCATACTATAAAATCATTACTTAATGTAGCTACTTTAGCGTCGTTTCCATATTTTGTGCCTCGTTGTAGTTTGTTATTTGCTGATGAAGACTTGTTGCCGCGGCGTCCTCTGTTTCTTGTAATCGTTATGTTATACAGGTGACCTATACTTCATGTTTTGTGCCTCGTTGTAGTTTGTTATTTGCTGATGAAGACTTGTTGCCGCGGCCTCCTCTGTTTATTGCAATCGTTATTCTGTATAGGTGACCTATACTTCATGTTTTACTACTGCTTACAGGTTGTAATCCCTCATACCATATTTAAAACACAGTTGTGGGAGATTTGGAAGCAGACCGCCGTGTGCTGATTTGCATACAATGGCTTGAGTGCCGGTCATTCAGAAAGCAATGGCAAACTACTGAATGTAAACTTACCAAGAAATCATAAACAGCCGAAAAATGCTGTGGTTGTCTGATACGTCCTGTAAAGTACATGCAATTAACTTTTTTTTTTTACATGCACAAGGATCTGGAAATGATGCACAGACAACATCCTCAAACAGACTACAACAGAAAGGGCATAGGTCTCATTAAATGCAATGCAAATTATGTGGTTCTGCCCGTATTTTTTTCTTTTTCTTGGGTCTACACTTTTGCAACAGAAACTTTCTGGCACATAAAATAATATTTTACTTGTTGATTGTTCAATATTGTTGACTGTCTCTGATTATGCACAGCAATCTATCGTAGTAAACCTGTATGACACACCACACAATTTAGTAACCATTGCTCTACAACATACACTAGCAGTTACAAAGCTTGATTATCAATAATAACACATGACAGTGCCATGGTTTCAGAATACAAAGCATCCATTTACCTCCATGTATTGAGCTTGTTTCGGAAGGAGTTACGGGCGCAGTTCGTATGCCCGCATACGCCATTCAAAAACATAACTGAAGTGATTTGGCAGCAGACCCCATTACGTTGGGTTTTTAATAAAATAATTTGAGTGCCAGTCGTTCAGAAAGCAATGGCAAACTACTGAACATAAACTTGCCAAGAGATCACAAAAAGCCAACAACTGCTGGAGTTGACTGCGACGACCTGTAAAGGATATGCAACTAACTTAAATGATTCTGCATTATCATATTAACATTGAGAGGTTCATTCTGTACAGTATTATGACTGTATGGTTAGAACTCTGGCAAATTGTCCTCATAAGAAAACCTACAAGAGTCAACATGTTTATTGAGTGTGTATGTTCTGGTATACACACATTGGAGATCCTGGCCAGTGCTAAACCTACGAGAGATAGAATGTTTATTGAGTGCGTAGATTCTGGTATGCACACACTGGGATCCTGTGTGTATACCTACAAGAGAAAGAGAATGTTTACAGTAAGTGTGGATTCTTATATACACACATTACATAGTGCTAAGCCTACAAGATATTGGACGTTTATGGAATGTGTAGATTCTGGTATACACACAATTTGACCCTGGTTAGTGCCAAACCTACAAAAGATGGAATGTTTATATAATGCATAGATTCTGGTATAAACACATTGGGATCTTCACCACTGCTAAACCCACAAGAGACAGAATGTTTATAGAATGTGTGGATTCCAGTATATCAGGCTGGGATAATAACCAGTACTAAATTTATAAGAGACAAATTGTTTATAGAATATTTAGATTCTGGACAAACATAGGATCATAGGAGCTTTCCTCATTTATTTTTATCGAGAACATTACAAACTTTGCCCTTTCTGAGGTTCTTGCTGCAGCTTCTGTGATAGATTTATTAACTTTCCGGACACCTCTCAAAATCACATTTCTACACCCGCACACATTCTGGGGAGCATAGATAGAGACATTGTAGGCAATTACTTGCTTAATCTATTTGGAAACTAACATGGATTCAACAAATCTGCCCAGCTGCTTGGAGAAGCACTTGGACTTCAGAAATATTGCTCAAACAAAGGTGTCAAACTTTGTATTTAACAAACTGTTTGTTTCTGCTTCTAAAAGTGACATGCAGTATTTTAAGCTTTTCTCTCCATTCCTGCCATATTTTCATGACAAGCACAAACTCAGTTAATCTTTAATGTGGACATATTTTTGTCCAGGCTGTTCAACTACTTCTGCGCTGTGTTCGTGTTTCTTGGCACTCTTGCTTCTTTGGCTCTTCTTTCAGCCTTGTTTGTTTGTTTGTTTGTTTGTTTGTTGATTTTCGCTTCTCTTCTGATATCTTTTTATCACGCAAGAAGCTGAACTTGTAGGCATAATGCGATTCTATGTCGATAATTACTTCGAGGAGGCAGAAATCCAAATTATAATCAGGACTTCGAAGCTTCGAAGTGGCCCGGTTAAGCGGTGGCACATAATTATACATAAGTCGAATGATCAATTTACCATCATTGATACGCATACTATGTCCCGGACTTGTGTGAACGGAAATGTACTTATACCCTACGCCAGATGCCATCTAAAGGAAGGAGATCATGTACATAATTTTTTTTTTTTGGATGTGTGTGGTTAAATTCCTGTACACTTTATGTGGCCGTAAGAGGCCAGTAAAAATATGTTTTTTTTTTCCAACGTTTATTTCATACAAAGCAATGTGTATTTACAAGTTGTAGTGTGTGTTTCTTGTGTGTGTGTATATATTACAGCGCGTTGCTGTTTGTTAGTGTTAAGTGTGACATTGTGAATAAAACATATACATACATATATACAGTTATGATAATATGACATTTGTGGCATAGTGCATGTAGATACACATTCCTTGCATGTGCTTCACTTCCACTTCCGCAAGCGGAATACGTGAAACACCTGTCCATCTCTCTCTCTCTCTCTCTCTCTCTCTCTCTCTCTCTCTCTCTCTCTCTCTCTCTCTCTCTCTCACACACACACACACACACACATACACACACACACCTACACAATCTCGTGCTTTCTGGAGACCACAGTACATTTAAATACCCCGCATTTGGACAATAAACTTTAAACTATCATTTCCTTTAAAATGTGGCTTCTTTGTAATTTCTGGGTCACTTAGCTACTGAGGCGAAGGTCGTTGGTGTTGTTGCCTGATGACAAATTACAGGGTGACGCTCTAGTCCATGATACCTTTTGTTTGGGGAACATGAATCAGGGATTTACTACTAGTAATTAGAGTCCATGGCCTGTCTCCAGGGAGATAATTGGTCCAAAGTTGTGATAGTGTCTGGGTTTCATATACAATGGGAAGGAATTAAAACCTGGCCACTAAAAGCCACCTTAGCTTACTGGGTACTTAAAGGGCTCATTCAATTTGTTTATACATGGTGGTGCATATTTTTCTTTTGAAACATATCATTACCATATAACATCATTTTAATACTTGAGATACCGACTTGGTTTAAAGGCTGCTACACGCACGCACGCGCGCGCACACACACTCATAGACACCCATCCACAATATATTTCATGTTGCACATTCAAATATAATAATGGGAAAATTAATAATAATAGTAGCAGTAATAATAATAGTATTTTTAATAAATAATAATATAATTGTAAGATTATTAATACCATCAATAAACACATTTATAGTTGTAGTATCCTTTGTTTAAAACAAGTTATTTGCTTCTTCTGTAATATTTGCTGTCTTCAGCCAAATCTTTTACGAGATTTGCGCTTGTGGGGCTAAGATTAGAATGTTTGCGACTTTTTGTTGATAAAGTTGTTGGACAATTTCTTTGTTGATTGTTCTGTAATTGTATAGTGCTTTGTTTCTTAATGTCCATATAAGATTTCTGTACTCTGCCAATAGCACAAGTAGCTTTGTGTGGATGTCTTGTGTGGAGTAAGGAATGGAATTTATCATGATTGCTTTGTAAACATCTGTTCTTTGTTTGGTATGAGTGTTTAGGATGTTTTGTAGGAGATTTCTTGTTGGCATGATTGTGTTGCATTCGTAATAGATGTGCTCTTCTGATTCTTGGACGTTCCGTCTACAAAGCTGACACTGTAGTATTTGTTTAGTTATTTTTGCTGTTCTCTCTGTTGTTGGGGTCATGCTGTAAACAAGCCTATATGTAATTTCCTTTGCTTTTGGGGTAATCTGCTTGTTGTGAATATTAGAGAAAATTTCGGTATAATCTTTTATGAAATATCTATGTCCTCTTTTAATTCTGAGATGTACCGGAGTTGCTTGTAATTTAACTAAATGCCTGTAGATTGTATGTGTTTTCTTGTGTAGTAATTTTTCGTGTCCTTTAATGGCTGAAATACATGTTTTGTAGAACGTTGGGAGAGTGCCGAAGTAATGTGAGGATGTATTCCTAATAGGTTTTAAGTAAGATAGCCTAATTCGCAAGTGTGCTAAAGGGTGTTTTTCTGGGTGTTGTAGGATTTCACCTACGTGTTTGATCCTAAGTGCTTGTATTTTGGTTGTTATGTCTTGGAGGGCGATACCTCCATCTTTTTTGTCTTGCATGAGTGTAGTATGTTTGATACTGTAGATGGTGCTGCCAAACACAAAGCGTCTAATCTCTTTGTTTATGTTTGTGACAGTCTTACGTGGGGGATCTAGTACTGTGCACAGATATAGTATTTTATGGAATTATATATGTATTAACAATGGTACTTCTACCAAATATGGTAGTTGTTTTGTATTTGTACCTCTGTAACATATCTGTTATTTTCTTCTCTAGATTTTGCCAAGTGTCTTTGTGTGTCTGATTTCCTTGACATGGGAAGACTATTCCGTACACTTTTATAAGATTGTTTGATGTTAAGTCAAATGGAAAATCCGCCTTATTTTTCCATTTGCCTAAGCCCATTATAGTAGATTTTTGGACGTTTAATTTTGCCCCACTCCTTTTGCCGAAAAACGAGAACGTTTCCAAAATGATCCGTACAGATTTTTCAGTTGTCGGAAAGAAAATGGTATCGTCCGCATAAGCACGCAGCTTTTGTTCCCCCTTCCCTAGTATGAACGTACCCCTGACATTGTCGTCCTGTCGTATCTTTTCTAGAAGTGGCTCTAGAGCTACAACGTACAGTAATGGGGACAAGGGACATGCCTGTCTCACTGACCTAGTCAACCTGAAAGAATTGGTTAGAGTATGGTTTAATAGAATCCGACTTTCCGGTTTCATATATACAATTTTGACCCATGTCCGAAAATAATTTCCCACGTTGCAGTGTGGGAGAGTTTTGTGGAGGTATGAGTAAGATGCTTTAAGAAATGCTTTAATTAATGTAAAGACAATGCCTGGTGCTGACTGTAATAGTGATCATGTACCACTATGTGGACAAATAAAAGTAAGATTAAAGAGAGGGGAAAAATGGTTAAGAACATGAGTCTTAATAAAGAGGTTCTAAAAATAGATAAAGAAATGCAAGAACAATACAGAGTGACTGTGAAAAATAGGTACAATGCAATAACTAAAATACAGAGTATAGATGAACAATGGGAAATGTTAAGGGACTCCATTCATCAAACTAGCAAAGAAGTATTACCGGAGAGAGGCAAAATAGCTAGGAAAAAATGGATGAATGAAGATATCTTAAAACTGATGGACAAAAGGAAACAGAGTAAAAATGACAAACAAGAATACGCTAAGATAAATAAAGAAATAAAAGATAAATGTGGGAGGGCTAAAGAAAGTTGGTTAAACGAGCAATGCAAAAAAATTGAATTAAATTCCATTAAAGATACAAAAATTTGCACAGACAAATCAGTGAGCTTACAGGAAGAAAAATAAGAATAAATACAGGGTGTTTGAAATCAAAAACAGGAAAGATAATATTAGAGGAAGATGCTATAATGAAGAGGTGGAATGAGTATATAAGAGAATTATATGAAGGAGAAAGGGAAGAATTAACAGAAGATAGTAACTTAGAAGGTCCACCTATTCTGAAAGAAGAAGTCGCTGACGCTATGAAACGTATGAAGAAAGGAAAAACAGATGGGCCAGATGAAATCACAATAGAAGAATTAGAAGTATTGGGAGAATTTGGAGTAGATATATTAACCAAAATGTTGAATGATATTTACAGCAGTGGATATTTACCCAGTGATATGCTGAAATCTGTATTTATAGCTATACCAAAAAGACCAGGAGCAATTGATTGTGAAGATTTTCGTACAATTAACCTTATAAACCATATCACTAAGCTTCTACTCAAAATCATAATGAGAAGAACCAAAAGAAAATAAAATGGAAATTAGTGAAGAACAGTATGGATTTGTGGAAGGAAAGGGCACAAACAATGCAATTTATACATTACGGACACTAATAGAAAGGTAAATAGAGAAACAGAGAGACATATATTTGTGCTTCATAAATTATACTAAGGCATTTGATAAAGTAAAACATGATGAACTGATTAAAATGTTGGAAGATATCAACACTGATGGAAAAGATTTAAGAATAATAAAGAATATTTACTGGAACCAAGTAGCAGCAATTAAAATGGGAAATAAAGAGGGTAGTTACGAACAGATAAAGCTAGGAGTACGACAAGGGTGTGTCTTGTCACCAGATCTTTTCTCCCTGTATAGCGAAGTAATAATGAGAGAGATCAAAGAGATGCCAGGAATACTAGTTGGAGGTTATAATATAAATAATATACGCTATGCAGATGACACAGTATTGGTGGCGGATAATTCAACAGACCTACAACAATTATTAGACGTAGTAGTAACAGAGAGTTCAAGGAAAGGACTCTCCTTGAATATCAAGAAAACAGTAACAATGGTAATATCAAAGAAAATGGTGACACCAAAATGTGACATAGAAATAGAAGGGAAAATCCTTAACCAAGTTGATAATTTTAGATACATAGGGGCATTTATAACATCAGATGGAAGATGTACAACAGAGATTAGGAGCAGAATAGGGCAGGCAAAAGCCGCATTTCAGAAAATGAAGAGTATCTTATGCAATAAGTCACTATCACTGAATGTAAGAAAGAGAGTGCTGAAATGCTATGTAGAACCGGTTTTGCTGTATGGCAGTGAATCTTGGAATGTAGATGAACAAATTGAGAAGAGATTAGAGGCAACAGAGATGTGGTTCCTGAGACGAATGTTGCGAATTCCTTGGACTGCCAGAGTGGCTAACGACGACTGCCTGAAACAGGCTAACGAAACTAGAACATTATATACAACAATAAGACAGAGACAAACAGCTTTCCTCGGTCATGTGATGAGAAGAGAGGCATTGGAGAACATCGTAACAACTGGAAAGATCGAGGGGAAGAGAGGCAGAGGTAGACCAAGAGAAGTGATGCTGGATGGATTGAGACGGTGGCATGGAGGAATATCAGCAGCAGAGTTGATCCAGAAAACCAAAGACCGAGATCTATGGAGAGCCATGAACGCCTACGCCAGCCGGCACGGCACTTGATGATGATGATGATGAGTGAAATATTCTGTCGAATGCTTTTTCTTGATCTAAAGAGAGAATTGAGGACTGACAGTTTTTCAGATGTGTGTAGTTGATGATGCCCCTTATGAAGTGTGTGTGTTGCTGGATATTCCGGTGTTGTACACTACATTGCTGGTCTTCATGAATGAGAGATGACATTACTGGTTTCAATTTATTCGTCAAAGCCTTTGTTAAAATCTTGTAGTCTACATTTAAAAGCGAGATCGGTCTGTAACTCTTTAAAAGTGTCTTGTCGGTGTTCTCCTTCGGAATAAGAGTGATGTAAGACGTGTTGAAACTGGATGGGAGTTCATGTTTGTGGAAAGATTCAGAGAATACTGTTAGTAAAAGGGGACCTAGAAGAGGAAAGAAAAACTGATAGAATTCAGCGGTAATACCGTCAGGGCCAGGCGATTTGCCCTTCTGCATTCCGTGAACCGCTTGTGTTATATCTGTTAGTGTTAATTCAGTATCTAGTGTTAGTTTCTGTTCCTCTGTGAGTTGTTTTGTGAATTTCATAAAGTTTTCTTGTACGTGCGCCTGTGTGTTTTCCTCTGTGTAAAGGTTCTTGTAATAATCTTCAAAGGCTAAGGCTATTTGTTGTGGCTCGACTTGTATATTTCCTTCCCTGTCAATTATCTGGCCTATCTGTCTGCTGCGCTGTATGTTTTGTTCTATAGCTAGGTATTGTTTACTCGGTATCTCTTGTGTTATAGTTTGTAACTTTGTTCGCCGTAAAGCCCCCTGAAATCGATGATGTCTGGGGAGATCTAATTCTTCCTGTAATGCTATGATGTGTGGTGAATTTTTGTCTGTCTGTAGTAAGAGCTTAATTGCATTTTCCAATACTTTTTCTTGTTGTAGTTTTTGCTTGTGTATTACTGCTGCTAGTGTTTGTGTTCTCTCTCGTATAGTTTGTTTAAGTGTTTCCCAGAGTTCTCGCGCATTACCCTCTGGTATATCGCTTGTGTATGTGAGGATCAGTTTTGTTATGCAATCTACATAGTCCTGATTTTGTAAAAGTGTGCTGTTAAGTTTCCAATGGGGAGATCTTCTAAGATGTGGTGTTGCTTGTACTGTGTTTATTGTTGCAACTACAGCCTTATGGTCTGTGAAGTTCAGTGTCTCCTGTAAATGCTTGACTTGTGTTATATGATGTGTTATGGGCGCATAAATTCTATCTAATCGCGCTGCTCTGTTATGCGCATTGTTTGTGTGTGTTGTATCTGTTCCATGGGGATGCATCTGCCTGTATGCGTCTGTTAGCCCATGGATATCTAAAATTGTTTGCAATGTGTCTAATTGATGTTCCTCCTCCCCCGTTGTGTTTCTAATTTGCATTCTTACATCTCCATTTATAAGGTCGTGCGCCGAAAGTACGCAATTAAAATCACCCCCTAAAATGATGTTGTGACCCCGATATGAGCGTGATAATAAATTTTCCAGTGTTTGGTAGAAGAGCGGCTGATTTCTGTAGTCAGGCGGTGCGTGTATGTTGACAATTGTGTATTTATTTATGTTATTTCTCACCTGTACTATAGCTATCCTACCCTGGCAGTCCCTGTCCTTCTCTATAATCTGCCACTTGTCCGATGTCTGTATTATTGCTGTACCCAATCCGATATGTTGAGTACTAAGACTAAAACATGAGTGTCTTAGACCTAAGCATGTTGTGATATATGATGCGTGTTCGTCGGTGTTAACGTTAGTTTCCTGAATGAGTATAAAATCAGGTTTATATTTGTGTATGAGTGGTATAAGATGATTAATTTTGGATCTTATACCTCGAATGTTAATACTCATTATTTTAATTTCCGCTGCCATTTTTGTTGTAATATAAGAAACGGTTGAGCATAATTATGTTTTTTGTTTCAAACTGTCTGTATTCATGTTATCACTTCTGGAGATATTCAGTAGATTCCTTCGCCGGGCTTGAAATCTCTAAGTCAATAACGAGGCGTGGTGAATAATCTGACAGCTTTCTTTGTCGTGGTGGTGTGTTAACATTATCACTGTCTGTTTCGGTCACTGGCGCTGGTCGTTATCTGTTCAGTATAATTACTTACACATTTCGTTTTGTTTGACCTGTGCGCTTTAGACGGTGTAGGGTAGTCGTGGTTGTTGAGGGGCGGCAGCGTGGTAACAGGTGTTTGGCAGGCTGGAGGTGTCGAGCTCTCGCCGTCAGATAGGCTCTTGGTTGAGCGTCTTCTTTTCCGACTGACCAGCTGGAAACCGTCTTCGTCCTCCTTATCCTTACTATGTAGAACTATCTGGGAGTTCGAGGTGACTTTTTGTGCCAGTCTAGGTCCCTTCTGGGTTTTTACTTTGGGCGGACATTTATTAATCCAGTGGGAGTCTTCCTCACAGACTGTACACACCGTACTGCGCCCCGGAACTGTGATGAAGAGACGGTGTAGCTTGTCTTCTACCCCGTCCAACTCCATGTCTACGTAATGTGGCAGAGGTTCTTTCGGGTTGTACAGAAGTAACCATTTGTCGGTGCTGTTTTCAGCTTATGCACTTCCGCGTTTATATCTCCCGAAATGTTCGCGGCTATATCATGTACAGAATTGTTTTTATTTTTTAAACCTTTATTGAGTGTTAAGAAACATTTGCATTTGTATTGTTCGTGTTGTTACAGAGCATTGCATGTGGAAGTGTAGGTGACATATGCGCAAATTTTTACATTTGTTTCAACATTTTTACATTTGATATGAGGGGTAACGAAAAACGAGTACAAACAACAACAAGACGATAGTATACCATTTTTCCCCCCTCTGCCACCCTCTCCAACGTCAGCTTCAGCCCCATCAATACCATCATCACCAATTGGTGATGAGGTAAATGGCAGTAAACACCTGTTGGAACCAACTGGTGAAGGCGGCAGTAGCATCAAAACCAACAGTGTCGAAAAGGTGGGGGAAAGGGGGGGGGGGGGTGGTTGTCAAGGCGTATACTAGTTTGCAATGCAGAAAGGTAGTTGTTGCATTTGTAACGTTCGTGTTGTTACATGCGTACTGTGTGTTCAGTATTTGTGTGCGTGTATTTATGGATCGTTGCGTCTGGGCGTGTAGGTGACATATGTGTAACATTACACCAATTAATTCATTTGCATATTTACATGTCAAGGGGGGGGGGGGGTAACCCAAAATTTATTTATTACCGTGCTTGTTCCCCCTGTCACCACCATCTCCAGCCGGCTCCAAAGCCACCAATACCATCGCCACTTTTTCAGGTAATGATGGCAGTAGCAGCCATTGATAGAACCAACCAGCGAGGGCGGTAGCAGCGTCAAAACAACCAACAGTAAACAAGCGGGGAGGAGGGGAAACGAGGGAGCATAATAGTAATAGTAAACTTCCATACAAATTAACAACAATAAAAATGATAGCAGTAACCCTTAATAATTGAAAGACGAAAAAATAATAGACGTGTAGGTGACATATGCACAAATTTTCCAACATTTTATGCATTTGAACATTTCTTCATTGACATTGGTGTAAGGAAATGTTTTAAATCAAAAGCGTGATGGTAGTGGGCTGCTATTATTTCCCCTGCCGCCCCGCTCTCCTGTCAGCTCCAAAACTTCTACCAAGTACCATCACCACTCCTCGGTGATGATAAACATGGCGGTGTAAAAACTGTTTAGAACCAAATGGTGAGGGTGGCAGCAGAGACAACAATCAAAATATCAAACAGGTGGGAAAGGGGAATGTGACCGTTTGCGCGTTTCCATCCATCATGTGCCATGCCGGTAAGCGTGGGCGGTCATGTTCTGCCATCTCACTCGATCACCAGAGTCGTGGATCAGTTCCGTGTTTCTGTCTCGACCATGCCACAAGGCCAAGCCATCCAGATACTTGTTTCTATGTCTTCCCCTTGGTCTGTTCACCTCGATCTTACCAGTTGTCACCAAAGTTCTCCAAATCATTTCTTCTCATAAGATGCCCAAAAAAATTGTGACTGTCTACGTCTAATGTCTCTAATCAGTTTACGATCTTCATTTGTTTCTTGAAGGACTTGTTCATTGGTCTTTCTGGCTGTCCATGGTATTCTTTGCATTTTCCTCAGAAACCACATTTCTACAGCCATCAGATGTTTTTCAGCCTGGCTGCTCATTGTTCAAGCTTCACATCCATATAAAAGTATAGGTTCTATGTAGCACCTCAACACTCTTTTTCTCGTTTCAATTGACATCTTTTTATTGGTCAGTATGTTTTTCATCTTGCTAAAGGCTACTTTTGCCATGGCGATTCTTGTTCTAATCTCTTCCAGGCATCTCCCATCAGATGTTATCACTGTTCCGAGATAATTGTACCTATTCACTTGTTGAAGAATATTCCCATTTACTTGTATATTACACTGTGGTATTTCGTTCTTCCTAGTGACGACCACAATCTGTGTCCTTTTACAATTTAATTTTAACCCTTGTTGTTCACTGTGTGTAACAACCGCATCTACTAAATTTTGCAGGTCCTGTTCATTGTCTGCAATTAATACTGTATCATCTGCATATCTAATGTTATTAATGCATCGTCCCCCAATGTTGATTCCTTCCATATCTTCAATATTTCTGAAAATATTTTCACTGTACAGGGAAAACAGATCTGGAGACATTACACATCCCTGTCTCACACCTCTCTTAATAGGCTGATATTGGCTTACTTCATTATCAACTCTTATGGCAGCTTGTTGTTTCCAATATATGTTTTTTACAAGTCTAAGGTCTTTCCCATCAAATGGTAGATCTTCAAGCATCCTTATCATGGTGACATGTCCCACTTTATCAAAAGCCTTTGTGTAGTCAATAAAGCAAAGGTGTAGATCTTTGTTTACTTCTATAGAACGTTCGATTACGGTTCTCAGTATATACACAGCATTTACTGTACCCTTGCCTTCTACAAACCCACATTGTTCTTCTCCTATTTCAGGTTGTATTTTCCTCCTCACTCTTTGCATGATAATTCTTAGCAAAATCTTCGTGATGTGACTCATTATACTAATTGTTCGATGTTGATCACATTCCAACATTCTATATATTAATAGTGATTACAATGATAATAATGCAAAGTAACAACCAAATACATAAATAAATATAATAGTCACAAGGAATAACAGTGCTGAGACTAAGGGTGATAGTGATAGACTCAATGATAATAAATGGTTTTAACATGTGATTTTATGTGCTAAATTGATTACCTTAGGAATGGTGTTTACATGAAATACATCTTATAATAATAATGACAAGGAATAAAAACTACTAAGGGTGATAACAGCAATGCTAATATTAATAAAACACAATGGTAAGATTTGTTTTGATAATGATCACATTTTCCAAACATGTGATTCCATTTGCTAAAATGATTTTCTTAGAAATGGTGTTAAAATATGGCTGGTACATACAATAACAATTGCATCCTGCACTGTTTAATAATATAGTAGGTGTAAAAAGGAGTTGGTTATCTTTTTTTCCTCCTTGTTTATTTTTTATTTTTTTTTATTTGTACATACACTTGCAACATGCAATGTTCAATAATAGCAGAAGTAAAAGGAGTTGGTTATCTTGTTCTCCTTGTTTATTTTTTTTTCTTTTGGTCTTATTTGTAAGGGTTATTCATTTTTTCCCTTCCTTCTTTTCTTTATTTTTTTTAACTTATTGTAGAAAGTAAACAAGCATCAGTAATAGCACAAATTTTTACAATCTTTACATTTTTGTTTCCCTTGCCACCCTCTCACCAATTTGGTTCCACTCCACCAATGCCATTACCCCCCTCTCTGGGCAATGATGGTAAAGGCAGGATAAATATTTGAACCAAACCGGTGTGGGTATCAGCAAAGGCAGCAACAAACCATGAGCAAGGGGAGGGGGGGCACATGGGAAAGGGGTTTTGGTTTATTACTAATGATGATAATAATAATAATGACAGGAGGAGACATACTGAGGGTAATAACAGCAATTATAAAAAAACAGCAATGGTAATAATAGTTATGAAAATGATAAACATTTTTACAATATGTGATTCCATTTGCTAGGATGATTTTCTTTGTAATGGTGTTAAACATAGCCTAGCAGGTACATACACATGCAAACTGCAGTTTTTAGTAATACTTGGAGTAAAGGAGTGGGTTATATTTTCCTCCTTGTTTTTTTCCCCCCTAAATGTAGGGGTTCATTCATATTTTCCTCTTTGCTCTCTCTTTCTTTTTTTTTAAAATAAAAATTAACCAAACATTTGTATTTGCATAAGTTTTTACAGTATCATTGGTTTGATAACCATATATGTTTTTGTATTTATTCATTCATTCAACACTCACTCACATGATTCAAAGGGGGTGACTAAGAGAAAGGGAAATCTTTACATTTTTGTTTCCCGCGCTACCCTCCCACCAATTGTTCCATTCCATCAATGCTCTCCTGACCACCCTGTAATGATGGCACAGGCAGGACAAATGTTTGAACCAACCAGTGGGGTTAGTAGCAAAGGCAACAAACCGTAAGCAAAGGGGGGGGGGGGCGCGGGGGAGATGAAATTGTAAAATAATAATGATGATATCAATAATACTTATAACATTAATGATACTAAGGATAGTAAAGGTAGAATAAAGATAGTCATAATAATAATGATGATAATCATAATAATAACAATAATAATAAAATAATAATAATAATAATAATAATAGTATAACAAATATGTGAGTTTATTTACTAAAGTGATAATCTTAGTAGTGGTGGTAGTATAGCACAACAAGTGCATTTAAAGCAAAACATTCCATAAATAGTAATTTGGAATGGGAGGAGTTGATCTTCTTTTCTCCTTTTTTCTTTTCCCCTTATCTATAAGGGTTGACACCATCATTTTGAAGCAAATAAAACAAACATTTATACTTTCACTATTCTTTACGTAAGGGATTTTCCATTGGTCTTTTGACCATATGTGATCTTTTTAATCATTCACTCACCATTCACTCACAGTTTCTTCTTTCTTTCTCGCGCTCATGTATACCAAATTTGTAATACAATAAGGAATACATGTGATTTAATCTGGAAATAGTTGTGATATTTTGCGCGTGTACATAAATGATATTAAGTGTGTGTTATATGTGTAGTGCTTGTGTCTGGCTGAGTTTCTGCATGTCCATATGAGATGTCTATAGTAAGAAAGAGCTATTAGTAGTTTTGTGTGTATGTCTTTTGCTGACCTTGGTATAGTGTTGAGAAATATTGCTTTATATATGTCGGTTTGTTTGCCTGTGTGTGTTTGTATGAGGGTGTTTGAGTGTTGCGCGTTTGGCAGTAATTGTTGGACATGTATAATAAATGTGTTCCTCTGTCTCTTGTGTGTTGTTTCTACATAGTTGACATTGTTTGTCTATGTATGCTTCTACCTGTGTTGTTGGAGTCATGCTGTATAATAACCTATATGTGATTCTCTAGCTGTTGGTGTTATGTGTTTGTTGTGTAGGTTTGAAAAGGTGCATGTGAAGTCAGACATGAAGTATTTGTATCCTCTTTTGATCCTAAGTCTTGAGTGGTGGTGCTTGCTCTCTAACTAAATGTTTGTATATTGTGTGTGTTGTTTGCTGTATTAACTGTTCATGTCCTTGTATTGCCTGTATGCATGTCTGATAGAATGTTGGCAGTGTTCCCTGATAGTGTGCAGTTGCATTGTTAAGTGGTGTGAGGTGTTTGATGTTGTGGGCTATGTAGTATAGTGCTAGTCTGTGCTGTTCTGGGTGTCTGATGATTTTACCTATGTAACTAATTCCTAAGTGACAGTATTTTTGTGTGGATGTCCTTGTAGTGCAATACCCCCTGTTTCCTGTCTTGTATGAGAGTTTTGTGTTTAATGCTGTGTATTCGTGTTGGTGAAGATAAAGCATCTGATTTGTTTGTTTATGTTTGTGATGGTCTGTTTGGGAGGGTCCAGTACTGTCGCTAAGTATATTATTTTGGGTATTATGTATGTGTTGAACTATTGTGCTTCTACCAAATATTGTGGATGTTTTATACCTATACCTATGTAACATGTCTGTGATCTGTTTGGTCAGTGCGTGCCATGTCTGTGTGTGTGTTTCTGTGGGATCACATGGAAATGTGATCCCATACAGTTTCATGGTGTCTGTGTGTCTCAGATCTGGAGGGAAATCAGACTTTTGTTTCCACTTTCCCAGACCCATGATATATGATTTCTGTACATTTACTTTGGCTCCACTGCCTTTTCCAAAATGGGTAAAGGTGTGGAGTATGTTCCTTATTGATGTGTTGCTAGTGGGAAAGAAAGCAGTGTCATCTGCATAAGCGATGAGCTTCTGCTCTCCTATCCCATGCAGGAAGGTTCCTTTAATACTAGTGTCTTGTCTTATCTTCTCTAATAAAGGCTCTAGGGTGAGCACATACAGTAGTGGTGATAGGGGACATCCCTGCCTTACAGATCTCGTGAGCCTGAAGCTGGCTGTCAGTGAATGGTTCACCAACACTTTGCTCTCAGGATTTTTGTACAAGATCTGTATCCACTGCCTGTAGTACTGCTCCTATATTACAGTGTTCTAGTGTTCTATGCAGGTAATGTGTGGGAAATTCTGTCGAAGGCCTTCTCTTGATCCAGGGACAAGATGGAGGATGGACAGTCTTTCCCGTGTGTGTAGGTGATTATGTCTCTAATGAGGTGGGTGTGGTTATGAATATTTCTGTCTTTGACACTGCACTGTTGGTCTGGGTGTATTAGTGTTTGCATGAAAGGTTTAAGTTTGTTGGTGAGTGCTTTGGCAAGTATCTTGTAGTCTGTGTTGAGTAAAGAGATTGGTCTGTAGTTCTTCAGTTGTGTTTTGTCAGTTTTGTCTTTGCATATGAGTGTAATGTAGGACATGTTGCAGCTATCTGGAAGTTGTTTTTTGTCAAAGGCTTCCTGATAGACTTTGAGGAGAAGATTGCCTAGGATAGGAAAGAAGTGTTGGTAGAATTCTACTGTCAAACCGTCTGGTCCTGGAGTTTTGTCTTTGTTCAGTGTGCTCAGTGCCTGTGTTATGTCTGTCAGTGTCAGTTCTGTGTCCAGTGTGTCTCTGTTTGTGTCAGGTAATTTCTTTGTGTACTGTAAGAAGTTGTCTTGTATCTGTGTGTCAACTGCCTCTGTTGTGAATAGGTGTGTGTAGTGTTGTTGGAAGGCAGTCCCTATGTGTGATGTTTCTGTCTGCATGTTCCCTTGCATGTCTGATATTTTGCTTATTTGTCTGTTACGTTGTACATTCTGTTCATTGCTAAATATTGTCTCGTAGGTGTCTCTTGTGTAATTGTGTTGAGCTTTGTTCTGAGAAGAGCACCCAGATATCTGTGTTGTTGGTGTTCTTCTAGTTGTGTTTCTAGTATGTGTAAGTGTGGTGCATTTCTGTCTGTCTGTTTTGTTAGTCGTATGGCTGTCTGTATGATACGTTCCTGTCTTAGTCTGTCTTTGTGAATCATGGTTGCTAAGTGTTGTGTTCTGCTTCGTATGGTGCTTTTTAGCAAGTCCCAGTATTGTGTGATGTTCTCAGTCGGTATATTGTCTGTGTACGTGTGTATGAGCTGTGTCATATATTTACATATTCTGTGTGTTTCAATAATGAATTATTGTACTTCCAGTGAGGTGACCGTTTGTATGTCTGCGTGTCTGTGCTGTTTGTGCTGATGTGTACTAGTATGCCTTTGTGGTCTGTGTAATCTAATGTTTCCCGTAGGTGTTTGGTTTGTATGATGTGGTGTGTTGCGGGTGTGTAAATCCTTATCTAATCTAGATATCTGTTGTGTATTTTGTTTGTGTATGTCGTTTCTCTACTGTCGGGGTGTGTATGCCTGAATGCGTCTGTGAGGTTGTGAGTATCGATGATGTTTCGTAGTGTATCTAGTTGATGTATGCCGTCCCGCCGGCCCTCCTCAGCTGTGTTCTTACTTCTCCCCCTAACACGTCTATTTCTTCAAGCACGCAGTTGTAATCGCCGGCAAGGACGATATTTTGTCCCCTGTATGTCTGTGTTAATAAATCGTCTAACTGTTCATAAAATAAGGTTGGTATTGGTAATTAGGTGGTGCATGTATGTTAACTATTGTGTACGCGTGTGTGTCGTTCTTTACCTTGAACCGTGCTACCTCTACCGTGTTCGTCTCTGTGCGTTCTAACAATATCCCACGTGTCGGATGTCTGCAGTATGGCTGTCCCTGACCCCTGTTATGTTTGGCCAAACTGAAAGCACGAATTTCTTAATCCTAAACGTGTTACAAGTTCTGCTGCTTGAAAGTCTGTTTTAATGTTTGTTTCTTGTAGTAAAATAAAATCGGGTTTGTGTTTGTGTATGAGTATGACTATATTTTGTAATTTCATTTTCATACCACGAATATTCAAACTAATTAAACATAAGTTGTCTGCCATTTTTAAATTAAAATTTAAACAACATGGTGGTTTAGTTTATGTGATTACCTTTATCTTTTCTGTGGTAATTCAAATGTGGGTCGTGTCTTCGGTTGTGATAATATTTTTGTGGTCTTCGTTCTCCTCGTGGTCTTCGTCGGTGTCTTCGTCAGTGTTGATGTAAAAGTGGTCCTTCATTGTCGCTGTTTTCATTTCTGTTTTGTAGCAGCTTTCTTGCATGGTTTGGAAGGGGAGAGGGGAAGATTTCCTTCCTCTTCTCTTATGTCTTTGTTGTTTGAGGAATTCCTTCTCTCTGTCCACTGTCTTTTTCTGCCGTATTGGACGGTGTTGAAACCGTCGTCGTTGGTATCTTGTGAAATTGTTTTTGTTTGGGTTTCTGCGGCTGTCTCCGTGGTCACCGGTCTGCCAGTTACCTCGACGTCATCTTGGACAGCGTTGTTTTTCTGTGTGTCGGCCTTACCGGTGATTGCCGGGAAATCCTCTTGTGTTGGTTCAGAAGTTTTCTTGTTATTGTCTTTCTTCTGCCGCCTTGTCGGGCATTTGTTTGACCAGTGGTCGTCTTGGCTGCGAAATGGACATTGGGTCCGGCGACCTGGTATAGTGAAAAGTATGCGGTGGTCGCCTGTTATTTTCCCTGGCGCCGTGATCTTTGCGTAGTGCGGCACCGGTTTTGTGGGGGTGCACAGCACGCCCCCTTGCCGCCACCGTATTGGATTCTGAAGACTTCCGCGTTTTCGTCTCCAATCGTCTTTTCGACTATGAACTTAACTCCCTGTGGAGAAATAGTGTTGGGGAGCCAATGAATCGTAACTCGGTCCCTTTCTCGTTCCAGGTGCTCTATTGATAGCTCCAGTCCCTCCGCCGGCAGCTTAACTGTTTTGCCATGAAGGCCTTTGTACACTGCCACATGGGCCGCCTGGGTTAGGTTTACATGCAAATACGCAAATACGCAACAACGCTTCAAATTTTTTTTTTTTATTGCTCCTCTCCACGGAAATCTTTAGTAAAATTTTTTTTTGTAAAATACTTTTATTGAGTGTTAAGAAACATTTGCATTTGTATTGTTCGTGTTGTTACAGAGCGTTGCATGTGGAAGTGTAGGTGACATATGCGCAAATTTTTACAACATTTGTTTCAACATTTTTACATTTGAAATGGGGGGTAACGAAAAACGAGTACAAACAACAACAAGACGATAGTATACCATTTTTTTTCCCCTCTGCCACCCTCTCACCTGTCAGCTCCAACCCCACCAATACCATCATCACCACTTGGTAATGAGGAAAATGGCAGTAAAAACCTGTTGGAACCAACTGGTGAAGGCGGCAGTAGCATCAAAACCAACAGTGTCGAAAAGGTGGGGGAAAAGGGGGGGGGGTGGTTGTCAAGGGGTATACTAGTTTACAATGCAGAAAGGTAGTTGTTGCATTTGTATTGTTCGTGTTGTTACATGCGTACTGTGTGTTCAGTATTTGTGTGCGTGTATTTACGGATCGTTGCGTCTGGGCGTCTAGGTGACATATGTGTAATATTACAACAATTAATTCATTTGCATATTTACATGTCAAGGGGGGGGGGGGGGGTAACCCAAATTTTATTTATTACCGTGCTTGTTCCCCCTGTCACCACCATCTCCAGCCGGCTCCAAAGCCACCAATACCATCGCCACCTTTTCAGGTAATGATGGCAGTGGCAGCCAATTGATAGAACCAACCAGCGAGGGCGGTAGCAGCGTCAAAACAACCAACAGTAAAACAAGCGGGGAGGAGGGGAACTGAGGGAGCATAATAGTAATAGTAAACATCCATACAAATTAACAACAATAAAATTGATAGCAATAACCCTTAATAATTGAATGACGAAAAAATAATAGACGTGTAGGTGACATATGCGCAAATTTTCCAACATTTTATACATTTGAACATTTCTTCATTGACATTGTTGTAAGGAAATGTTTTAAATCAAAAGCGTGATGGTAGTGGGCTGCTATTATTTCCCCTGCCGCCCCGCTCTCCTGTCAGCTCCAAAACTCCTACCAAGTACCATCACCACCCTCGGTGATGATAAACATGGCGGTGCAAAAACTGTTTAGAACCAAACGGTGAGGGTGGCAGCAGAGACAACAATCACAAGTATCAAAAGGTGGGAAAGGGGGATGTGACAGTATACGCGTTTACAAAGCCATATATATTAATAGTGATTACAATGATAATAATGCAAAGTAACAACCAAATACATAAATAAATATAATAGTGACAAGGAATAACACTGCTAAGGGTGATAGTGATAGACTCAATGATAATAAATAGTTTTAACATGTGATTCTATGTGCTAAATTGATTATCTTAGGAATGGTGTTTACATGAAATACATCTTATAATAATAATGACAAAGAATAAAAACTACTAAGGGTGATAACAGCAATGCTAATAAACACAATGATAAAATTTGTTTTGATAATGATCACATTTTCCAAACATGTGATTCCATTTGCTAAAATGATTTTCTTAGAAATGGTGTTAAATTATGGCTGGTACATACAATAACAATTGCATCCTGCACTGTTTAATAATATAGTAGGTGTAAAAAGGAGTTGGTTATCTTTTTTTTCTCCTTGCTTATTTTTTATTTTTTTTATTTTTACATATACTTGCAACATGCAATGTTCAATAATAGTAGAAGTAAAAGGAGTTGGTTATCTTTTTCTCCTTGATTTTTTTTTTCTTTTGGTCTTATTTGTAAGGGTTCATTCATTTTTTTCCCTTCCTCTTTTTGTTTAAAATTTTTTTTAAACTTATTGTAAAAGTAAACAAGCATCAGTATTAGCACAAATTTTTACAATCTTTACATTTTTGTTTCCCTTGCCACCCTCTCACCAATTTGGTTCCACTCCACCAATGCCATTACCCCCCTCTCTGGGCAATGATGGTAAAGGCAGGATAAATATTTGAACCAAACCGGTGTGGGTATCAGCAAAGGCAGCAACAAACCATGAGCAAGGGGAGGGGGGGCACATGGGAAAGGGGTTTTGGTTTATTACTAATGATGATAATAATAATAATGACAGGAGGAGACATACTGAGGGTAATAACAGCAATTATAAAAAAACAGCAATGGTAATAATAGTTATGAAAATGATAAACATTTTTACAATATGTGATTCCATTTGCTAGGATGATTTTCTTTGTAATGGTGTTAAACATAGCCTAGCAGGTACATACACATGCAAACTGCAGTTTTTAGTAATACTTGGAGTAAAGGAGTGGGTTATATTTTCCTCCTTGTTTTTTTTTCTCCCTAAATGTAGGGGTTCATTCATATTTTCCTCTTTGCTCTCTCTTTCTTTTTTTTTAAATAAAAATTAACCAAACATTTGTATTTGCATAAGTTTTTACAGTATCATTGGTTTGATAACCATATGTGTTTTTGTATTTATTCATTCATTCAACACTCACTCACATGATTCAAAGGGGGTGACTAAGAGAAAGGGAAATCTTTACATTTTTGTTTCCCGCGCTACCCTCCCACCAATTGTTCCATTCATCAATGCTCTCCTGACCACCCTGTAATGATGGCACAGGCAGGACAAATGTTTGAACCAACCAGTGGGGTTAGTAGCAAAGGCAACAAAACCGTAAGCAAAGGGGGGGGGGGAGCACGGGGGAGATGAAATTGTAAAATAATAATGATGATATCAATAATACTTATAACATTAATGATACTAAGGATAGTAAAGGTAGAATAAAGATAGTCATAATAATAATGATGATAATCATAATAATAACAATAATAATAAAATAATAATAATAATAATAGTATAACAAATATGTGAGTTTATTTACTAAAGTGATAATCTTAGTAGTGGTGGTAGTATAGCACAACAAGTGCATTTAAAGCAAACCATTCCATAAATAGTAATTTGGAATGGGAGGAGTTGATCTTCTTTTCTCCTTTTTTTTTTCTTTTTCCCTTTATCTATAAGGGTTGAAACCATAATTTTGAAGCAAATAAAACAAGCATTTATACTTCCACTATTCTTTACATAAGGGATTTTTCATTGGTCTTTTGACCATATGTGAACTTTTTTAATCCTTCACTCACCATTCACTCACAGTTTCTACTTTCTTTCTCGCGCTCATGTATACCAAAATTGTAATAAAGTAAGGAAGAGTACATATGATTTACTCTGGAAATAGTTGTGATATCTTGTGTGTGTACATAAAGGAAACTAAATGTGTGTTATATGTGTGGTGTTTGTATCTGGCAAAATTTCTGCAGGTCCATATAAGTTGTCTGTAGTAAGAAAGTGCTACAAGTAGTTTTGTATGTAAGTCCTTAGATGTCATTGGTATAGTATTGAGAAAAATTGCTTTATATATGTCGGTTTGTTTGCCTGTGTGTGTTTGTATGAGGTGTTTGAGTGTTGCGCGTGTGGCAGTAATTGTTGGACATGTATAATAAATGTGTTCCTCTGTCTCTTGTGTGTTGTTTCTACATAATTGACATTGTTTGGATATGTATGCTTCTACCTGTGTTGTGGGGGTCATACTGTATAACAGTCTATATGTGATCTCCCTAGCTTTTGGTGTTATGTGTTTGTTGTGTAGGTTTGAAAAGGTGCATGTGAAGTCAGTCATGAAGTATTTGTGTCCTCTTTTAATCCTAAGTCTTAGTGATGGTGCTTGTTCTCTAACTAAATGTTTGTATATTGTGTGTGTTGTTTGCTGTATTAACTGTTCATGTCCTTTTATTGCCTGTATGCATGTATGATAGAATGTTGGCAGTCTTCCCTGGTAGTGTGCAGTTGCATTGTTAAGAGGTGTGAGATGTTTGATGTTGTGGCCTATGTAGTATAGTGCTAGTCTGTTATGTTCTGGGTGTCTGATGATTTTACCTATGTGACTGATTCTAAGTGACAGTATTTTTGTCTGGATGTCCTGTAGTGCAATCATGTACATAATTTATTTTTTTGTCTATACAACAGTTTACATTGTTTTTATTAATTATAATCTGACTTTGCAGGACACAGCTTTGTACACTTCTTCCACACTCACGCTGTAAAAGCACACTACGAACAGATGGAGAACATTACAGTGAATAAATAAACTGATATACAAAATATCTTTCGTTGTGAAATAATGCACCAAGTACTCTGAAGCCTCCTGTTAAATGATCTAGCAGTGCCCTAAAAATCAGTAGCATGGAACTGATCAGTAACATGCCAACCAATCCTAAGCCAGAGTAGACATCTAACTACAATACAGAAAATGGCAAAATGAACTAATGTAAAAATATCGCAACAGAATACTCATACTTAGTATTTCATGTATAAAAATTAACCTGTCACAATACATAATTTTTCTGCTCGTTTCAGCAAATTTTGGAAATGACGGCAATCACACTATAACAAAAAAATTCAATTGCTGAAAACTTAAAATTTGGAGCCCAAACATGCTAAAGTAGAATGTTTTTCTATGGTTAATATACCTGAACTGAAAAATGTCACCCAGTCATTTTTTATGGTATACATTCTTTGCAACAGAAATCAATATTTTCCTATTCTCTGCTAAGATCACAGCAATGGCTAATGATTAATTATCTAGCTTTCATTGGTGTATGCTACTACTGTGCTCCCAAACGCCAGCTGAGGTACAATTCCTTGAATTTGTCAAAGCCAGCCAAGACACCAGCACCAGCCACCCCTCTAAGAATGTTAGCTCCAGCTCCCTTCATCATGGACATGAAGCCTTCATTCTTGATGATTTTGAGTGCACAATCAATGGATCCCTTGTATTTGACAGCCTGACCGGATGTCATCATCATACGACGACGGATGGTGTCAATAGGGTATGACAGGAGTCCTGAGGACACAGTGACAGTGTAGCCAAGAGCAAAAGAGAGCAACACGCTGGCATCATCTGCCAAGAGAATAGGCTTCAAGCTGTCATACAGACCGAAATAGAAGCCTCTGTATACAACAATGCCTACGCAGGAGATCACAAAACCTCTGTACAAGCCTACAAAGCCATCAGACTTCAGAGTTTTGGCATAAACATCAATCAACCATTGAACTGACGTTCACCACCACCCTTGCCTTGATTTGGCATCGTTGGCCAATCGGGTTCTGGCATAATCAAGAGAGTAGACAAAGCATAAAGAAATAGCTCCGGCAGCTCCTCCTGAAAATATATTCTTTGTAAACTTCATTGGGTATGACTCCTTTGGTGACACCTTGAAAGCTGCCTTGATTGTGTCCTTGAATGCAAAGTTCAGTGCCTGAGTGGGGAAATACCTCAAGCAATTGGCCAAGTTTCCTCTCCAGAATGGCAGAATCCCTTCTGTTCTGAAGGTACGAACAGTGCAGTCAATAACACCTTTATAGGGCTCTGACAGTCGACCAGCTTTGATCATCTCATCTTGATTTTGAACAAGAAGCTTGATTCTCTCAATAGGAGCAGCTGCAGTCTTTGAAATGACAGCTGCAGCACCAGAAAGTGCAAAGTTTTCTGCAAATCCCAACTTTACTTTTTGGCCGGACATCTTTCTGGTTCCTCAAACTTGTTCAAATTCAACAAATTGGTCGACCTCAGAGCCTTAAACCACGAATCATGTACATAATTTTTTTTTTTTTTTAAACTTTTATTGAGTGTTAAAGTGGTTGCGAATTGTATTGTTCGTGTTTTTACAGAGCGTTGCATGTGGGCGTGTAGATGACATATGCGCAAAAATACAAATATTTTATACATTTAAACATTCCTCCATTGACATTGTTGTTAGGAAATATTTTACATCAACAGCGTGATGGTAGTGGGCTGTTATTATTTCCCCTGCCGCCCCGCTCTCCTGTCAGCTCCAAAACTCCTACCAAGTACCATCACCATCCCTCGGTGATGATAAACATGGCGGTGCAAAAACTGTTAAGAACCAACCGGTGAGGGTGGCAGCAGAGACAACAATTCCAGTATCAAAAAGGTGGGAAAGGGGGATGTGATAGTATTCGCGTTTACAAAGCCATATATATTAATAGTGATTACAATGATAATAATGCAAATAACAACCAAATACATAAATAATATAATAATGACAAGGAATAACACTGCTAAGGGTGATAGTGATAGACTCAATGATAATAATAGTTTTAACATGTGATTCCATGTGCTAAATTGATTATCTTAGGAATGGTGTTTACATGAAATACATCTTATAATAATAATGACAAAGAATAAAACTACTAAGGGTGATAACAGCAATGCTAAAAAACACAATGATAAAATTAGTTTTGATAATGATCACATTTTCCAAACATGTGATTCCATTTGCTAAAATGATTTTCTTAGAAATGGTGTTAAAATATGGCAGGTACATACAATAACAATTGCATCCTGCACTGTTTCAATAATATAGTAGGTGTAAAAGGAGTTGGTTATCTTTTTTTCCTCCTTGCTTATTTTTTTTTTTTTTATACATATACTTGCAACATGCAATGTTCAATAATAGTAGAAGTAAAAGGAGTTGGTTATCTTTTTCTCCTTGCTTATTTTTTTTTCCTTTTGTCTTATTTGTAAGGGTTCATTCATTTTTTTTCCTTCCTCTTTTTTTTTTTTTTAAACTTATTGTAAAAAATAAATAAGCATCAGTATTAGCACAAATTTTTACAATCTTTACATTTTTGTTTCCCTTGCCACCCTCTCACCAATTTGGTTCCACTCCACCAATGCCATTACCCCCCTCTCTGGGCAATGATGGTAAAGGCAGGATAAATATTTGAACCAAACCGGTGTGGGTATCAGCAAAGGCAGCAACAAACCATGAGCAAGGGGAGGGGGGGGCACATGGGAAAGGGGTTTTGGTTTATTACTAATGATGATAATAATAATAATGACAGGAGGAGACATACTGAGGGTAATAACAGCAATTATTAAAAAAAAACAGCAATGGTAATAATAGTTATGAAAATGATAAACATTTTTACAATATGTGATTCCATTTGCTAGGATGATTTTCTTTGTAATGGTGTTAACATAGCCTAGCAGGTACATACACATGCAAACTGCAGTTTTTAGTAATACTTGGAGTAAAGGAGTGGGTTATATTTTCCTCCTTGTTTTTTTTTCCTAAATGTAGGGGTTCATTCATATTTTCCTCTTTGCTCTCTCTTTCTTTTTTTTTAATAAAAATTAACCAAACATTTGTATTTGCATAAGTTTTTACAGTATCATTGATTTGATAACCATATGTGTTTTTGTATTTATTCATTCATTCAACACTCACTCACATGATTCAAAGGGGGTGACTAAGAGAAAGGGAAATCTTTACTTTTTTGTTTCCCGCGCTACCCTCCCACCAATTGTTCCATTCCATCAATGCCCTCCTGACCACCTGTAATGATGGCACAGGCAGGACAAATGTTTGAACCAACCAGCTGGGGTTAGTAGCTAAAGGCAACAAACTATAAGCAAAAGGGGGGGGGGGGGGGGCACGGGGGAGATGAAATTGTAAAATAATAATGATGATATCAATAATACTTATAGCATTAATGATACTAAGGATAGTAAAGGTAGAATAAAGATAGTCATAATAATAATGATGATAATCATTATAATAACAATAATAATAAAATAATAATAATAATAATAATAGTATAACAAATATGTGAGTTTATTTACTAAAGTGATAATCTTAGTAGTGGTGGTAGTATAGCACAACAAGTGCATTAAAAGCAAACCATTCCATAAATAGTAATTTGGAATGGGAGGAGTTGATCTATAGTTGTACAGATCTATCGCTTCTCGGCCTTTTGGCTAAGATCAAGTGTATTTGCTGGCCTCCAGTAGTGCGCTTGGTCTGGTCGGAGGCCGGGATGATCATTCTTGGTCCCTTGGCTAAGATCAGACGCATTTGCTGCCCCCCGCAGTAGTGCGCCAGGTCTGGTCGGGGGCCGGGTGATCCCAACAAAAAGAAACCTCACATAAGCATCACTTTAAATGTGGGCCCGGTGGACCACTGTGGGCAATAGCTCACAGTGGGACTAAGGGTCCACGCCAAAAACAGGGGGGAGCGGGGAACCAGCTTGTCTGGGATGACCGCCAAACCCCCAAAAAAAAAAAGTTGTACATAATTTTTTTTTTTTTTTTAAAACTTTTATTGAGTGTTAAAGAAAACTTTGCATTTGTATTGTTCGTGTTGTTACATGCGTACTGTGTGTTCAGTATTTGTGTGCGTGTTTTTACAGAGCGTTGCATGTGGGCGTGTAGGTGACATATGCGCAAAAATTACAAATATTTTATACATTTAAACATTTCTCCATTGACATTGTTGTAAGGAAATATTTTAAATCAAAAGCGTGGTGGTAGCGGGCTGTTATTTTTTTTTCCCCTGCCGCCCCGCTCTCCTGTCAGCTCCAAAAACTCCTACCAAGTACCATCACCCTCGGTGATGATAAACATGGCGGTGCAGAACTGAAACAAAACGGTGAGCGCGGCAGCAGTAATAACAATCACAGTATCAAAAGGTGGGAAAGGGGGATGTGATTTTAATAATGATTACAATGATAATAATGTAAATAAACATCCAAATATATGAATAATATTATAATGACAAGGAATAAAACTGCTAAGGGTGATAAAATTAAAGGCAATGATAATAACAGCAATGATGATAATAATACTAGTTAAACATGTGATTTCATGTGTTAAAATGATTTTCTTAGGAATGGTGTTTACATGAAATACATCTTATAATAATAATTACTAGGAATAAAAACTACTAAGGGTGATAACAGCAATGCTATTAATCACAATGATAAAATTTGTTATGATAAAGATCACATTTTCCAAACATGTGATTCCATTTGCTAAAATGATTTTCTTAGACATTGTGTTAAATTATGGCAGGTACATACAATAACAATTTCATCCTGCACCCTTTAATAATATAGTAGGTTTAGAAAGGATTTGGTTATCTTTTTATTTCTCCTTGCTTATATTTTTTTTTTTATACATATTCTTGCTACATGCAATGTTAAATAATAGTAGCAGTAAGTAAAAGGAGTTGGTTTTCTTTTTCTCCTTGCTTATTTTGTGGTCTTATTTGTAAGGGATTTTTCATTTTTTTCCCTTCCTTTTATTTTTTATTTTTTTTTTTTTTTTTTTTAAACTTATTGTAAAAAGTAAAACAAGCATCAGTATTTGCACAAAATTTCCAATCTTCATAGATGTACAGAAAGCGAACAATTTATACGTTGTGAAGAGAAACAAGAGTGTACGAAACGTTTGTTTAGACAGACGTGGCCTAGCAGATAAAGAAAGAAATAATTTACTAAACATTATTTATTATATACAACTTGGTGCCTAAAATTTTAAATAATATTCAAAACTGTATATAGCTTTAATGATGGTAACATTCAATTTATACTTTCTAGAATATGAATACAATTGTTACAGGAATAATCATATACTTCTCTTGCAAGATAGCTGTCAGTACAAATATAGTGAAATCTATAATTGTTCCCCTTGATTGCCAAAGCCGTAATAAGACTTCATCCTAGATGCACTTATTTCCCTTGTAGTAAATAAAAAAAAATTAGTTTCGTATCCCTTACAGCAGTGCTGGGCAAACTTTTTGTGCGGAGGGCCGCATTGACAAATGTAAAGCTATTGGGGGCCATATATATATATATATATATATATATATATATATATATATATATATATATATATATATATATATATATATATATATATATATATATAGTGTCCATTTTGTTAACAGCAACCTATCACAATAATTAAGCAGTACAATTTATACTATAAATAACTAATTATTGCAAATTTATTTTACTTATACACATATACATTAGATTTGAAAATATGGACAAAAAGGTTTAATAATTTGTTAACAAGATTTTGCAACTTGTTATTATAACAAATATTCTTTATTATCTATCAATGGCTTTAATTTAGACACAAACCGGCTACCTTCCATCCATCATGTGCCATGCCGGTAAGCATGGACGGTCATGTTCTGCCATCTCACTCGATCACCAGAGTCGTGGATCAGCTCAGTGTTCCTGCCTCGACCATGCCATGTGGCCAAACCATCCAGGTATTCACTTCTCGGTCTTCCAATTGGTCTCTTCCCTTCGATATTGCCAGTCGTCACCAAGCTCCCCAAGTCATTTCTTCTCATAACATGCCTTAAAATTTAGACTCTCTACGTCTAATGACTCTAATCAGTTTACGATCTTCATTTGTTTCTTGAAGGACTTGTTCATTGGTTTTTCTGTCTGTCCATGGTATTCTTTGCATTTTCCTCAGAAACCACATTTCCACAGCCATCAGCTGTTTTTCAGCTTGACTGCTTATTGTCCACGCTTCACATCCATACAAAAGTATAGGTTCTATGTAGCACTTCAACACTCTTTTTCTCGTTTCAATTGATATCTTTTTATTGGTCAGTATGTTTTTCATCTTGCAAAAGGCTACCTTCGCAATGGCAATTCTTGTTCTAATCTCTTCAAGGCATCTCCCATCAGATGTTATGACTGTGCCGAGATAACTGTATCGATTCACTTGCTTAAGAATATGCCCATTTACTCGTATATCACATTGTGGTATTTCCTTCTTCCCAGTGACGACCATAATCTGTGTCTTCTTAATATTCAGTTCTAACCCTAGTTGTTCACTGTGTGCAACAACCGCATCTACTAAATTTTGCAGGTCCTGTTCATTGTCTGCAATCAAGACTGTATCATCTGCATATCTAATGTTATTGATGTATCGTCCCCCAATGTTGATTCCTTCCATATCTTCTATATTTCTGAAATTATTTTCACTGTACATGGAAAAAAGATCTGGAGACATTACACATCCCTGTCTCACACCTCTTTTAATAGGCTGATATTGACCTACATCGTTATCAATTCTGATGGCAGCTTGTTGTTTCCAATATATGTTTTTTACAAGTCTAAGGTCTTTTCCATCAATTTGTAGATCTTCAAGCATCCTTATCATGTCGACATGTCTCACTTTATCGAAAGCCTTTGTGTAGTCAATAAAGCAAAGATATAGATCTTTGTTTACTTCTATAGAACGTTCAATTACTGTTCTCAGTATATACACAGCATTTACTGTGCCCTTGCCTTCTACAAACCCACATTGTTCTTCTCCTATTTCGGGTTGTTGTATTTTCTTCCTAACTCTTTGCATGATAATTCTCAGCAGAATCTTCGTGATGTGGCTCATTATTCTAACTGTTCGATGTTGATCACATTCCAAGGCTCCTGACTTCTTTGGGATTGCAATAAATCTAAAATTACATAATTCAGGAGGTATATCTCCAGTACCGTATACCGACTACATTGTCACTATAATTGTTGATTTCTAATGAGATGTATGTAACTGCTTGCACTTTTTGACAATATTCTTGAAATCTGGAGCAAGTTTACTTGTTGAAATTCGCATGACAGCATGCAAGTTGCAGTCCGACAATAAAGACCTATTCTTAGATTTGTTGATCTTCAAGCAAGAGAATGCTTGTTCGCAAATGTATGTTGATCCAAACAATGATAAAAGTTTAGCTGCAAAGTTTTTAAAGTTGGGAAATGATTCTTGTGATAAAGATCCATAGAAATCCAGCAAACCATCTGACTTGAATTTCTCTTTCAGGTCATGATCTGCTTGTAAGTCAAGCAGCTCCAACTGTATGTCCTCTGTGGCTGTATCAGCTTCTGCACTAAAAGGGGAACTGAGAATATTGAACTGTGGCTCTAAGTTCTTGAAATCTTGGAATCTCCATCCAAATTCTTCAATCAATGCATCTAATTGGGCTTTGTACTTTTCAGTCATTTCACCAGAAATGGTTTCTTGTTTCAGCAAAGGGAAGTGACAAAATCTTTTTTCACTTGCTTGTCTGGAGAACAGTGAGAGTTTTGCCTGAAATGATTTTACATGTACATACAATTCATGTGCAAACACACCATTGCCCTGAAGTTTGACATTCAGTTCATTTAACTTTTCCATAATTTCAATGGCAAACATAAAGTCTAACTTCCACTCTTTATTGACAATGTTAGTATTAAAGTCACATTCAATGCCCTTCATCTCTAGGAACATCACTATTTCTTCTCTGAGTTCCCACACTCGCCTCAACACCTTGCCGAGACTCAGCCATCGAACACTGGTGTGGTACAGGACATCGGAATGTTCAGTTTCCAAATCGTCAAGTAATGCCTTGAACTGTCTGTGATTAAGTCCTCTTGATCTGATGAGGTTGATGACACTGACAACTGGGTCAATAACATGCTTGATATTCAAAACAGTTTTACACAGACTTTCTTGATGAATCACACAGTGAAGTGGTAATAATGTGTGGTCTGGATATTCTGCTTTAATCTTATCACTTATCAACTTTACCAGACCTACATTTTTTTCCAGTCAAAGCACGAGCTCCGTCAGTTGTAACACTTGCCATCTTGTTCCAAACCAACCCAGTTCTTTCAATACAGTTAGTAACAGCATTGAATATATCATGGCCTGTGGTTGTGTCTTTGAGTGACTCAACACTCAGTAACTCTTCAGTGAGTTTGAAAGAAGTGTTTATTCCACGTATAAATAGCAATAATTGGGCAGTATCATCTACATCGGTACTCTCATCCAATGCAAGAGAGTACCACAAAAATTGTTTACTTGATATCTTGAAGTTTATGCATAAAATTGTCACTTATCTTGTCAACACGTCTGACCACAGTTCTCCTTGATAACGTAATGTTGTCAAATCTGTTTTTTGTTTTATGTTTTATTTTGTTCTGGACAAATAATGTTCGCTGCATCATCCTGGATAGCGATGTGGATTCATTGATGTCAAAGTCCTCTGTTCTCGCCATATCTTTGAGGCCGTTAATAACATCGGCACGGTCCTTGGGCTGGCCGTCTACAGAGGGTGCAGAGCCAGCCAGTTTATCAGCTCGTTCATTTCCCTCGACTCCCGCATGTCCCGGGACGAAGATGAAGGTGACTTTACGGACAACAAACTTCCGCAGCGACTCAGTCCACTGTCTACGCACAGTTCTAGCTTTGACCATCTGAATCATGCTCATTGAATCACTTAGTACACACACGTTGGTATAATGCTGCGATTCCAGCCATATGAAAGCCTGTGTAACTGCCATCGCCTCCATCGTCATGCTGCTCGTGGTCATAGAGTGGGCACCACTGGATTCTTGAACGGTTCGGCCATTTGAACGGGCTGTAAATTCCCACGCACTTCTCTGCTGCTTTACAATAGATCCATCTGTATAAATGAGCACTTCGGGGCTATCTGAGTGTTCATAGATGAGCGCGATGACTTCTGCATTGACAGCGACAGGGTTCTGCTCTCTACACCGTCTGTCGAGTGTGATAATGCAGGAGAAAGTGCACTTTAAAGCTGGAGGCACCGGAACCCATTTCTTGCCGGGGTTGATGCTGGTAAGACTGCAGACCTGTCTGACGACATCTTCCGCCCGACCCATCCATGATTTGCCTCTCTTTAGCCTGTCACCCTTTTCTCTGAATATAGCGTCATACAGAGGGTACTGCTCATCTGCACTTATTTTTAAGTATGCACGAGCTCTCCAGATCTTGATCCTGTGTTCCATAGTCGGGAAGTCAAGGAGGTATCTCATTGCTACACAGCTGGTGTCTTTCGTGCAGCCCAAAATGATGCGCATGGCTTCATTTTGTACCTTTTCAAGTCTTCCAATCTGTGTAGGGCTGACAGTGAGGATAGCCAGGGCATACTCGATGCGTGAAAGCACCAGTCCCTGGAACAGAAGTATTAGCAGTCTTTGCTCGATATTGGCAGTCGCCATGACTCTCATTGCTGACAAACCTTTTCGAGCTTTCATTATTTGTTGCATTGTTTTCAAAGATTTATAAACTCTCTGTTTTCAGTTATTTACAGGCATATGAGCTATAATAAATAATGATATAATCTTTAAGGCATTTTTCAAAGTTTTCATAAAAATAATGAATCTATTTAAATAGTGAAAATTTTCTATCTCATCTTTTTATTTTTCTTCAACAGCACATTAATTTTTTTAACATTCTCATATGTATGGCGCGTTACACCCATGTTGGGTATTTATGATGACCATGTTAAACATTTCCTCAACGAGTTACTTTTCATTAATTTTAATGCTTATTGTTCTTTTGTTGTCAAAGCATTGCTTCATAAGAGATGTTGAATGAAAGAAAATATGAGAGGAAATAGACAAGAAGGACATAATGTAGGACGGGCCTGCGAAAGATTTTCGTTCGTTAAAAAAAAAGTTATTTTTTTGTGAGAGAAAGTTAGTTGCATATCGTTTGCAGTCAACCCACCGCCCACCATTTATTGGCTGTTTGTGATATCTTGGTAAGTTACTTTAGATAGATCTCTTGCAATCATATTTTCTACTATCAATCTATCTATTCTTCTATTCTAACTATATTTTTAACCGGAACAGGCCGAACATAGATAGATAGATAGATAGATAGATAGATAGATAGATAGATAGATAGATAGATAGATAGATAGATAGATAGATAGATAGATAGATAGATAGATAGATAGATAGATAGATAGATAGATAGATAGATAGATAGATAGATAGATAGATAGATAGATAGATAGATAGATAGATAGATAGATAGATAGATAGATAGATAGATAGATAGATAGATAGATAGATAGATAGATAGATAGATAGATAGATAGATAGATAGATAGATAGATAGATAGATAGATAGATAGATAGATAGATAGATAGATAGAAATCAAATCAAATCAAATCAAATCAACTTTATTAGGGTCACAAATTGGGCGCGCAGGCCCGTCTTACATTCGGCCCTTCCAATCACTCGTCTTTCGTTCATCAAGAGCATTATACATTTACATAGGAAGAAAAATAAACATTGTGAAATGAATGTTGTAAACATAAACAAGGCTAATTACAATGTTATGAAGCCCATCTCCCATCTATCCATACATCACCCCACCCACACAACACCCCCACCTACCCACACACACGCGCACCAAGGGACACATACACACCCCCACCTACCGACACACACGCACACCAAGGGACACATACATACCCCACCAACCGACCCATCCCCCTCCCGCACATCCCCCACCCACACACACTGCCCTCACCTGATCCCCCAACCAAAACACACTCGCCACCCACAAACATTCCCCCACCAACCCACACATCCCACGCCCATCCACATCCTACCCCACACATCCTCTCCCCACCCACACCTCAAACCACCCATCCCCCAGCCACATCTCCATCGACAACATATTCCCCACCCACACACACAATCCCCCACCAACCCACACATCGCACATCCACTCACACATCCCCAAACCATACACACACATCCCCACCAACTGACATGTCCCTACCCCCCCCCACACACACACACATCTCCCTAAACACCCATACATCCCCAATCCACTCACACACACCCCACCACCCACACATACAACTTCCACCCACCCACACATGCCTTAACCTAATCCCCCACCACACAATCCCCCACCCGCACATCACAAACACCCCCTACCACGCACTATTCCCAACCCACGCACCACACACACACATATCCCTCACCAACACATCCCCACTTACACACCACTCACATATCCCCCACCCAGATACCACACAATATTCCCACCCACACCCACACAGATACCCTTACCCATCCACCCCACATACCCCCACTCACACACCACAAAAATCCCCCACCCACACACACATACCTCACCCACACAATATCACCAACCAACACACCACACACCTCTCCCCACCCACACACGCATTCCCTACCCGTCCACCAACACACACTCACTCACGCATACATCCTCCACTACGCACCCACACACCCCCACCCACCCACTCCCAACCAAACATCTCTCGATCACAATACCCCTACCCCCACACACATCCTCCACCCACTCACACATCCCACCCCGACACATACAACTCCCTCACCCACCTACACATCCCTAAGCCACTCACACACCCCCACCCACACATTCCCCATCCACACACACACATCTCCCACCCACACTCCCCCACATACTTCCCCCAACCACCACAATCCCCTGCTCACCCACACATATACCCCACCCATACGCACATTCCCCACACCCATCACACACATCCCCCACACCACACACTATCCTCCACCCATACCACCACAAACATACCCTCCACCCACACATCATTCACACATCCCCCACCAACACACCGCACACATATCTCAAACCCACACACCATACACTTCTCCCCACCCGCCCTTCCATCCCAAATCCACCCAACACAATCCCCTACCCACACAACCCCGCCTCCCACACATACTTCCTCAAACCATCCACACATCTCCACCCACATAAACACACATCCCCTGCATCCGTCCCATACACATATCCTCCACCCATACACACATCCCCCACACCCATTCCAACACCCCTACTTTCACCCCCACACATCCATCCACACATCCCACCAACACCCACAAATACCACTACCCACCAAAACCCACACACCCCAACCCATCCAAATGCATACCCCCACCCACACACCCCCACCCACACATATCCCCACACTCACACACATCCTCCACATACACTCACACTTCCTCACATCTAGACACATACAAAATGTCTCACGTTAGTATTGAAACTAGTATGAACAAACTCCCACACTTTACTCACACACATACACTGACACTTGTCATGAGCAGTCTCATAAAAATGTTAAACATGGAGAAAAATGTGTACATAAAATGTATGTGACGTAAAAATAGTGATGCTCTCTCTCTCTCTCTCTCTCTCTCTCTCTCTCTCTCTCTCTCTCTCTCTCTCTCTCTCTCTCTCTCTCTCACACACACACACACACACACACATCTCACTCTCACACATTCACTCTTCCGCTCATTCATTCACTCTCACGCATTCACTCTCCCGCTCATTCACTCTCACACTCACTCATTCACTCTCCCGCTCACTCATTCACTTTCCCGTTCACTCATTCACTCTCCCGCTCACTCATTCACTCTCCCGCTCACTCATTCACTCTCACGCTCACTCGTTCTGTCTCTCATTCACACTCACTGACTCACTCACTCAAACTACAGTAATGAACATGAGTTTATATTATGCATGATAAAATCAAATGGTATGTAACTGATAATATGACAGATGAGAATACACAAACATATGGATTCGCGTGTTACATAACATGCGTGTTACATGACATGCATCTGCTCAGCTCTCTCTCTCTCTCTCTCTCTCTCTCTCTCTCTCTCTCTCTCTCTCTCTGTATTCTTTCATATACACACACTCACACGCATGCGCGCGCTCACACACACACACACACTAACACATCAACTCTCCCACTGTCTCACTCTCTAACACACAATCCTTCACACACACACACACTCACTCTCTCAATCACACTCTCTCACACATACACATACACATGAACGCATGCACATGAACGCATGCACGCACGCATACACTCCCTCACTCACTCTCACACATACACGTACGAATGCATGCACTGACACATTCCCCCACCATTTCTCGCTCAATCACTCTCTCCACACACACGCATGCACGTGCGCACACACGCATTCACTCTCTCCCTCTCACTGACACCCACTTTCTCTCTCTCTCTCTCTCTCTCTCTCTCTCTCTCTCTCTCTCTCTCTCTCTCTCTCTCTCTCTCTCTCTCTCTCGCTCCCACACGCACACACATATATAGTGAACAATTATAGTTAAACAATTATAATGAACAATTATACTGAACAATTATACCAGTAAATGAATTATGGTGGCATATAGTCGGTATGGATTAAGTATTGAAAGAGTTTTCGGTTAAATGTGTAGGGACTCATTGGAGTTTTCAGATCTGGAGGCAGATCATTCCATAAGTGAGCACCAGAATAGGCGAAACATGTTTTGTATAGGTCCAATCTAGGCTTTGAGACATGTAACAAATTTAGGCGCTTGCTGTTCATTGCATTAGATTGAATCAGCGGCAGAAGATACTCTGGGGTATTTTGAGATATAATTTTATTCACTAATTTGGCTTTGTTGAAAAGGAAGCGCTTTTGTAGTGGTAGAAGTCTTAGATGACTGTACAAATTATTACTTTCAACGTGCTTTATGTCAGAAACCAGACGAATAGCGCGGTTTTGTAGAGAACATAGTCGTTTTAAATTAGATTTAGGGCAACCATCCCAAACTGTGGAACAGTAATCGAGATGTGATTGGATATAGCATGTATAGAATATTTTTCGTGTGCTTTCGTCCAGGAAGTGCTGAATTTTAGCAAGTTGGTAAACTTTTTGTGCTATTTTCTTGGTAAGAGCGTGAACATGAGAGCTCCAGTTCAAATGGCTGTCTATTAAAAGCCCTAGTGTTTTATGTTCAGTCACATTAACTATAGGTAACGTGCCCATGCGGAGTTCGAGCGGTGATCCAGTTATGGCTAGTGTCTGTAGTTTTTGTCTGGTCGTTATTAGCATGGATTTGGTTTTGTCGATGTTAATTTGCATGCGGTTTTCATTGCTCCATCTAGTAAGATTATCAAGTTCCTTTTGTAAAGAATTCTCTAATTCACTACGGTTTTCTTGACTAGTATATATAGTACAGTCGTCTGCGAATAGATCACAAGTTGTATTGATATATAAAGGAAGATCATTAATATAAACTGCAAAAAGCAGCGGACCTAGTATTGAGCCCTGAGGCACAGATAGATAGATAGATAGATAGATAGATAGATAGATAGATAGATAGATAGATAGATAGATAGATAGATAGATAGATAGATAGATAGATAGATAGATAGATAGATAGATAGATAGATAGATTGATAGATAGATAGATAGATCCCCGCCAGGGCCTGGGCGAAACCGGGCCGTGTCAGCTAGTGTATGTATAAAAATAAACTGGTTTCAAGTTTTTATCATGTGTTGTTATCTTTTATACAGCCATTTGGGACTTACTTATTAATTTACCCTCGTAGCAAGCAGCAGGATGATGCAATTTCTGACATATTGACTCATCAAAACGTTCATATCGAAGTTGCTCTTCGCTTACTGTTGAACACGGGGATGGAGCACGTGTGGGAATGTCCTCAGTGCAGTGATGTTGGTTCTTAGTTCATAACTCATTCATATTTTCAAAGGGTTAAGAATTGGGCACGCAGGCCCGTCTGACATTCTGCCCTTCTTCTCTATTTCCTCTCATACATTCTTTCATTTAACATCTCTTATGAAGCAATTCTTTGATAACAAAAGAACAATAAGCATCAAAATGCATGAAAAATAATCAATAATGCATGACTCGTTGAGGCAATGTTTAACATGGGCATCATAAATACCCAAGGCGGGTGTAACGTGCCACACATATGGGAATGTGTTTTATTTTATTGTTTTTTTTTTTTTTTTTTGGCTGGTTGTCGTTCGAGATAATTTACCATTATTATTGTCTTTGTTGCTGTTTTTTTTAAGGGGGCATGTAGCCTGTTGTGAGGTAGTGTTCAAACAGGTTGCGACTGTATGTATAATGATTGCTGGTGTCTTTGATTTCTTGTGGAAGATCATTCCACAACTGAGTGGCAGATTATGCTAAGCTTGTTTTATGTAAGTCTATCCTAGGTTTAGGGACATGAAGTATATTTAGTCGTTCACTATGTCTTGTGTTATATTTAAACAATGGCCAAAGGTAGCTTGGGGCATTTTGAAATAGGATTTTGTAAGTTAGTTTAGCCTTATTAAAAAGTAGGCGTTTGTGGAGTGGCAGTAACTGAAGACGTTCATGTAGGTTAGAATTGTCTGTAAACTTATCACCATTGATTAGACGCACTGCCCTTTTCTGGAGCGAATAAAGGCGTTTTGTTATTGATTTGGAGCATCCATCCCAGATTGTGGAGCAATAATCAATATGTGTTTGTATGTGGGAAGTATAGAATATCTTTCTTGTGTTTTCGTCGAGGAAGTTTTTAATTTTGGCAAGTTGGTATACTTTTTTGGCTATTTGTTTAACTAGAGCATGAACATGGGAATTAAAGGATAGATTTTGATCTATGATAAGACCCAGTGCCTTGTGCTCGGTTACACTTTCTATAGGCGTGCTACCAATGTGCAGCTGAAGAGTTCTCTGCGAGTTTAGAGTGTGAAGTCTTTGCCTGGTTCCTATTAACATAGATTTTGTTTTAGAAATGTTAATTTGCATGCGGTTTGTATGACTCCAGTTAACTACACTATTTATTTCATGTTGCAAGGATAATTCTAGCACATTACGATCAATAGCGTTTGTATATACTGTGCAGTCGTCTGCAAATAGATCGCAGGACGATGACAGATATAAGGGAAGATCATTTATATAAATGGCAAATAACAGAGGGCCAAGTATAGACCCCTGAGGTACTCCAGTATTAATGGTAATAGGCTTGGGATAGAGATTTATTGTGTGATACTACTTGTTTTCTGTCTAATAAAATGAGTTTATTAATGTCACTATATTAAAGCTTACTTTCATTGTTTCTAGTTTTTTAATTAGGATAGTATGGTCTATCATATCGAATGCTTTTATAAAGTCCATAAACATCGTTCCACATAGAGTATTGTTGTTAATATTTTGATGCCAGTTTTCTATCATGTTTGTTAGGGCCGTATGGCAGGAATATTTTGGCCGAAATCCTGACTGACTGTCAGCTATTAGTTTGTGACGAACTAAGTGCTCTAGTGTTGTTTTGTGGATGTGCTTTTCTAGCGGTTTGGATAAAGAGGATAATATAGAAATTGGCCTATTATTACTCATGATACAAAAGTCTAATGAACCAGCTTTTACATGAGGATACACTTTCGCGATTTTAAAGACTGATGGGAAGTGACCTTTGGTGAGACATTGATTGTATATAAAAGTTAGTGACTCGCAGATCGCCGGTGCAGCATAGCGAAGGATCCGATTACTGATTCCATCTAGTCCTGATGAGTTATTGTTTTTTAGGCTACTGAGATAAGTAAATACTTCAGTGGTCGTCATTAACGATATGTTTGTGGGAATATCTCCATAGCATTTGCTCTCACAGAATGATGGTAATAAAGATATGTCATGAGGCATGGCATGAGGTTACTCCATCCATATTAAATGTGGATTGAACATCAATTATAACTCGTTAACAAAATACGCTGAATTCACCTCGAACATGTCACAAGTGTGACAAATAGACTGACGCCAATCCAGTGAACGATCTCACACTTTAATATCGTGTTGAGTGAAAAGAATAGTGGATATTCTTGTATACTATAAAACTGCCCCTGGATGTAGGAACGGCGTTTATCACCTAGTATCTACGAAACTCCCTACTCTATTCAATAGTTCACCTTGAGGCGTAAACCCGCTTTTTCGCTGTTCTGAATTCAGGATTGTCTAGGCTTGGTTCCTGTATTGTATATCCTTGCCAATCGATCGTTCCTGCTGTTATCTATATTGCCGAAGCTCCGAACAATCGCATCCAGCTCTTCACCAACACGGGCTCCTCGAAGATAGTTAGTTAGTTAGTTAGTTAGTCGACAGATCATCCTCGTTGCACATCGAACCATTCAGTCCATAAGTGCTCGGATCCACTCCTCAGCAAATCCCGCAGCGTGTAGCGGCTAACGACGCCAGTTCTGTGTTGGTTTATCAATCTTCTTTGGCTTCCTGCGTAGTGTTCTTGTTTGGCCACCCCTCTTTTAATTTGCTGCTCTCGCCGTCTGGCCATTGTTGTAGATTCACAGTCATCACTTGGTTCTCTCAAAAGTCTCACTTTTTGTAGAGCATTCAGAATGTCAGCCTGGTCCATGGCGCGTCCGCCCTCCACAGTAGCCTCACCTGCGAGCTTGTCAGCCCGCTCATTTCCTTGTACTCCCGCATGCCCTGGCACGAAGATGAAACTAATCTTTGCCAGCCGAGACCGCTTCAGAGGCAGCAACCATTTTCTTCGGATCGACCCCTCCTCTATCCTCTTGATCATGTTCATTGAGTCGCTAAGGAAACAAGCCCTAGTGAACGTCTGTGTCTCGAGCCATGTTATTGCTTTACTTACTGCCATGACTTCCATGGTCAGGCTACTTGTGGTTTCAGTGAAAGCACCAGAGTCCTCCTTCACAATTCTCCCACCGGCTCGAGCTGTAAAGGCCCATGAGCTTCTCACATGTCGGACGACCGACCCATCTGTGTAGATGACCTTGTCACGGTCTAGCGAATTCTTGAAAATCAACGCTTGTACTTCAGCCTCAACAGCAGCCGGATTTTCTTGTCTGCATTTTCTATCTAGTTGGATGCAAACTGAAAAGGATGTGCAGAAGTCTGTTGGCACTTGCACCCACTCCTCGCCAGGTTCTAAGTCCTCAAGTGAACACACCTGTTGAAGAATGTCTTCGGCTTGACCCATCCACGACCGTCCTCTTTTTAACCTGCTGCCCTTCACCTTCCTAATTTCACTATGCAGTGGATGTTGTGTGTTTGCGTTAATTCTGAGGTAGGCGCGTGCCCTGAAAACTTGTATTCTCTCTTCAATGGTTGAAAAATCAAGAAGGTAGCGCATCGCCCTGCATGCTGTATCTCTTGTACATCCAAGAATAATGCGCATAGCTTCATTCTGTATCCTTTCCATCCTTTCTATCTGCTTATGGCTGAGAGTCAGGATTGCTATTGCATACTCCAAAACAGACATGACCAGCCCCTCGTACAGAAGACATAGATGGCGCTGCTCACAGTTTGCTGCCGCCATCACCCGCATCGCTGCCAAACCCCGCTTGGCCTTTGGTATCACCTGGTCTATGTGCACATTATAAGCAAGGCTTCGATCAAACCGTATCCCCAGGTAATTCATTGCCTGCGTTCTTTCCACCGTCTCTGAACACAGCATTACAGTTGGTGTTGGATTGTTGACAATATGATTATTCAAGGAGAACCAAGTCACTGTTGTCTTTGTTGGGTTGACCATTGCCCCAGCTTCATCACACCAAGTACTTATGCGATTGAGTTCGGTTTGTAGTTCCACAGCAACCTCCTCTCTATCCTTCCCCTGACGATACACTAAAACATCATCGGCATATGACAATGTCCTGCCAGGTCCAGTGATCTGCTCACTGGTTATTCTCACTGTGTAGGCGTTGAACAGTACCGGAGATAATGGTGATCCCAGTGGTAGGCCAGGGTATATTGTTGTTGGTTCTGAAGTCCAACTGCCACATCTAAAAACTACTTTCCGTTGGAAGAGGGCTGCAGCGATTCAACTAAGGAGGAATGGACTTACATTTAGTTCAAGAAGCTGAAACATTAAAAAATCCAGTGGTACTCTGTTGTATGCGTCCTCAAGATCAATCGCTGCAGCAACGGTTTCAGTGCCTGAGTGGAAACCTTCATAGACATCATGGGCAAAGACTGCTGCATTGGTCCAGGTTTCTCTTTTTGGACGGTACCCACCCAGGGTAGGTGGGAAAACACCTTGCCTCTCTAGTTGGCTTGATATTTTCTTGGCAATTACCTTCTCCAGCAGCTTGCCTATTGTATTCTGCATGGTTATAATTCGATATCCCTGAATTTTTTTGTGGTCTTTGTCAGGCTTCGGCAAGGGAATCAGATAGCTGTGTAACCATTCCTCCTTGATGCTAGCACTCCCTATACTGTTGTTGTACATGTCTGCTAGTTTCTCTAGCTCATTGTCGGTACACCTATTTATGTCGTCGTATCTTATGCCATCAGGACCTGGAGCACTGTTTTTTGATCGTCGAAGTACAGCCTTGATTTCTTTCACTGTCACTGTGTCTTCATCCGAAGTGTTCTGGGCCTTGCATCTGTCTGAGGTGACCTCCTTGGCCAGATTTCGGCCTCCCATGTCTGTCTGGTTGCTCTGCTCAAGGTAGCATTCAAAGAGGGCTTTGCCCTTGTCCTCGTCAGTCCTCTGCCAGATGAGGTCAGCACCTTGGAAGTCAGAAATGCTCTTATTCTTGACTACACCACTCATGCTTTTATGTAGTCGCCAGAACAATTTCAGTGACTTGTCTGTGCTCACTCTTTGACACACCTCTGCCCATTTTTCGCTTTTAACCACCGTGACCATTTTTTTGAAATAGCTTACTTTTGTGTGCATCTCTCTTTCTAAGTGCAAGCAGGGTCTAGGATGACCAGCTATGTTCTTCTTGGCATTTTGCCATCTCCTTACAGCACTACGCTTGTCCACCCAGGCCTTCTCCACCTCGAAACTCCACCACGGTGGCTGCTTCCAGCTTTTTTTCCTGCTCTGAAACGTTCTGCACTTGTCACGTCTTATTTTACTCACCACATCTTGCCATGTACTGTCATACTGGAACGTCTTTACCTTTAGCTTGTGCTGCCTGGTTCTGCCTTTCTCCACCAATATGCTGCAAGGGTGGTGGTCGCTGCCATGGTGTCCTAGGACACCCCATCTACACACTGTAGTGAGTGAAGGTGAAACTAGCGCCAGATCAATAGCACTGTCCTCATCGCCTGGACGGCTTGCTGTCCTGGTGACACAGCCACTGTTGATACAAACCAGGTCGATGGTTTCCAGTGCAGTCTCGAGCTCCTCCCCTTGTGTATTGGAGGAAGTGTTTCCCCATGATCTGCCTTTAGCGTTGAAGTCACCACAGAAAATAACATTTCTCTCGTGGCCTAATATGCCACTTAAGCACTGCCACTTCTGGGCGTCCACACTCGCATTGCGGGCATAAACATTAACCAACACGAATGGTATACTGGAATGAACTCTCAACGCCTGTATTTGTATATCGTCACTGTCCCAACTGGATATGTCTAGCTCTGACGCCACCATGCTGTCGCGAACGAGAATCGCCGTTCCCAGATGTCGTCTGTTGTAGAAACATTTGAAGCCGGCAATTCGGAGTAGCTGATCGCCCAGTCTCGTCTCCTGGAGTGCTACAATGTCGTTCCTGTAAACTAGGGTTTCTAAAATAGAGCCCCGTTGTTTTACACTGCACAGTTCCAATATAGAATACGGATGTTCCTGAGTCCTAGACGGTGACACTTGAGTCTAAAACGTCTCAAACCACCGCGCTTACCTTGCTTCTTTCTCCCTGCGCGGCTACCACGCCGCTTCGTTATGTTGACTGCTGACCGCTCGGAAAACACACGTTGTTCCACCATGTTGAAAAAACGTAAACACAGACTGCTGAGAACCACACACGCTGCTGAAAATTCACTCAAGGATGGCTTCGCTCGATGCACGAACTCCGTAGCACCCGCGCAGATCTTGAGTAGAACCTCCTGGTTTTACATCCTGGCACACCAATTACACGCAAGAGATGAATAAATCCATCCCCTACGCGAAAAGTTAACGAACACAAAACAACACGACCGTACGTCGCCATCTTGAAAGCGGCCTCCTTATCGGAATCACACACAATGTCCTTTGTTGTCTTGTGACGTCCTTTATGTTCCCAATGGTTTCTCCTTTTGTTTGTTTGTCCACTTTCGTGCATAACTGGAAAACCCCATTTTCCTTTTGATGGCGTGTGCCGTCAAATGGCATAATGCCGCCTCCCAGATAAAAAAAAAATGATTTATCATTTTTATTTCTCTGTGAATATATGAATGTATGCTTTGCAATCATATGCATTAACAACATTAATAACGATATCTGGAAAGTTCCTGGTTCCCCCCCCCCCCCACCCTTATCCACTCTAATAAAAAAATAATAATGTCATATGACGGGCACACCCACCTGTCCAAACCCCCGTTGGACGTCGTGTGGCTGATCATGGGAAATCAGTCCAACTAAAACACATATTAGTCTCTACCTTGTCCTAATAGACAAGTGTGTCCTCACTCTAGGTAATACCATGAGTTTTGGACGAGAGTAATAATGGGTTTCCCAGTATTCCATCCGAGTTGCCGTTTATCGTTGTTGCCGTTCCTCCATATATTCCATGTTTATCTATAATATATGTGGGTAGAGTAGACGTATACGATCCATGTCTTGAGAAACTTTATAGATCCATACGTTGGGAACGTTGACTACTTCAATGTTCATCAATTAACAAATGAAGTGATGATTATCAATATAAAACATTTAAGTGTCATCTTAATTAAGATAATGACTTATCTAAGTAACTCATTAATATAACAAAATTAACTCAAATGTTTAAAACTAATTAACTAAGTAATTCTAAGTAATTAACTATTTAACAATACTAATTATATAAGTTAACTATAAGTTAATTATAAGGAAATGTTCGATGTCTATTCATGAACTTACAAGTTCTGGAATTCATGAAATAATTTTTTCCGTTTCCTTGACTTTAAGAATATTCCTCTAAAATCACACAACACCATACATTAATACTTAATGATCGCACAGTTTTTTCACATGACGTAAGATAACGATGATCCAGTTATCCATCGAGTGTGCCGGATTTATCATCGAATTATTTCATCTGTCATGATGACTCTGCCAAATAATGTAAAATCAACAAAATATGTATCTATATGACTACACTATATATTCGTAACAGTAATAAATTAAAGTTACCGATGTCAATAACCATCGTTCATTATCAGGTGCTATTTGATTGCAATTTATTAATTTTCCTAACAATTTATGAAAGAACAGAAACATTAAAATATAATTGGATAATTTATAACATATATCTGTCTTTCTATTTAACTATAATCGACTGAGAATATCTGCAAGATTATTATCTATTCCAGGAATATGACAGATATCGAATTCATATTCTTGTAAAAGTAAAGAGCATCTATGAATTCTAGAGTTCTTAGGATGACCAGACTTGAATATCTGTAGAGGTTTGTTATCCGAAAGAACAAGAAATTTCCTACCAAGTAGATATCTGGAAAATTTCTCAATACTTTCAATTAATGCTAATGCTTCAAGTTCCGTGAATAGCATAATTCCTCTGTGTCTCTGATAACTTTTTACTGAAGTAAAGGATTGGATGTAACTTTCCTTCATGTAATTGAAGTAATACACCTGAAATAGCAGTGTAAACTAGCATCTGTTTGTAATACGAAGTCTTTTGAGAACATCAGGCAATTTCAGAATAGGATAGGCACTGAACAGAGTTTTTATCTGTTGTAATAGTTTATCATGATCATCTGTCCAAACTATTTTTGTAGGCTGACCTTTCTTTAATAGTTCAGAAAATGTTGCTGTCATATCAGCAAAGTTAGGAATGAACTTTTGATAGTAATTAATCAGACCTAATATACTTCTCAATTCCTTTTTTGATGTTGGAGGTTTGATATTAAGAATTTTAGTAACCACCATAGGATCTGTTTTTCTAAATCCGTTAGAAATTCTATGACCAAGGAATTGTATTTCCGTAAAACCTATTTCAATTTTACTTGGTTTAGCTTTCAACCCGTGTTGTTGTATTCTCTGAAATACCTGTTTAAGAATTTTAACATGTGTGTCAATATCTGAAGTATGCACACAGATGTCATCCATATAAGTCGCTACATTAGAAATTCCATGTAGTAGTCTTCTCATCATACGCATAAATGTGCTTGGTGCATTTTGTAGACCAAATGGAAGATATGCCCATTCATATAGACCTAATGGTGTACTGAAAGCTGTAATATGCATCGACTCTTCATCCATGGGAATTTGCCAATATCCCTTGGTGAGGTCAATCTTCGAAAAGAGTTTCGAGTTTGCCATGCCCTCAATTAATTCATCAATGTTTGGCATTGATTCTGCATCTAATAGTGTCAATGCATTTACTTTTCTATAATCAATGCATAACCGTAATGAACCATCTTTCTTCTTCACAATTACTACCGGAGAACAGTAGTTTGAGATAGATTTTCTTATAATCCCCGTTTTATCTAGTTCTGAAATCTCTGCAGTAACTTTCTCTAGATAATGTATTGGGATAGGATAAGGTTTCACTTTAACTGAGATATTCGAGAGTAAAGTTATCTTATGTTTGATCAATGATGTTTGTCCTGGACTGTCAGAAATGATTGAGCTAAACTCTTTTATTGCTGCAATAAGTTTTTCTTTGTCTTGGGTTGACAAATCTTGACATATTTGTATAGATTGCCAACTACTGTCACTATTAACTGTCGGTGTTGGAATCTGTTGTTTAATAGCGTCTTCTTGCTGATCGTTAATAACCCAACAAGCTGCTGCTATTCTATGTGGAATTTGTTGCGCCACCTGTGATGTGTTGTTATCACGTGGGATGTATGGTTTTAACATATTTATGTGAAAGATTTTATGTTTTTCATTCACATCTATCCTGTAATCTACATCACTAATTTTCTTTATCACTTTAAATGGACCTTGCCATGACGTAACTAAACAGTCTCGAGGATCAGGTAATAATAACCAGACCTCTTCTTCTTCTTTCAAGACTATTGTCTTGGCGTTCCTTTTATCGTACTGTCTGTACTTTTCTCCAGCTTTTTCTAACGCAGATTTTGTGATCTGGCACGCTGTAATGATTTTGTCTCTCAACTGTGTAACACTTTCGTATGCTTCTCTTTTAGGATAATCATATGTCTTATTTGTAAGCATATCATTATACAATAATAATGGACCACGCGGATTTGCTCCGTATACCAACTCAAAAGGAGACAATCCTGTACTGGATTATGGTACCTCGCGGTACGCAAAAAGTACAGCTGCTAGTAAAATATCCCAATCTTTGGGTCTATCCGCTGCTATTTTTGCTAGAGTACGCTTAAGGACTCCATTATAATTTTTGTTGACCCCATTTGTCATTGAGTGCCAAGGAGAACTAAAGACTTGTTAAATACCAAGTATTTTCATTGCTTCTTGAGTAGCTGTTGATATGAATTGACTACCTCTTTCAGATAGTATACAACTTGGGAATCCTATTCTACTGAAAATCGTTAACAATGAATCTAATATGGATCTACTCGTGATGTATTTGAGAGGAGTAGCCTCTGACCAACGAGTGCAAAGATCAATCATGGTCAAGATAAATCTATTACCTCGATCAGTAGTAGTGTTCAATGGACCCACAATATATATAGCAATTTTCTTAAATGGTCGTGATGCCAAATCTGTATTCTGAACGTGTGCTTTCGGATGTTTACCTTTTTGTGTGGTCATTTGACACACTGTACATGAGCGTACATGTGTGGTAATATCATTGGTAAAACCAGGCCAATAAAATTGTGTTAATAATCTGTTGGTGGTTTTAGCAATACCCATATGACCCGCAAATGGTGAATCATGTGCGAGTTTCAGTGCTTCTATACGATTTTTTGTTGGGGGTACTGTTTGTATGTAATGTGTTGTACTCCTATTGTACCGTCTTGATAAAATATTAGTATCTAAGAAAAATTTCCAATTACCACGGTTAGCTTGTTTAGACGGTTCTTGTACGTTTTTAAAACATGTTTGTAATGTTGGATCTTGTTTTTGTTCACTCGGTAAATCAGTTGTTAGTCTGATATTGTTCTGTATATTGTCAATGTCTGTCTGAGAAGGTTGATCAATTTTCCTTCGATCTTGAGCTCTTGTAACTGCATTCGCTCGCGTGTGTTCAATCTCCCATTGCATTGCCTCTTCATGAGTGAACTGATTTGCATTGGGTATATTCCCAATTAGTAGTCCAGCACAAGGGTTAGGCAATACTGCTGCATTTATTGTGCCCTCGAAGTATGGTGGCTGTATTGTAATCGTGGCAACTTTATATTTTTCGATTGTTCCTCCAAAAGTTCTGCAGGCAACTGTTTCACCTGTAGTCCTCCGTTTTTTTAATCTTTTATCAACTCCAACAATTGATGCTCCCGAATAACGAATACAAGCAGTAGGTTCACCATTCACCCATGCCTGGTGAACTTTTAGTTTGCCATTTTGAATAATAGCGGCATTAGCTTCCTGAATTGTTTCTATACATTCGTCATTAGGGATGTTCGTCGCAGTCTTGTCGTCATACTGTTGTATGATAGCTGCGTGTGTCTCTTCTAAGTCATCAGAGTCACTACTCGAAAATACGTATGCGGTACTCGCTTCCTTCTAAGAATTTTTCATTAGACAAGACCTGCTAGTATGCCCGTACGCCCGATACGACAAACATTTGATGCTTTTCTTGTAGGAATCGTACTTACTTTTTTTCTTCGCTGTGATGTCTCGAAGATAATCTGTATACCCAGGGTGTCGGTCACACATTTCCAAATGTCCATGTGACAATTTGCAATATTGACATCTGGATAGGTGTCCCTTTCTTGGTCTGTCTTCTTCTCTATTGGAGTACTGGTATTGACTATTTCTATTCTTATTACCGCTAAATTTTCTAAACTTACCATTGCCTTTCTGGAATCTAGCACTTGCTCCTATTATAAGTTCTGGCTGTGCACAATTTGCGAATATAACTCTATGTGCATTGATATGACTCACCCTTAGTTTCCATTTCACTCAGATTTCTACACTTATTCTCTACTAAGATTATAGACATTGCCTCTGGTATTGCCGACAACAGTCTGTCTCTTATAATTAGATCTCGAATTTTCTCGAAATCCGATCCAATATCAGCGGCTTTAATCCATTTATCAAAATATGATGATAATTCAGAACAAAATCAAGGAAAGTTTGGTTCGATTTAGGAGTAATAGTTTTGAACTTAGTACGTAAACCCGACTCATCTAAGCTGAAGTGTGCCAAAACACGATCTCTCATATATTTTTAGTTGGTACGCAAGTTCTCAGGTATTAACTCAATTACCTTTAACGGCTCCAGTGCGAGATGACGATGAAATAGAATCGGTACGTCCTTCTCAGATACCTTATAGAATGTTACGAGGAATTCGAAATTAGTTATCCAAGTACTAATTGAACCGCCTTGATGGAAATTTCGGAATAACCTTGGTATTTCTTCACTGGATCATTCTGTTTTGCAAGACTTTTCTCACGTTCAATCTCAGCTTCATGTTCCATCTCCAATGTCTTGACTTTTAAATTACCCTCAACCTCCTTGTCCTTCCAGAGTGTCTCAGTCGCAAGCCTTTGTTTTTTCAAATGCGAGTTGTTTTTCTTTGATATCTGCCTCTGCGGCTATTTGTTTTGCCTTCATCTCTGCCTCTGCGGCTATTTGTTTTTCCTTCATCTCTCTTTCCATTGTTAACTTCTGTTTTTCAGCAGCTATCCTTTCCCGTTCCAAAGCCGTCTTTTTATCTTTAGCTGCCATCTTTTCACGTTCAAGAGCTATTTCATTTTGCTTGAAAGCCATCTCCTTTTCCTTCAGTTCCTTTTCAAGAGCTAACCTCTCTTGTCGTTCATATCGTTCACGTGCAGCTTAAAGTTGCTCTGCTTCTTTATCTGCTGCCAGTTTTTCTTGTCTTTCCTCCTTCTCACGTGCGGCTTGAGCGGTGAATTCTTGCTTAGCCCAATTTCTAAGTTCCGCACCAGGTAAACCAGTTTTCTCCCCCAAGATAATGTAATCTTGAAGTGTAGACATCTTGACCTACCTGTTTACTAATCTATCTAGCTGAAATAAAATCGCAACGTAGGAAAGATAGATATGCAGGTCTATGTTCAAGGAAAAGAGTCGATAGTATAGTTGTAGTATGAGTACCAATTAACAATCAACTTAACTAACCAATGTACAGTTGACGACTAGGAAAGAATATCACTCAAAATATATCACAATTATACCAAACGTGACATATGTAAACCACAGAAATTATTAGAAAACTATGTTCAGTATAAAGAATATAAATATATAAACACAGTGAACCAAACACTAACACTGACAAAAGACGACTGACATAAAACGAAAATACATATTTTCACTTATAAAAGACAAAATTATTACTCTTGACATTTTACGCGAAAACAACCCCTCGCATACTACTTACAGTCACGATAACTAACAAATATGTGTTATCACACGCAAGATCAATATAAATAACTTCGTATTGACCTGACGATAGCTAACACAGACGATTTCTAAAGTAATTAAGCGTCCTCAACTACTTCAGACATACCCTTTCCAACCACCCACGTTGTTAGTTTATATATGCTTTTGTCAACATTGATAATTAGCACCTCATTAATAGACAACTGATGTTAGACAATCGTCAATAATAATTAATACTGGCCTTAGAAACTGTTTCGTAAGTCCAAAATGTGTCACATGAATGTACAATGTCGATTGGAACGATTACAATATTCGGTGTTGAAGTTACTGGTGTCCGGTGACTAATAGTTTATGTGATATCTTTGCGAGTGTAGGAGTAGAAGAAATTACACTGCCTCAGTGTTAGTTGCATCCTGTCTGCGTCAAACGATAGTGTAATAAACTTACACTAGCACCCTAGACTAAGTGGTCTGTGACCGACTTCTGAGAAATACTTAGTCGGTTGCGGTTTAAACGTTGAACCTTGAGTTTAACATGGGTATGTGTTTGCAAGATACCCGCAATGACTGAAGAACAGTGCGTCTGTATGCTCCATAATATAGTTGACTGATGTGTATGTCTTATAAATTGTCCGTGCTGACGTGTACAGTGTATATGTGTACAATCAGGTAGTGTCCAGTGTGCAGTGTTGATGTTACAAAGTCCGACATTCCGTTAACGATTCGTGTGCGTTGAGGTAGTGTCCGTTCAATATAGTGAAATGTTGTTTCAATGTCTGTGAAATCCTTGAGTGTTGTAGTATAAGACTTTCGCTGACGCCGACATGTGAAAATTTTGATTAACTATAAGTGATAGTTCAGGCAGCTTCCCTAATAGACGGCAGATATTTAAATGCCCGATTCTGAGCCCATTATTACGGAGGCAGTGTTCGTACTTATTAGAAATTTTAACAATGCGTAATCATGAACATTTTAAAACACAAAATGAATACAACTTACGTCCTTTATAACAAATACACACTCTAAAGTACAGAGAAACAGTATTATTTATCTCTATCAATATAAACACACACACACACACACATACACAAAATAGTATAAAGATAAGTAAGGATGATCAGTGAAGACCACCTCACTCAGAGTATAAACGCTATAAAAAGTACTGTAAAAGATATCTAACTAAGTGTCAATCTCTGTGACTTCAATACTAGTCAATGTTTACAGCCACGTACAATCTAATACGTTGCTATATAAAACAATAACCAAGTATGCACATAAACTTTATAGGAGAGGCTCTTTCTTGTGCCGAGATCCGGTAATGCTTTGTGCTGAATTGCTAGTAAATACCAGACTGTGTTGGTCCTTGGTACAGCGAAATCATAAGTTCCTGACGAAGTGAAGCTGGGCTAAAACGTGTGAGGTATAAGAACTCTGGATTACAATGGAATGGATACTGTTGATTTCTCACGGGTGTGTAACGACTTCCAACTTCAGGCTCTGATTCGTGGCTAACAGGAGGCTGTGGTGGCACGTTGTTGTTACTGCTGGATTGATCCTTGCTGTGGAGAAGAGGGAACGTATCTTCATAATTATCACCCTCCTGTGTGAAAGAGGGCGTATTGTACGGATTTGGTGTGGTGGAAATGTTCCGTCTGGCTTGGATATCAGGTGCCGTGGTTATGAGTGGTCTGCTCTCTTCTGGCCTATTGGTACTTGATGTGGCGGGAGTATGTCGTCTGGCTTGAGTTTGAGGTGGTGTAGCTAAAAGTGTCCTACGCGATCCAGTATTGGATGTAGGTTGTGTACGTTCTGGGTATTTGATATTTTTGGCGAGCAAGCTGGTGCCCAATGTAGACAAATGTACTTGATCCTTATAAAGTCGCTTTTTAGGTGCTCCAGACTGTGAAGTAAACACCGGTGTGTTGTTGATGAACTGTATGTTGTTGTGAGAACAAAACTTCTGCAATATGTTGTTATTTATGTCAGCTAGACGACGCTGGAATCCATAACTCGGTGATATGATGGAGGAGAAGAAAATGGACGAGTTAGGAAAAGTGTGACGTAATCCGTTCAAGAGCGCCAGCAGTTGAGATGCTGTGATTTGCTGGTTGTTCATGGTGTCATTAATACCAATATGAACGCTTGCCTTTTTACGTTACGATTTACAGCCAACATGCTAATCTTGTCTGTTAGCCGGTCAACACCAGCCCCAGGCAATGGGATTATGGAAACAATGTCTTTGTCTGAAGTGGCCATCCGGTCGCTGTATAGACCTTTCATTAGAGAGTCGCCTATTATAATGTGTGTACAGTCGGGTCGTGCTGTCTGCAAATGTTGGTTGTCAGTACGCCTTGCCCGTTGTTTCTCCCATTTAGCAGCAGTCTGTACGTCTCCATGTGACTCTCCCTGTGTTTCCTGGAGGCGTGTGTTGTCTGTTGGCAGTGCACTATAGCACTGTACGTTTTCTGACGAATTTTCTTGAAGCACTTCGAATCTGTTGCTTATTTTTACACCAATGGGATAGACTGCTTGTAGCGTTTTATCTTCCTCTGCACGATTGAGGTTTTTTCGCGTCTTGTTTAGTTATTTGTTTTTGGTGAAACTGGGCTTCAAGATTCTCCGAAGTTGATACAGCTGCTTGGGAATTACACGCTTGTTCAGTTGGGTTGGTGGTGGACTCGTGCTGTAAAGTTTCTATTGTTTTTCTTAGCAACAGATTTTCCTCTCTCAGGAGCGTGATTTCTGCTTTGAGAGCAGTGTAGTCACTGCTGGTCTTGCTATTAGCTTCAATGTTCGCTGTAACAGTAGCAGTGAGCGCCTTTAAGGATTGTTCTATTACCTCAATGCGCCTATGACAATTGCACGATTGTCCATTGATAGTTGGCGTGTTATCTAAGGCTGGTATTTCCTCAGCTACTCTTACGTTGGTCTCAACGTTGTTTTGGAGGTGCTCCATTGGATATTCAATGGCCAAGAGCACTGATGGGGTAGCTGGCCTCGTGTTGATGGTATTGTCCTGTTCATTCATTGTATGTGTTAGTTGAGAAACATTGTCTGCTGTGATGTCCACAGCTGTAGTTGTGGGCTGTGTAGATTCTGAGTCCTCACTCGAGACGAGCATGTTGATGATATCTTGTGTCTTTGATATGTCTCTACTCGAGAATGTATGTATTGAGTTCTCCAGCTCGACAAAGTCTAATTTTAACCAAGCGTTAATGTTTTCAACGCTGCCCTGAGCTAGTAACTTGTTCTTCGAATGATACAAGTGTATTGTAAGGACTGGCGTCGTAATCAGATCTTCCACGTAGGCCCCGCTTCTATCTTGTCTGTGTTGAATTCGTTCAGGCTTGTAATAATTGATGAGGCACGTTCGAAATGCCTCATAATGGAGTGTATTGTTAAAGGATACTGTAACACATTGGCCAGAGTTGGTGTGTTGGACGACTCGGCCGACTGGATTCACACACCTGGCTAGCTTGGTCTTCACCGCCTTCTCTTTGTTTAGTGTGTATGGTTTATTCACGGCCGATCGTAAACCGGATCTTGTTTTAACACCAGTCATTCTGACTGATCCAGAGATAGTCACCTCCAGAGAGGCCTCTCCTATCGATGTCATTACTGCATCATATTATCAAACCCGTTTGAAGAATGCAGCGAACACATTGTAGTCTAGACGCGCCGCTACCTATTTGAAGTCATGTGTTGCGGTTCGTTTGTTTTGATAATTGAGACAAGAACACAGAGCTGATCAGGGACTTGCGATATTGTGTGCTTGGCGACTTACCACGCGTTAGTCACGCATGGTTTAATCACACGTTGTCGTTAATCGATAATTGGTAGATTTCAAAATTGAATGACCTTACCGTCCATTTATCAAAGAAATCCTCATTTCACTAAACCACAGTCACATAAACTTAAGATATTAACTCGTATTAGATCCAGTTTTAGAACTAACACAATGATATACACAGCATCTCGATTGAAATAGGCAACATTTTGATAAATTCTATAAAAATTGGGAGAGCTTGTGAAAACACGTCAGCTCGTAACCGGAAATGAATCAACAGAGACAGACAGACAGACAGACAGACAGACAGACAGACAGACAGACAGACAGACAGACAGAACAACTGTCATTTACTGCCAATATAGTACCTTGCGGTGTATGGTAGAGGGGTATTTGAGCCTGAGGAATAAAGGCCGTGTGGCTAGTGCAGTCGCCGCGAACTGTGCAGGTTAGGATTTTCATTTTTCCCCCGACAGAAAAAAATCCGACACCTTACCGAGGGATCGATCCCGGGCCTCCCGAATGAGAGTCCGGCGTTCTAGCCTCTCGGCCAACCGCTCTTCAAATAGAACAACGAACAGACTTTATTTTCAAAGGGTAACAAATTGGGCACGCAGGCCCGTCTTACATTCGGTCCTTCGAATCACTCATCTTTCTTTCATCAACAGTGCATAGGAAAAAACATTGTCACATAAGATTAGATAGACAGACAGACAGACAGACAGACAGACAGACAGACAGACAGACAGACAGACAGACAGACAGATAGATAGGAAGATAGATAGATAGATAGATAGATAGATAGATAGATAGATAGATAGATAGATAGATAGATAGATAGATAGATAGATAGATAGATAGATAGATAGATAGATAGATCCCCGCCAGGGCCAGGGCGAAGCCGGGTCAGACAGACAGACAGTCGGGAACGGAAGCTTATATGACTACTTATATGAATTAAATGAGACGCTCCACACCAGGGACTGGGTGAAGCCGGGCAGGGTCAGACAGACAGACAGACAGACAGACAGACAGACAGACAGACAGATAGATAGATAGATAGATAGATAGATAGATAGATAGATAGATAGATAGATAGATAGATAGATAGATAGATAGATAGATAGATAGATAGATAGATAGATAGATCCCCACCAGGGCCTGGGCGAAACCGGGCCGGGTCAGCTAGTCTATATTTATAAAACAAAGTGTATGTATGTAAATATGTATATATGTATGTATGTAAATATGTATGTCCTTTATTTGTTCGCGAACGGCCCATCCGATTGAGATGAAATTTTCTACACGCCTTCCTTTCATTCCAGAGCTGTCAACTGTCATAGTTTTTTTTTCTTCCTCCTCCTCCTCCCTCCTCCCCCTCCCAAAATACGTACGTAAATATATGATGATGATGATGAAAGAATCCCCGAACCAAAACGCTAGGGAAAGGGAAGAAAATGACGTGACTACACAGAATCGTCACACGGCAATCATCATCATCAAGTGCCGTGCCGGCTGGCGTAGGCGTTCATGGCTCTCCGTAGATCTCAGTCTTTGGTTTTTTGGATCAACTCTGCTGCTGATATTCCTCCATGCCACGGCAATATCAATAACAATTCATCTTTTTATGTGTAAGGAAGTTATCTACAGTCGTGTAGAAGGGAAGAACTAGACGAGTATGAATTCGGAATGGCGAACTCTCTCCTCCTCTCTTCTCCTCCCTCCTCCTCCCTCTACCTCCTCCCTCCACCCTCCTCCTCTTCTTCCTCCCTCTCATCCCTCTCCCGACTCCCTCCTCCTTCTCCCTCTTCCTTCTCCCTCTTCCTCTCCCCTCCTCCTCCATCCTCCTCCCTCCTACTCCCTCCGCCTCCTCCCCCTCCTCCCTCATCTTCCCTCCTCCTCCCTCTCCCTCCTTATCCCTCCTCCTCCTCCTGCCTCCCTCCTCCTCCTCCTGCCTCCTTCTCCCTCATCATCCTCACTCCTCCTTCTCCCTTCTTCTCCCTCTTCCCTCTTCCTCCTCCTCCTACCTCCTCCCTCCTCCTCCCTCTACCTCCTCCTCCTCCCTCCACCCTCCTCCTCCCTTCTCCTCCTCTTCCTCCTCCCTTTCCTTCCTCCTCCTCCTCCCTCTACCTCCTCCTCCCCCTACCTCTTTCCTCCTCCCTCCTCCTCCTCTTCCACCTCCCTTTCCTTCCTCCCCTCCTCATTCTCCCTCCTTCCTCTCCCTCCTTCCTCCTCCTCCTTCCTTCTTCTCCCTCTGCCTCCTCCCTCCTCCTATCCCCTCCTCCTCCTCCTCCTCCTTCTCCTCCTCCTCCTTCTCCTCCTCTCCCCTCCTCCTCCTACCCTCTTCCTCTTCCCCTCCTCCCTCTCCCTCCTCCATCCTCCTCCTCCCTCTTCCTCCTTCCTCCTCCTCCCTCTTCCTCCCTCTCCCTCCTCCATCCTCCTCCTCCCTCTTCCTCCTCCTTCTTCCTCCTCTTTCCTTCTCCTCCCTCCTCCTCCCTCTTCCTCCTCCTCCTACCTCCTCCCTCCTCCTCCTCTCTCCTCCTCCCTCCTCCCTTTTCCTCCCTCCCTCCTCCTCCCTCTACATCCTCCCTCCTCCTCTCCACTCTTCCTCCTACCCTCTTCCTCTTCCCCTCCTCCCTATCCCTCCTCCTCCCTTCACATTCCTCCTCCTCCCTCTTCCTCCTCCTCCTCCTCCTCCTCATCCCTCCTTCTCCCTCCTCCTCCTTCTTCCTCCCTCCTCCTCCCTCCTCCCCCTCCTCCTTCCTCCTCCTCCCTCTCCTCCTCCTCACTCCTCCTCCTCCTCCCTCTACCTCCTCCCTCCTCCTCCCTTCACATTCCTCCTCCTCCCTCTTCCTCCTCCTCATCCCTCCTCCTCCCTTCTCCTCCTCCCTCCTCCTCCCTCTACCTCCTCCTCCCTTCACATTCCTCCTCCTCCCTCTTCCTCCTCCTCCCTCCTCCTCCTCATCCCTCCTTCTCCCTCCTCCTCCTTCTTCCTCCCTCCTCCTCCCTCCTCCCCCTCCTCCTTCCTCCTCCTCCCTCTCCTCCTCCTCACTCCTCCTCCTCCCTCCTCCTCCCTCTACCTCCTCCCTCCTCCTCCCTTCACATTCCTCCTCCTCCCTCTTCCTCCTCCTCCCTCCTCCTCCTCCCTCCTCCTCCTCTCTCCTCCTCCCTCCTCCTCATCACTCCTCCTCCCTCCTCCTCCTTCTTCCTCCTCCTCCTCCTCCTCCTCCCCTCCTCCCTCTCCGCCTCCTCCCTCCTCCTCCTCCCTCTACCTCCTCCTCCTCCCTCCTCCTCCCTCTACCTCCTCCCTCCTCCTCCCTTCACATTCCTCCTCCTCCCTCTTCCTCCCTCCTCCTCCTCTCTCCGCCTCCCTCCTCCTCCTCCTCCTCTACCTCCTCCCTCCTCCCTCCTCCTCCCTTCACATTCCTCCTCCTCCCTCCTCCTCCTCCCCTCCTCCCCCTCCTTCTCCTCCTTCTCCCTCCTCCTTCTCCCTCTTCCTCCTCCCTCTTCCTTCTCCCTCCGCCTCCTCCCTCCTCCTACTCTCTCCTCCTCCTCCTCCTCCTCCCTCCTCCTCCCTCTCCTCCTCCTGCTCCCTTCTCCTCCTGCGTTCTCCTCCTCCCTCCTTCTCCCTCCTCCTCCCTCTTCCTCCTCCCTCCTCCTCGCCTCCTCCTCCACACTACTCCTCCCTCCTCCTCCTAATCCCTCCTCCTCCCTCCTATTCCTCCCTACTCCTCCTGTCTCCTCCCTCCTCCTCCCTCCTCTTCCCTCCTCCACCTCCCTCTTCCTCCTCCCTCCTCCATTTACCCAAGACAGACAGACAGTCAGACAGATAGTCGGGAACGGGATCTTATATGACTACTTATATAATTTAAATGAGATGCTCTCCACCATGGGCTGGGCCGGGTCAGACAGACAGACAGATAGATAGACAGACAGACAGACAGACAGACAGACAGACAGACAGACAGACAGACAGACAGACAGACAGACAGACAGACAGTCGGGAACGGGAACTTATATGACTACTTATATGAATTAAATGAGATTCTCCCCACCAGGAGTTGGGCGATGCCGGGCCGGGTCAGACAGACAGACAGATAGATAGTCGGAACGGGAACTTATATGACTACTTATATGAATTAAATGCGATTCTCCCCATCAGGGTCTGGGCGAAGACGGGCCGGGTCAGACAGACAGACAGACAGATAGACAGACAGACAGACAGACAGACAGATAGTCGGTAACGGGAACGAGAACTTATATGACTACTTATATGAATTAAATGAGATGCTCCCCACCAGGGTCTGGGCGAAGCCGGGCCGGGTCAGCTAGTGTATGTATAAAAATAAACTGGTTTCAAGTTTTTATCATGTGTTGTTATCTTTTCTACAGCCATTTGGGACTTACTTATTAATTTACCCTCGTATCAAGCAGCAGGATGATGCAATTTCTGACATATTGACTCATCAAAACGTTAATATCCAAGTTGCTCTTCGCTTACTGTTGAACACGGGGATGGAGCACGTGGGGGAATGTCCTGAGTGCAGTGGTGTTGGTTTTTGGTTCATAACTCATTCATATGCAAGTACATCAGACATAGCAGGCCATTGCCATCTCCTACTTCTTCCTTTCCCCTTTATCCACTTTTGGGGCATAGTCTTTCAAACCAAGCCATCCTATCTTTTGTTATATCTTGCTGCACCGTCCATGTCATTATATTATTCACCTCTGAGGGAGGCAGAGGTGTTTCCAAGCAACCAGGACCAGGTTATATACTGTGGTGTTTCCAAGGCACCAGGGCCAGGTTCTATACTGGCCAAAACCTACAGTCACGTCCTAGTCGTGCGTCCTGGGCAACAGGTCCCTTCGGGGTCCTGGCTAACGTAGTAGGATCGCTGATTCTTCCGAAGTCGGAGAGTATCTACCTGCACGGCGAGGAACCACCAGTTTGCATACCAATAAGCCAGACATGGGACAACGGATACTCATGCAAACCTCAGTCCGGTAAGTAGTATATCCGGTAGTAGCTTATTACGGCAACCCCACACACGCCCGTTGGACCGATTCGAGGGTCAAATAGGGGTCCCCCAACACTCGCGCGCTGAACCGATTTGAGGGTCCAATAGGGGTCAGAATCGACCACCTAATCGCACCCCTAATGGGGTTCGAATAGGGTCCACTAAGGAGTGTCGAATAGGGGTCCGCACCGACCCTCAGTCGCACCTCTAAGGGGTCGAATAGGAGTCCTAGCCGACCCCAATTCGCATCCCTAAGGGGGTCCGAACCGACCCCAGCAAGAGAGGCTCGCCTTGGTAGTATCATTCTGACTCGATATATTACTCATAGCCAGATATATTATTTTGGAATTAAAGCTGTATGAGATATAGGGGTAAGCACCATGAACAAGTGTCGGTGGCTACTGTTGGGGACGACGCGCCAGTGTAACTATAGCGTAATTTTCGGCAGGGCAACCCCGATTGCGAGCAACCATAGTCTTGTTTTTTATTGTTCTTCCTACTAGGGACCGGAAAATATAGAAGGAACGATGGGAGCCAACAGCATACGATTGTATCGGGGAGCCGGTTGCACTAGGAGTCTATCGTGCTAGGGGCCCGTTGCAATTGGTGGTTGTTGTATCTATAGTCTGTTGCGCTATGGGGCCGCCGTATCTGTACTCTCTATCGTTGTTGTCTGTTGCACTAGGGCGTGCCACCTCTACGGTCTCTGTGTTTGGGTGTATATGTGCGTCTGTGTGTCTCTGCATGCGTCTCCGCCTGTGTACGTCTCTGTGTCTGCGTGCGCCTGTGTGTGTCTGTGTGCGTCTCTGTGTGCCTGTGTCTCTGTGTCTGTATGTGTGCCTGTGTCTGTCTGCGCGTGTCTCTGTGTGTCTGTGTGCGTCTCTGTGTGTCTGCGTGCGTCTGTATCTGTGTCTTCGCGTGTGTCTGTATGTCTCTGTGTGTCAGTGTCTGTGTGTGTCTGTGTGCGCCTGTGTGTGTCCCTGTGTGTGCGTGTGTCTGCGTGCCCGTGTGTTTGTCTGTGTGTCTGCATGTGTGCCTGTGTGTGACTGCGCGCATCTCGGTGTGTCTGTATGTGTGTCTGGGTGTCTGTGTGCGTCTGTATCTGTGTCTGTGTGTGTCTGCGTGTGTGCCTCTATGTTTGCCTGTGTCTACACCTCTGCCATTTCTGTCGGCTCTGTTGTGTGTGTGCCTGTGTGTGTGTCTGTATGTTTGTGTGTGTCTGTGTGTGTCTCTGTGCGTCTGTGTGTGCCTGTATGCCTGTGTGTGTCTGTGTGTACCTCTGTGTGTCTCCGCGTGTGTGTGTGCCTCTGTGTGTCTGTGCGTGTGTCTGCGTGCCTGTATGTGTGCCTGTGTGTCTGTATGTGTGCTTGTGCGTCTGTATGTCTGTGTGTGCGTTTGTGTGTGCCTCTGTGCGTCTGTGTGCGTGTATCTGTATCTGTGTCTGCGCGTTTGTTTGTGTGTGTGCCTGTGTCTGTGTGTGTCTGTGTGTGTACCTGTGTGTCTGTGTGTGTACCTGTGTGTGTCTCTGTGTGCCAGTGTCTGTGTGTGCCTCTGTGCGTCTGTGTGTGTGTCTGTGTGGCTCTGTGTGCCAGTGCCTGTGTGTGTCTCTGTGCGTCCGTGCGTGTGCCTGTGTGTGCGTCTCTGTGTGTTTGTGTGCCTGTGTCTGCGTGCCTGTGCCTGTGTCTGTGTGCACCAGTGTCTAGCCTCTGCCGTATCTGTTGTGTGTGCCTGTCTGTGTGTGTGTCTGCGTGTCTGTGTGCATATGTCTGTCTGTGTGTTGGCGTCTGCGCCTCTGCTGTCGCCCCTGCCGTCTCTGCGATCTCTGTCGCTTGTGTGTGTTTATGGACGCCTGTGTGTGTCTGTGTGCCTATGTCTGTATGTGCCTGTCTGTGTGCCTATGTCTGTATGTGCCTGTCTGTGTGCCTATATCTGTGTCTGTCTGTGTGTGTCGGTACGTGCCTGTGTGTATGTGTGTCTGTGGGTGTCTGGGTGCGCCTGTGTCTGCGCCTCTGTTGTCGGCTCTGCCATCTCTACGATATCTGTCGCCTGTGTGTGTCTATGGGTGCCGGTCTGTATGTGTCTATGTGCGCCTGTATGTCTGTGTCTATGTGTGCCTCTGTAGCCCTCTGTTGCCTCTGTCATCTCTGTCGCCTCTATTGTCGTCTCGGTTGTCTCCTCTGTTTTCTCCTCTGTTGTCTCCTCTATTGTCTCTGTCTCCTCTGTTGTCTCCGTCTCCTCTATTGTCTACTCTGTCGTCTCTGCCACCTCTTTTGTCTCGTTGCTTCTGTTGTCGCCTCTGTTGGCGCCTCTGCCGTCTATATACCTCTACCGTCTCCATTCTCTCGACCGTCTCCTCTGTGGCAGGATCTGACTGGATATAATTCGGTGGCTATGCAATACTTCCACACCACAGATGCATCGACTATCTAGGGAGCAACCCGCACACCCAACAATTCTGGAGACACAACCAATTAGACACATACAACATGCAGGCACAAATCGCAAGCATCCTAGTGCAAGCAACCATGTCGATACAAGCAACATTCGAGAGTATGAGCCTCCGCACCGAAAAGGCCGTAGCACTCCACCTTCTCCTCGAAAACGCCTACGAGAGCAACCTCGTGCCCGACATTGCGAAAGTCGACCTCTGTCGCGCACATCTCCAACCCCTTGATGGACTTCCAGTCTTTGTCGACGATCTCTACGCGTTCGGCTATCTACGCAGCGAAAACTGTGTGGCCAGGGGTGGAAGTCTTTGCTGCACCACCGGGGAGAACGGCAGCGCCAAGCTGGTAGTCGCAGACATCTCCACCGCTGCCCGCAAAAGCTTGGGAAGAGCTCCAGATAGTAGACCAAGCGGGCACATCCAGACCGCTATTGTCCACACAGTTGGAACCCACAACGCCGCTGCTGGTGGAACAATTCGGGCCACCGTCGCGCGGATAGAGAGTGATATCCACTGTAGGGTCCTGCAGAAGTGGCGACAGATATACCCCAACACCACACCCGGCGCTATCTTTGTAGCCAAACTAGATGCGTACGAAATTCCTATGGCCGAGCTACTAACCGAGCTGCCGAGCTTCAAACGCCAGCTACTCGCCCACGGCTATGGTATCTACTGCATCGACTATACACAGGATTTCTCTGGCATCCTCGACCGCCAGGCGTTGGTGGAACACCTACGAACGAACCACAACTTCCGCGAGCAGGGGAGCCTAGCCACGGCCATAGGAGACGACAAACCCACAATTCTCGACAACACCAACAGTGTAGGACGACACGTATACACCTGGGTCCAGAGCTGCGAGGATGGGTACATGACCCGCACCAAGATATACAACAATGTCGTCTCGAACTTCGAGGCCGCAGCAGACTTTGCCTTTCGCGCTTGTCCAATCTTTCGTCTCGACATTCTATAGGCCAAAGCCGAGACATGTGTGGAACTCGCACATCTCCGCTGCTACACCAAGGTCAAAGATGCAAAAATCATCTTAGCCGCCAGCAAGAAGCCAACTGCGCTCCACCCCAATGGCCCACCACCCAGACCATGTTTCCAGAGACCCCAACCGTTTCCTGGACCTGAAGGAGCAAGAAGTGCCAAGCATTCGGTGTGGAGATATCCTCCTTCGAACTGGAGGAGGTACCCCAAATCGCCCAAGAACGTGTTGTCTCTCTCCTTTCGACCAGAGCTCGCGAAGACCGTCTCCTACAAATCCAAGATGCAGCAGCAGCCGAAGCCTGGCGCCGTCGCATGTGGGAGGAGCAGGAGGCGGAAGTACAGAGACGAGCCGTGGAACTCGAACGACTGCGCCAATATGCAACGGCTAGCAAGATATACAAAGAAAGGTCGAAGCATATATACGAGCAGGTGGTATTGGGACTGCAAAGAGGCACAGAGAATCTGTCCGCGATGGTGGGTCGTCTGGAAATCCTCGGGTATAGGCGGCAGGGACAAACACTCCCCAGAGCTGTTGTGTACAAAGATGGAGAAACTACACCCAGCGCCGTATGGGCCACCAAAGGGTTGGAGAAGCTTCTCGCTAGTAGTAATGAAGGGTGGAAATCCATCTTATTGAGACATAAAATACCTCATATACTAAGAATAAAGAAGGAGGTGCGGGAGGTGCGGGGAGGTGCCGGAATAAAATAGTAAGCTCAAAGAAGGGGAGTGGGGGAACATAATTTATGCATAATCGATAGGTGTGTGCAGGCTGTTACGGGTTGATGCATTCGTATCTTTGGTAAGATCGGTGAACATCTGTGAGCAAAAAGTCGATATTGCCGGCAGGTGTATATTCAGTGTCGGGGTCGAGGGAGGTCGCTGGTGCCATCTGTTGTTTTTAATTACGGGCGGTGTCGGAATAAAATAATAAGCACAAAGAACGATGTGTAGGGTGGGTTGGTAAGTGGTGAAAGACGGGGTGGGTGTACGTAGTTGGTCATAGTGGGATATCACCAATGTGTAACAGGGGTTCTAGTTACTGCCATTGCGCTTGACAGGTTCGAATCTCAAGGTGTGGTTGAGGTAGTGTGGTGGTGGTCGAGTTGTAACGGAGCTAGGTGGTAGCATTGGTGGTTCGAATCACGCTGCTGGTCGATAACGATGTCCGCCCTAGACGGGTACTTTTTAAATGGCTACTAAGGGATGGTGAGGGCTGGTGAGGGATGCCGCTGCCTCCCTCGCCCTCGTGTTGGGCTTGTGGTCTGGGTCCTTCCAAGCTTTGTGTTTTCCTAGATCGATATTTTTTGATTGTCTGTGGGTTAAAAATGAATGTAAATGCCAGTTGTTGATATTAATCGGGGTATGTGTAACAAAGCACAGGTCGCCTGATACAGTACTCTGTATTGTTCATACTCCCAGTCATCCTAACTGTGGCGCCAGGGGTCTATGCCTCATGGCTCAGTGGTGGGGTCTATGCCTCCCTCGTGTTGGGTTGTGATCCTGGGTTCTTCCACGCTTCGTGTTTTTCCTAGATCGATATTTTTTTTTGATTGTCTGTGGGTTAAAAAAGAATTTAAATGGCCGGTAAATTATGCAAGGTAGTTGGTGATATTAATCGGAGTATGTGTAACAAAGGAAAAGATCAATTGAACTAGGTGGGTAGGCTCAGTAAAGATGAGTTCGATAACGGCGGCGGCATCGTTCCTAATTGTTTCACAAGCTGTGACCAGCTGTATAACCCTTCCTTGTCTTCACATTTGTACGGTAACACTGTCGCATTGGAGATGCGCGTGATAAAGCTGTCAGCCATGGTAAAGAAGAAAAAAAATAATTATCTTCCCGTTTGTATAGACGTACACAAGCTAGTTGGTACCATAGGCCCCCTCATATGGAGGTGATAAGTTCGAAGCTCGATTCTTTATCGTTGGTAAGTGTATGGGGTGCGTAGTAGGGTCATAGGGATGTGGGATATCACCAGTGTGTAACAGGGGTGTCTAGTTGTTGTCAATGCGCTTGATAGGTTCGAGTCCTACTGTGTGGTGGAGTAGTGTAGTAGTAGTAGTCAAGGGTTAACGGGGATAGGTGGTGTTGTAGGCATCGTTTGAGAGTCGAAACACGCGCCTGGTTGATAAGGGTGTCCACCCTAGGCGGCTCTTTTTAAGTGTATTACTAAGCCGTAAATGTATAACAACGGTGTCTAGTTGCTGCCATAGCGCTTGTCAGGTTCGAAACCTGCTGTGTGGTGGTGTAGTGTGGCAGTGGGCGAGTATGTAACGCAGCTAGGTGGTATCATTGGCGGTTCAAATCACGCCCCTGGTCGCTAACTATACCCAACATAGGCGCCAGAGAAGCGAATCCCGCTATGTGGGGAATCTGTTAAAGTAACATTGGTGTCACGTGTTTCGTATCTTTGTTAAAGGTTGGTTTACAACATCTGTGACCAAAAAGTCAGTATTATCCGCATATGTGTAGTAAAATAAATAATGTGTATTGGGAATTAGGTGTGCTGGCGACAGTTGGTACTATTAATTATATCACCATTATATGTTAACAAAGGAGAACTCAGGTGAATCGTGTGTCGACCAATGCGATGGACAAATTTATAAATATTTCATTCAAACTTATAAAGACTATGATAAAATGTTATCCAAATCAAATAACAGGCTAACCAAACTTATAATTAGCTCATCCAACCTTGTAAACAGTAGGAGAAGTTGTTAGCCAAATACGCAAAATATTGGTCAGATACACAAATATCTCAATCAAACTTATAAAAAGTAGGAAAAAAGGCTAGTCAAACTAATAAAAATGGTGGTCAAAAACATAAATATCTCAACCAAACTTATAAAAAGCAGGAAAATTGTAAGTCAAATGTAAAAAAAAATAAAAATAAAAAAAAAAAAACTAAATAAATGGGGTAAATAGAAATCATATTAACCAAATAGGAAAAATGACGCTCAAACTTATAAATAACACGTCCAAACTTATAAAAAGTAGGAAAATGTTTTAGCTGAATGGTGAAAATATTGCTCAAATTAAGAAACATCTCGACCGAAGTAGGAAAATACGTGATTCAATGTATACAAACGTTGGGTAAATACAGAAAGATGTCGACCAAACTGATAAAAATCTCCGCCAAACTTATGAAATGTAGGGACATTTGTTAACCAAAAGGGGAAAACGTCGGCCAAATACAGAAATAGCTCCACCAAACTTATGAAAAGTAGGAACATTTGTTAACCAAATAGGCAAAATATTGGTCAGGTACACAAATATCTCAATCAAACTTATAAAAAGTAGGAAAAAAGGCTAGTCAAAATAATAAAAATTGTGGCCAAATACATATATATCTCTACCAAACTTACAAAAAGTAGGAAAATTGTAAGTCAAATGTAAAAAAAAAAAAAATATGGGGTAAATAGAAATCATATTAACCAAATAGGAAAAATGTCGCTCAAACTTATAAATAACACGTCCAAACTTATAAAAAGTAGAAAAATGTGTTAGTCGAATGGTGAAAATATTGCTCACATTAAGAAACATCTCGACCGAAGTAGGAAAATACGTGATTCAATGTATACAAACGTTGGGTAAATACAGAAAGATGTCGACCAAACTGATAAAAATCTCTGCCAAACTTATGAAATGTAGGAACATTTGTTAACCAAAAGGGAAAATGTCGGCCAAATACAGAAATATCTCCACCAAACTTATGAAAAGTAGGAACAGTTGTTAACCAAATAGGCAAAATATTGGTCAGATACACAAATATCTCAATGAAACTTATAAAAAGTAGGAAAAAAGGCTAGTCAAACTAATCAAAATGGTGGCCAAATACATAAATATCTCAACCAAACTTATAAAAAGTAGGAAAACAATATTAGCCAGCTCAACTAAAAGGCTGACCAAACTTATAAATATATCATCCAAACTGACCAAAGTAATAAACATATTGGGTAAATATAGAAATATGTCGACGAAACTTTTACAAATCTCCGGTAAATTTATGAAAAATAGGAAATTTTGTTAACTAAATGTGAAAAAAATATCGACCAAACTTATAAAAAGCTCTGCCAAACTTATGAAAAGTAGGAAACTTTGTTAACCCACACGAAGACAATTATTAACCAAAGATAGAAAAATATCAACCTAAATAGGAAAATTTGTTAACCAAATGGGAAAAATATTGACCAAGTAAACACATATTTCAACCAAACTTATAAATATGTCATCCAAATTTACAAACAAATAGGAAAATTTGTCCACCAAGTAAGAAAATATATTACCAAAACTGGAACAGATACTAATCAAAGTGAGAAAATTACCAACCAAACTAAGAAATATGTATGGTAAAGTAAGAAAAAAGTTGGCCAAAGTAATAAATACGCTAGCCAAGTGAAGAAATATTAACCAAGAGGAGAAAAAATTATAGCAAACTAAGAAATTTGCTTTCACAACTTGTCGAATTGCCCTACCAACTACCCCATTTGCTTTTACAACTTATCAAATTGACCAATTAACCTCACAAATTCCCCACTGACTCTCACAATTTTACCACTTGCCATTACAACGTGTCGACTCCCTCTCACAATTTACCCAAAGGGGTTTACTATAGGTATTATATATCCACAATCAAGCGCTCTCACACTCACAAGAATAACGAAATACTGGGATTTAAGCCTGTTTTTAATCAATTTCTTTGTTTGCAGTCAAAGCATAGAAATTCCGCCAACCACCTTGTTGTTGAAGTATCCAAGGACTTAGCTTATTAACCATATATTCGCCTACAGATTTAGCGAAGTCCTCTTCCAGGTCTTGGACATTCACATCGGCGTTGTAAGAATTATCAACCAGATGCTTACCCAGACGCATGCCAAAGGTAAACAGCATAATTATTCTCCCATAGTTGATGACGTTATCACCAAAGAATTCATCACTGACTAAAACAAAGACTTTGAAAACATGTTCGGGCTTGATACTGTCTTCTAGTCTCGTGAACAACACAGATTGTTGTTTGGCTATTTGACCGACTAAACCAGACAACGTCGATTTATGTGCCTTTTTGGAATTGTAGGAACTAATAATAGTCAGCGCCATATTCACCATCTCGCTAGTGAACTTGTCTCAAGTCAATCGTTGCTTGTGTCATTATTATACTGATAGCTAACGTTCATCAAAAGATGTCTAGCAGTCAAACTGCTGATCCACTATTGTGAAACGGTGCAAAGTGGTCAAAATGGATAATAACATAATACTTGTATAAAGAGATGGACTCGTCTCTTCTGGTTGGTCAAATTACCCAACCTACTGGAGATAAAATGGTTGTCACCGAAACCACTAGACGCGTGTTTTAGACAAGTTGAATGTTCTTGTCGAACTTTACTTTTTAAATTTTAATTAACAGTGACCATACTGATCGATAATCACATCTCTTGTCTAAAACACGCGTCTAGTGGTTTCGGTGACAACCGTTTTATCTCCAGTAGGTTGGGTAATTTGACCAACCAGAAGAGACGAGTCCATCTCTTTATACAAGTATTATGTTATTATCCATTTTGACCACTTTGCACCGTTTCACAATAGTGGATCAGCAGTTTGACTGCTAGACATCTTTTGATGAACGTTAGCTATCAGTATAATAATGACACAAGCAACGATTGACTTGAGACAAGTTCACAGCGAGATGGTGAATATGGCGCTGACTATTATTAGTTCCTACAATTCCAAAAAGGCAAATAACTCGACGTTGTCTGGTTTAGTCGGTCAAATAGCCAAACAACAATCTGTGTTGTTCACGAGACTAGAAGACAGTATCAAGCCCGAACATGTTTTCAAAGTCTTTGTTTTAGTCAGTGATGAATTCTTTGGTGATAACGTCATCAACTATGGGAGGAATAATTATGCTGTTTACCTTTGGCATGCGTCTGGGTAAGCATCTGGTTGATAATTCTTACAACGCCGATGTGAATGTCCAAGACCTGGAAGAGGACTTCGCTAAATCTGTAGGCGAATATATGGTTGATAAGCTAAGTCCTTGGATACTTCAACAACAAGGTGGTTGGCGGAATTTCTATGCTTTGACTGCAAACAAAGAAATTGATTAAAAACAGGCTTAAATCCCAGTATTTCGTTATTCTTGTGAGTGTGAGAGCGCTTGATTGTGGATATATAATACCTATAGTAAACCCCTTTGGGTAAATTGTGAGAGGGAGTCGACACGTTGTAATGGCAAGTGGTAAAATTGTGAGAGTCAGTGGGGAATTTGTGAGGTTAATTGGTCAATTTGATAAGTTGTAAAAGCAAATGGGGTAGTTGGTAGGGCAATTCGACAAGTTGTGAAAGCAAATTTCTTAGTTTGCTATAATTTTTTCTCCTCTTGGTTAATATTTCTTCACTTGGCTAGCGTATTTATTACTTTGGCCAACTTTTTTCTTACTTTACCATACATATTTCTTAGTTTGGTTGGTATTTTTCTCACTTTGATTAGTATCTGTTCCAGTTTTGGTAATATATTTTCTTACTTGGTGGACAAATTTTCCTATTTTTTTGTAAATTTGGATGACATATTTATAAGTTTGGTTGAAATATGTGTTTACTTGGTCAATATTTTTCCCATTTGGTTAACAAATTTTCCTATTTAGGTTGATATTTTTCTATCTTTGGTTAATAATTTTCTTCGTGTGGGTTAACAAAGTTTCCTACTTTTCATAAGTTTGGCAGAGCTTTTTATAAGTTTGGTGGATATTTTTTTCACATTTAGTTAACAAAATTTCCTATTTTTCATAAATTTACCGGAGATTTGTAAAAGTTTCGTCGACATATTTCTATATTTACCCAATATGTTTATTACTTTGGTCAGTTTGGATGATATATTTATAAGTTTGGTCAGCCTTTTAGTTGAGCTGGCTAATATTGTTTTCCTACTTTTTATAAGTTTGGTTGAGATATTTATGTATTTGGCCACCATTTTGATTAGTTTGACTAGCCTTTTTTCCTACTTTTTATAAGTTTCATTGAGATATTTGTGTATCTGACCAATATTTTGCCTATTTGGTTAACAACTGTCCCTACTTTTCATAAGTTTGGTGGAGATATTTCTGTATTTGGCCGACATTTTCCCTTTTGGTTAACAAATGTTCCTACATTTCATAAGTTTGGCAGAGATTTTTATCAGTTTGGTCGACATCTTTCTGTATTTACCCAACGTTTGTATACATTGAATCACGTATTTTCCTACTTCGGTTGAGATGTTTCTTAATTTGAGCAATATTTTTACCATTCGGCCAACACATTTTTCTACTTTTTATAAGTTTGGACGTGTTATTTATAAGTTTGAGCGCCATTTTTCCTATTTGGTTAATATGATTTCTATTTACCCCATTTATTTATTTATTTTTTATTATTATTATTTTTTTTACATTTGACTTACAATTTTCCTACTTTTTATAAGTTTGGTTGAGGTATTTATGTTTTTGACCACCATTTTTATTAGTTTGACTAGCCTTTTTTCCTACTTTTTATAAGTTTGATTGAGATATTTGTGTATCTGACCAATATTTTGCCTATTTGGCTATCAACTTTTCCTACTGTTTACAAGGTTGGATGAGCTAATTATAAGTTTGGTCAGCCTCTTATTTGATTTGGATAACATTTTATCATAGTCTTTATAAGTTTGAATGAAATATTTATAAGTTTGTCCGTCGTTCTGCCTATTGTATTACTTCGGTCGACATATTTCTTGATTTTACTAGTATATTTTTTTACTTGTTATAAGTTCGGATGAGATATTTCTATCTTTGACCACCATTTTCTATCATTGTTTCCTATTTTTTATAAGCTTCTTTGAAATTTTTTCTTTACTTGACCCGTAGTTTTCATCTTTAGTTAACACATTTTCCTATTTAGTCGATATATTTATAAGTTTGTTTGAGATATTTCTTGACTTGCCCATCAACATGTAACACCCGCTCATCCCATGACACCCATATGCACCGTCAACAATAAAAACCAACAAGTGAACGCAATTATAATACATATAATTGTTTATTTTACAGTATTTCCAGTAAATTTTACAAACATAAAAAATAAACATAATATCAGTATAAAAATGGATGGTGCAATATGGGATGTTATACATAGTATGCTCATATACACACAGTGTACAATGGTGTCGAACGTTGGTCATAAACCTGTGGTTATTTATTAAACGAGACAGAATTCTGGGATATGATAGAGATAAAAACTTATAGCTGGAATCGTCTCTGTAGTGTATTTGGTATTTGGACGTTGTTGCCTAGCGTATGTAAGAATGTCTTGTTCGTGTACTGTTTTGATAAAATCGTCAAAGTTTTGTCTGTTTCGAATTAGTTGTGGAATTTCTAAGACAGAAGCGTTATTGAAAGATGCATGGTAGAACCGAAGAGCTTGTGTTTCGATGTGCCTAAGGACTACATGATAACTAAAGTTGATTTTGAATATGCTCTTTTGAGTGTTAAAGATCTTGTACAAGGTCTCTGTCCAGTCTTTAGGGTGTTGTGTCTGTGGACTAATAGAGTTGGTTATATATTACATAAAGTAAGCCCCGCCCACAGTATAGTTGCCAGCCAATCAGTGATTGTCTAACATAAAATGCGGATCAATTCTAAGACCAACACCCTGATTGGTTGTAAGCCACACATCAGTTTGTTTGCTTCACAAGTCAAGCTGCTGCCGGAAGCCTCAATCAGACTCATCTCAAAGGATGGAGGTCTGCACATAGTTTTGCCGCATTATAGAACAGCTAGCAGTCATGTTGTTTAATTGTTATGGCCTTACGCCACCATCAGGTTCGATCTGCTTCAAGTCCGACACCCACAACGACATGGAGGGTCCTCTTTACTTTTTTATTTTATTGTTTTTTTTTCTTTTTTTCTTCAAGGATTTCCTTTAAAGATCTGAAAGTGTATGATGAAAGTGGCTCGGAAGCTTTTATCTACCCACGCCGCCACTCACCCACCCCTTAACAACGAATATCACTAAGCCATACCTACCACTATTAGTACTAGCCGCCATCTTGATTTTTAAAGTTTTCCTTTATACTGTGTGACGATAGTGCATAAACCACTACAGGTTTCTACAGCTCACTAATAACCGCAATAGGAAAACTGAAGCTATTGGTATTACAGAGTAAATTGCGAGGCAGGCAATCTCTCCCGCATTGGTCGACACACGATTCACCTGAGTTCTCCTTTGTTAACATATAATGGTGATATAATTAATAGTACCAACTGTCGCCAGCACACCTAATTCCCAATACACATTATTTATTTTACTACACATATGCGGATAATACTGACTTTTTGGTCACAGATGTTGTAAACCAACCTTTAACAAAGATACGAAACACGTGACACCAATGTTACTTTAACAGATTCCCCACATAGCAGGATTCGCTTCTCTGGCGCCTATGTTGGGTATAGTTAGCGACCAGGGGCGTGATTTGAACCGCCAATGATACCACCTAGCTGCGTTACATACTCGCCCACTGCCACACTACCCCACCACACAGCAGGTTTCGAACCTGACAAGCGCTATGGCAGCAACTAGACACCGTTGTTATACATTTACGGCTTAGAATACACTTAAAAAGAGCCGCCTAGGGTGGACACCCCTTGACTACTACTACTACACTACTCCACCACACAGTAGGACTCGAACCTATCAAGCGCATTGACAACAACTAGACACCCCTGTTACACACTGGTGATATCCCACCACATCCCCTATGCCCCTCTACGCACCCCATACACTTACCAACGATAAAGAATCGAGCTTCGAACTTATCACCTCCATATGAGGGGGCCTATGGTACCAACTAGCTTGTGTACGTCTATACAAACGGGAAGATAATTATTTTTTTTCTTCTTTACCATGGCTGACAGCTTTATCACGCGCATCTCCAATGCGACAGTGTTACCATACAAATGTGAAGACAAGGAAGGGTTATACAGCTGGTCACAGCTTGTGAAACAATTAGGAACGATGCCGCCGCCGTTATCGAACTCATCTTTACTGAGCCTACCCACCTAGTTCAATTGATCTTTTCCTTTGTTACACATACTCCGATTAATATCACCAACTACCTTGCATAATTTACCGGCCATTTAAATTCTTTTTTAACCCACAGACAATCAAAAAAAAATATCGATCTAGGAAAAACACGAAGCGTGGAAGAACCCGGATCACAACCCAACACGAGGGAGGCATAGACCCCACCATGAGCCATGAGGCATAGACCCCTGGCGCCACAGTTAGGATGACTGGGAGTATGAACAATACAGAGTACTGTATCAGGCGACCTGTGCTTTGTTACACATACCCCGATTAATATCAACAACTGGCATTTACATTCATTTTTAACCCACAGACAATCAAAAAATATCGATCTAGGAAAACACAAAGCTTGGAAGGACCCAGACCACAAGCCAACACGAGGGCGAGGGAGGCAGCGGCATCCCTCACCAGCCCTCACCATCCCTTAGTAGCCATTTAAAAAGTACCCGTCTAGGGCGGACATCGTTATCGACCAGCAGCGTGATTCGAACCACCAATGCTACCACCTAGCTCCGTTACAACTCGACCACCACCACACTACCTCAACCACACCTTGAGATTCGAACCTGTCAAGCGCAATGGCAGTAACTAGAACCCCTGTTACACATTGGTGATATCCCACTATGACCAACTACGTACACCCACCCCGTCTTTCACCACTTACCAACCCACCCTACACATCGTTCTTTGTGCTTATTATTTTATTCCGACACCGCCCGTAATTAAAAACAACAGATGGCACCAGCGACCTCCCTCGACCCCGACACTGATATTCAACTGCCGGCAATATCGACTTTTTGCTCACAGGTGTTCACCGATCTTACCAAAGATACGAATACATCAACCCGTAACAGCCTGCACACACCTATCGATTATGCATAAATTATGTTCCCCCACTCCCCTTCTTTGAGCTTACTATTTTATTCCGGCACCTCCCCGCACCTCCCGCACCTCCTTCTTTATTCTTAGTATATGAGGTATTTTATGTCTCAATAAGATGGATTTCCACCCTTCATTACTACTCTCGCTGCTGTCGAAAATTGTTTCGAGGGCTGTATAGACCACCACTACAACCGCACAACTTTCTGGCTCCCAGCCATTGGATCGAAGGGGATCTCCAAGCTGGAAATCGATGTACTTCCAGCCCATACCTTCTACAACGAAGAAAGTCGACAGATACACTGGAACAAAATCCAAGTCGTCTGCGCCCCAAAAACACGAGCAGCTAGCACTCCTCCAACAGATAGCGAGTGTAGCCGACGAACAGGCGGCTCGTCTACAAGAGCTGGAGGCCACACTCGCACAGGTCCCTCCACCCAAGACAAAGGATACATCGAAGTCCATAGATCTTCCAGCTGCCCAGCACTAGCACGAGCTCAAGCTAGACACTAAGGCGAAAGAAAGGTGTATACGTTGTGAAGAGAAACCAGAGTACGCGTAACTTCTGTTCAGACAGACGTGACCTAGCAGATAAAGAAATAAATAATTTACTAAACATTATTTATTATACAACAACTTGGTGCCTAAAATTTTAAATAATATTCAAAACTGTATATAGCTTTTGTGATGGTAACATTCAATTTATACTTTCTAGAATATCAATAAAATTGTTACAGGAATAACATATACTTCTCTAGCAAAATAGCTGTCTGTACAGATATAGTTAAATCTATAATTGTTCCCCTTGATTGCTAAAGCCGTAATATGATTTCAACCTAGATGCAATTATTTCCCTTGTAGTAAAAAAAAAAACAAATAAAATTAGTTTCATATCCTTTACAGAGCCAGCATCCCTGGTCTAGGTGTTACACGACTTTCTCCGTAATCCCGCACACTCTCGTAACGTGACGTGACGTGCGCGAGAATTGGTAGCGGCTCGTCTACAAGAGGAGGCCACACTCGCACAGATCCCTCCACCCAATGCAAAGGATACATCGAAGACCACAGATCTTCCAGCTGCCCAGCACCAGCACAAGCACCATCCTAGATACTAATTTTTTTTTTTTTTTTTTAAACTTTTATTGAGTGTTAAATCGTTGCAAAGTGTATTGTTTGTGTTTTTACAGAGCGTTGCATGTGGACGTGTAGGTGACATATGCGCAAAAAATACAAATATTGTATACATTTTAACATTTCTACATTCAATTTGTTGTAGGGTAAAACCTTACAAAAACAACAGCATGATGATAGTGCACCGATATTCTTCTTCGTTCATCCGGAGTTTTATTCCAGATGTGATTGCGTTGTGAATGTTTACAGCAGAACTGCGTTCTTGCGCCGTTAGGCCGACACATCCGACTTCTGCAGGCATTTGTTGACTGGGTTAACCTTCCCGGGGTGCACCGATATTATTTCCCCTGCCGCCTCCCTCTCCTGTCGGCTCTAAAACTACAAATACTACCACCACTCGTAATGATGAAACTGGCAGTATAAAATGTCTGAACCGATCGGAGATGGCGGCAGCAGCAGCATCAACATACAAACAGTGTCAAGATGGTGGGAATGGGAGGTGTAACAGTATCCGGGTTTACAAGGCAGAAAGGTAGTGGTTGCATTTATAATGTTTGTGTTGTTACATGCGTTCTGTGTATTTAGTATTTGTGTAGGTGTATTTACGGAGCGTTGCATGTGGGCGTGTATGTGACGTGTGCATATTTTATTCATTGGACATATTTACATGTGAAGGGGGGTAGATAGGGAGAAAGATAAAACTTTCCATTTTTGTTTCCCTTGTCACACTCTCACCCTATTGGACCCACCACACCAATGCTCTCATCACCACTCTCTGGTAATGATGGTAAAGGCAGGATAAATATTGGAACCAAACGGTGAGGGTATCAGCAAAGGCAACAACAAACCATGAGCAAGGGAAGGGGGGGGGCACATGGGAGATGAGGTTATATATTAATAAAGGTAACAATAATAATAATGCAAATAAAACCAAATACATCAATAATAATGATGACCAAACATTAACCTACTAAGGGTGATAACAGTACTGATAGTCACAGCAATGATAATAATAGTAATGATAATGATTCCACTTTCCAAGACTGTGATTCCATTTGCTAGAATGATTTTCCTAGGAATGGTGTTTGCATAGCATAGCAGGTACATGCAATTGCAACATGCAATGTTCAATAATAGTAGAAGTAAAAGGAGTTGGTTATCTTTTTCTCCTTGCTTAATTTCCTTCTTTGTCTCATTTGTAAGGGTTCATTCATTTTTTCCCTTTCCTCTTTTTTTTTTTTTTTTTGTAAAAAGTAAACAAGCATTTGTATTGGCACATTATTATTTACAATCTCATTGGTTTGGCAACCATATGTGGTTTTGTATTCATTCATTCAACATTCACTCACATTTTCCTGTTTCTTTCTCGCACTCATGTATACTAAATTTTGACATCATAAAGAAGAGTACTTGTGTTTACTCTGGAGATATCTGTAATATTTTGTGTTTACAACATAGGAAATTTATCCATTAGCATATTTCATTTCTTGAACACATTTATATGTGTATGGGGGTTAACAGAGAAAAGGAGAAATCTTTACATTCTCGCTTTACCTTGCCACCCTCTCACCAATTGGTTCCACTCCACAATGCCTCATGACCATCCTAGTGATGGTACAGGCAGGATAAATGTTTGAACCTACCAGTAGGTGGTAGTAGCAAAGTCAACAACTATAAGCAAGGGGGGGGGGCACAGGGGAGATGAAGTTGTAAATACTAATGATAAATTCAATAATACTTATAAAATTAATGATACTAAGGATAATAAGGTTAATACTGAATGCAAAGAAAAAGGGGAATTTCTTGCATTTTTGTTTCCCTCGCTACCCTCCCACCAATTTGTTCCACTCCACCAATGCTCTCATGACCACCCTGTAATGATGGCACAGGCAGGATAAATGTTTGAACCAATCAGTGGGGGTAGTAGCAAAGGCAACAAACTATAAGCAAAGGAAGATAAAGTTGTATATTAATAATGATGATATCAATAATACTTGTAACATTAATGATACTAAGGATAATAAGGTAAATACTGAATACAAAGAAAGGGGGAATCTTTACATTTTTGTTTCCCTCACTACACTCCCACCAATTGGTTCCACTCCACCAAAGCCTCATGACCACTAATGATGGTACAGGCAGGCTAAATGTTTGAAACAAACCAGTGGGGGTAGTAGCAACAACCCACAAGCAAGGAGGGCACAGGGGAGATGAAGTTGTAAATTACTAATGATGAAATCAGTAATACTTATAAAATTAATTATACTAAAGATAATAAGGGTAAGATAAAGGATAGTGATAATAATAATAGTAATAATAATAGTAATAATAATAATAATAATAATAATAATAATAATAATAATAATAATAATAATAATAATAATAATAATAATAATAATAATAGATATGTGATTTTATTTACTAAAGTGATAATCTTAGTAGTGGTGGTGGTATAGCACAACAAGTGCATTTAAAGCAAACATTCCATAAATAGTAATTTGGAATAGAAGGAGTTGATTTTCTTTTCTCCTTTTTTCCTTTTTCCCCTTATCTATAAGGGTTGAAACCATCATTGTGAAGCAAATAAAACAAGCATTTATACTTCCACTATTCTTTACATAAGGGATTTTCATTGGTCTTTTGACCATATGTGATCTTTTTTAATCATTCACTCACCATTCACTCACAGTTTCTTCTTTCTTTCTCGCACTCATGTATACCAAATTTGTAATACAATAAGGAAGAATACATATGATTTACTCTGGAAATAGTTGTGATATTTTGTGTGTGTACATAAAGGAAATTAAGTGTGTGTTATATGTGTGGTGTTTGTATCTGGCAAAATTTCTTGCAGGTCCATATAAGTTGTCTGTAGTAAGAAAGTGCTACAAGTAGTTTTGTATGTATGTCCTTAGCTGTCTTTGGTATAGTATTGAGAAAAATTGCTTTATATATGTCGGTTTGTTTGCCTGTGTGCGTTTGTATGAGGTGTTTGAGTGTTGCGCGTGTGGCAGTAATTGTTGGACATGTATAATAAATGTGTTCCTCTGTCTCGTGTGTGTTGTTTCTACATATTTGACATTGTTTGGATATGTATTCTTCTACCTGTGTTGTGGGGGTCATACTGTATAACAGTCTATATGTGATTTCTCTAGTTTTTGGAGTTATGTGTTTGTTGTGTAGGTTTGAAAAGGTGCATGTGAAGTCAGTCATGAAGTATTTGTGTCCTCTTTTAATCTTAAGTCTTAATGATGGTGCTTGTTCTCTAACTAAATGTTTGTATATTGTGTGTGTTGTTTGCTGTATTAACTGTTCATGTCCTTTTATTGCCTGTATGCATGTCTGATAGAATGTTGGCAGTCTTCCCTGGTAGTGTGCAGTTGCATTGTTAAGAGGTGTGAGATGTTTGATGTTGTGGCCTATGTAGTATAGTGCTAGTCTGTTCTGTTCTGGGTGTCTGATGATTTTACCTATGTGACTGATTCTAAAATACCAGATATTTTTTTTAAAACTTTTATTAAGTGTTAACAATGTTGCAGGTGTATTGTTCGTGTTTTTACAGAGCGTTGCATGTGGAAGTGTAGGTGACATATGCGCAAAATTTTAAACATTTATTTCAACATTTATACATTTGAAATGAGGGATAACGAAAAACGAGTACAAACAACAACAAGACGATAGTATACCATTATTTTTTCCTCTGCCACCCCCTCACCCGTCAGCTCCAACCCCACCAATACCCTCCTCACCATTGGTAATGAGGAAAATGGCAGTAACCTTGTTAGAACCAACGGGTGAATGCAGCAGCAGCATCAAAACCAACAGTATAAAAAAGGGGGGAGGGTTGTCAAGGGGTATACTAGTTTACAATGCAGAAAAGGTAGTTGTTGCATTTGTATTGTTCGTGTTGTTACATGCGTACTGTGTGTTCAGTATTTGTGTGCGTGTATTTACGGAGCGTTGCATCTGGGCGTGTAGGTGACATATGTGTAATATTACAACAATTAATTCATTTGCATATTTACATGTCAAGGGGGGTAAACCAAAATGTATTTATTTCCCTGATTGTTTCCCCTGTCACCACCATCTCCAAACTCACCAATACCATCGCCACCTTTTCGGTAATGATGGCAGTGGCAGCCAATTGATAGAACCAACCAGCGAGGGCGGTAGCAGCGTCAAAACATCCAACAGTAAACAAGCGGGGAGGAGGGGGAAATGAGGGAGCATATTAGTGATAGTAAACCTCCATAAAAATTAAAAACAATAAAATTGATAGCAATAACCCTTAATAATAGAAAGGTAATGCACAAGGGTAACTATCGCCACAAGAAGGCATGATAATAATAGTGCAATTGCATTTGTATTGTTCGTATTGTTACATGCGTCCTGTGTGTTCAATATTTGTGTGCGTGTATTTACAGAGAGTTGCATGTGGGCGTGTAGATGACATATGTGTAATATTACAACAATAATTCATTTGGCATAATTACATATGAAAGTGGGGTAACCCAAAATGTATGTCATTTTACCATGTTTGTTTCCCCTGTCTCCACCCTCGCCAGCAGCCGGCTCCAAAAACCTCCAATACCATAACCACCTCTTCGGTAATGTTGATAAAGGCAGTAAACATTTTGGAACCAACCAGTGAGGACGGCATCTGCATCAACAGCAACAGTAATAAACGGGGAGAAGGCGGAGATGAGGGAGGATACTAATAGTAATAGTGATCTTAAATTTAAAATTAATAGCAATCAGACCATAATAATCATATAGTAATAAAGAATTACTCACCAATCTCAATAAGTGAGCATCGTAAAAGCAGTAATACATTTGCGTTGTTAGTGTTGTTACATGCGTCCTGTGGGTTCAGTATTTGTGTGCGTGTATATACAGAGCGTTGCATGTGGGCGTGTATGTGACATATGCATATTTTATTCATTGAACATATTAACATGTGAAAGGGGGGCAACAAAGAGAAAGAAAAACTTCCCTTTTTTGTTTCCCTTGCTGCCGCCCTCCCCATTGGCTATTCTCTGGTAATAATGGTAGAGGCAGGGTGACTATTTGAACCAACTGGTGAGGGCATCAGCAAAGACAGCAAAGGCAAAGGGGGGGGGGGGTGGATACATGCGAGATGAGGTTAAATTATTTATAACGATGATAACGATAGTAATGGTAAAAATAAATACTACGAATAATATTGGGAAAGATAATAATAGTAATGATAAGGACAAATTTATATTTAAACATGTGATTCCACTTACTAAACATGATTATCACGGCAATGGTATTATTATAGCATAGCAAAGTACATAAGATTGCAACCTGCCATTTTTAATAAACAGTAGGAGTAAAGGAGTTGGTTTTCTTTTCTCCTTGCATATATTTTTTGAATTATTTTTTTTTTTTTTGTTTACATTTTTTTTTTGAATTCCTTTTTTGTAAGGGCTCATACATCTTTTCCCTTTGCTTTTTTTTTGGTAAGAATAAAACAAGCATTTGTGTTTTCACACATTTTACAATATCGTTGGTTTGGTAAACCATATGTGATTGTATATTCATTCAATCCGCATTCATTCACATTTCTCAGATTCTTTCTCGCACTCATGTATACCTACTTTGCAATTCAATAATGAAAAATACACATGACTCACTCAGGAAACAGTTTTGTTATTTCGTGCGTGTACATAAATGATATTAAGTGTGTGTTATATGTGCGGTGTTTGTATCTGGCTGAGTTTCTACATGTCCATATGAGATGTCTGTAGTAAGAAAGAGCTGTCAGTAGTTTTGTATGTATGTGTTTTTCTGTCTTTGGTATAGTATTGAGAAAAATTGCTTTATATATGTCTGTTTGTTTGCCTGTGTGCGTTTGTATGAGGTGTTTGAGTGTTGCGCGTATGGCTGCAATTGTTGGACAAGTATAATAAATGTGTTCCTCTGTCTCCTGTGTGTTGTTTCTACATAATTGACATTGTGATGTTTGTTTAGATCTGTGTGCTTCTACCTGTGTTGTCGGCGTCATATTGTATATCAGTCTATATGTGATCTCCCTAGCTTTTGGTGTTATGTGTTTGTTGTGTAGGTTTGAAAAGGTGCATGTGAAGTCAGACATGAAGTATTTTTGTCCTCTTTTGATCCTAAGTTTGAGTGGTGGTGCTTGCTCTCTAACTAACTGTTTGTATATTTTGTGTGTTGTTTGCTGTATTAAGTGTTCCTGTCTTTGTATTGCCTGTATGCATGTCTGATAGAATGTTGGCAGTGTTCCCTGGTAATGTGCTGTTGCATTGTTAAGAGGTGTGAGGTGTTTAATGTTGTGTGCTATATAATATAAAGCTAATCTATGCTGTTCTGGATGTCTGATGATTTTGCCTATGTAACTAATTCTAAGTGACAGTATTTTTGTGTGGACGTCTTGTAATCCAATACCTCCTTGCTGTTTGTCTTGTATGAGAGTTTTGTGCTTGATGCTGTATATTGTGTTGGTGAAGATGAAGCGTCTGATTTGTTTGTTTATGTCTGTGATGGTCTGTTTGGGAGGGTCCAGTACTGTCGCTAAGTATATTATTTTAGGTATTATGTATGTGTTGACTATTGTGCTTCTACCAAATATTGTGGATGTCTTGTACCTATACCTATGTAACATGTCTGTGATCTGTTGGGTTAGTGAATGCCATGTCTGTCTGTGTGTTTCTGTGGGATCACATGGAAATGTGATCCCATACAGTTTCATGGTGTCTGTGTGTCTCAGATCTGGAGGGAAATCAGATTTCTGTTTCCACTTTCCCAGACCCATTATCTGTGACTTCTGTACATTTACTTTGGCTCCACTGCCTTTTCCAAAATGGGTAAAGGTGTGGAGTATGTTCCTTATTGATGTGTTGCTGGTGGGAAAGAAAGCAGTGTCATCTGCATAAGCGATGAGCTTCTGCTCTCCTATCCCATGCAAGAAGGTTCCCTTAATACTAGTGTCTTGTCTTATCTTTTCTAATAGTGGCTCTAGGGTCAGCACATACAGGAGTGGTGATAAGGGGCATCCCTGCCTTACAGATCTCGTGAGCCTGAAGCTTGCTGTTAGTGAATGGTTCACCAACACTTTACTCTCAGGATTTTTATACAAGATCTGTATCCACTGCCGGTAGTACTGCCCTATGTTGCAGTGTTCTAGTGTCCTGTGCAGGTAAGTGTGGGAAATTCTGTCGAAGGCCTTCTCTTGATCCAAGGACAAGAGGGAGGATGGACAGTCTTTCCCGTGGGTGTAGGTGATAATGTCTCTAATGAGATGGGTGTGATTATGTATATTTCTTTGTTTGACACTGCACTGTTGGTCTGGGTGTATGAGTGTTGGCATGAAGGGTTTAAGTTTGTTGGTGAGTGCTTTGGCAAGTATCTTGTAGTCTGTGTTAAGTAAGGAAATTGGTCTGTAGTTTTCCAGTTGTGTTTTGTCAGTGTTGTCTTTGGGTATGAGTGTGATGTAGGACATGTTGCAGCTATCAGGAAGGTCACATGGGAGATGAGGTTATATATTAATAAAGGTAACTATAATAATAATGCAAATAAAACCAAATACACAATAATAATGATGACAAACATTAACCTACTAAGGGTGATAACAGTACTGATAGTCACAGCAATGATAATAATAGTAATGGTAATGATTCCACTTTCCAAGACTGTGATTCCATTTGCTAGAATGATTTTTCTAGGAATGGTGTTTGCATAGCATAGCAGGTACATACAATTGCACACTGCAATGTTCAATAATAGTAGAAGTAAAAGGAGTTGGTTATCTTTTTCTCCTTGCTTAATTTTTTTCTTTGTCTCATTTGTAAGGGTTCATTCATTTTTTCCCTTTCCTCTTTTTTTTTGGGGGGGGGGGGGGGGGGGGGTAAAAAGTAAACAAGCATTTGTATTGGCAAAATTATTTACAATCTCATTGGTTTGGCAACCATATGTGGTTTTGTATTCATTCATTCAACATTCACTCACATTTTCCTGTTTCTTTCTCGCACTCATGTATACTAAATTTTGACATCATAAAGAGGAGTACTTGTGTTTACTCTGGAGATATCTGTAATATTTTGTGTTTACAACATAGGAAATTTATCCATAAGCATATTTCATTTCTTGAACACATTTATATGTGTATGGGGGTTAACAAAGAAAATGAGAAATCTTTACATTCTTGTTTCACCTTGCCACCCTCTCATCAATTGGTTATCCTAGTGATGGTACAGGCAGGATAAATGTTTTAACCTACCAGTGGGGGGTAGTAGCAAAGTCAACAACTATAAGCAAGGGGGTGGGGTGTCAGAGTCTCACCCAGAGTTATAACGCGTTGTCTGCACCAACGCCCGACAATGCAACGCTGATCTATTATAAGCACTACAGCTATAACGCGGCGTCTTCAACAACGCCAGGCAATCAACGCTGAGCGATACTAAGCAGTCGGCGGTCAGCTGGAACACAGCGTGAACATTGAGGGGTCACGCGGGCTGACTCGAGCACAACTGCGTTGTGTGCTGAAAGTCCAGCCAGACTAGGCTTGGTGGCCGTTACGGACTGACGTGTGAAAGCGGCTTGAGAGTTTTATGCATGTCTTGAGAGCTAGCCTGTATGACCGTTGGAGATGGAACGCCTGTCTGTGTGACTTGTAAGTGGAGTGCATTGATGTATTATTATATTGATGTATTGATTGCTTGCATTTATAATCTATTGGATATTGTGAATTGTGATTGCGCGAAGCTTGTATTGTTTCTGATGTGTGCAGTGCGCGAATAAATAGCGCGAATTATATTATCGGCTGTTAGCCTCGTGTTATTTGATAAGCATAGTTAGTATCACACTTGTCAAGATACGAGCCATAATTCTTGCCCTAAGCAAGACTTTGACAAGTGCGAACGTGGGGTCTACGTCCTCATTAGATTTGAACCGTGAAATACGAAAAATAGAGTGTTAAATAATTGTAAACATGGCGACTGTTGTCGAGTTTTTTTGTGAATCAATTATTGGTATAAAGTGCGAGTTTTGAACAAATGCGAGCGTGTAGGTTATAATTTAACAGATAAATACCATCTTTCGAGTTAATTTATCGAAACTATAAGTGCGTTTTTGGACTTAGTAAATTTCAACCGAGTTATTGAAGTGATAAAAACAAAATGGCGGCCATGTCCTTGAATGTCATTGAGTAGAAGTAGTGTTAGCGGAACGTTTGGAAAGTGTGAAAAGAGAGTTGTTGAGTGTGGTGATACGACTAACAACAATACTTGACGACATACAAACCTACAAAAACTTAAGTGACATTACATACACCACACACTTGCACATGTTCTAATTTCTCTTGCTCCAAAAATAACAGGTTGTTTGGTGTCATCTACACCTGTCCCTTGTAAACTCCGAAATTTTTTGGTCGACCTGAATTAAAATCCACTGTGGTTTCGGGCAGTACTGATCAGCCATTGTCCGACACATTGCCTCAGGAGTACTTGAGTATAAAATTTTTTTTTCTCTTCCTTATATTTTCGTTCAGCAGGCCTAAACATAAGCTGTAATATTAAGTACTGTAAACTTTTGAACTTAAATTACTAACAACATTATTAATTTTGTGTCTATCTATTTCATCATACATATTGTTCATCATGTCTAGTTTAAACGAGTACATCGAAATGGGTTTAAAGATGAACCTTTCTGGTGAAGAGTTAAGGGCCTGGAGTGAGGAAAAGTTTGCAGAATATAAGGTTAATGAACGTGATGAGAGAGCAGCTGAAAGATCTTTTAAATTGGCAGAATCAGACGCTGCTTTAAAACTTAAGCAAGCAGAAACAGATGCAGAAATAAGAAAAACTGAAATTGTAGCTCAGAGCAAAAGAAGAGACTTGAAGTACAGCTAAAAATTGAACAGCTGAAAACAGAAACTTCCAAAGAAAAGGAAGATAGAAAAGCTGACAAAGACCAGCCATATAAGAAATACCAAGGGCTGATTAAAAGCTACACCACAGGTGATTGCATAGCAGCTTTCACACAAAATTTTGAATGTATTATGGATCATTACCAGATCCCGAAGTCAGAATGGAGTATAATATACATGAGAAGTCTTTCTGGAGAACCTCTGAAAGTGATAGAGTCGATTCCAAATGACCTGAAGAAAGATTATCATTATATTAAGACAAAAATTATGTCTCATTTTCTGCTAGATGAAGCAGGCTACAGAGAACAGTTTGGTAAATTGTCTCCTAAACCAACACAAACGTTCTCTGATTACATCTCAGAAATACAGAATGTTTTTTCTAAGTGGCTGTCAGCAGCCAAAGTGAATGGTAATTTTGATAAATTGACAGATCTTATTTTGAGAGATAAAATTATCACATCTCTCCCACCTCCATTTTCGAAATTTCTATTAGAATGTCAGTGTGAAAGTGTACAACAGATTGAAAGTCGTGGCTCAGGTTATTTTTCAGCCAATAAGCAATGTTTCATTACTGGTTTGACTAGCACAGACTTTGTAGCAGCCGCTACATATGATAGATCTAAGTCAGTGCCCTACAACAAACAAAAGCCCTATAGGCAATCTACTGAACAGCTTAACAAATGCAAATATTGTCATTTGTCACACCACGAAACTGATATGTGTGACCAACATCCTGGTTACATGTCGTACTTACAAAACTACATAGCGAAGCAAGACAAAGAAAGAAAGATATACAGACGGAACACCAAATGCTTCCTTTGTAAGGCGTTCGGCCACTGGCGGAAAGATTGTAAAGCCAAAGCTATGTCCAGAAAGGCGAATGCAGCCATGATTGATAGTTCTTCATCAGAAGATGAAAGTGTAGAAGATCAAACTGTAAACGCAGCACATTCTATTGATGTGTTTCAACACGACAAATGTACTATCTGTGATCAATTTCATGAGGATGGCATTTTGACATGTGGCCATTCCATTCCTGTTACAAATGAGGAAGCCAATTTAGTAGTCAACTCCCAAGGTAAATTACATATCCACCATAGGTATTTTAACAGCAGAGCTGCCACCGTTTTACGGGATAGCGGCAATACAATCATTGGCATTAAAAGAGACTATATCTTACCATCACAATATAGTGGTAAATATGTTACATGCAGAACTTTCTCGGGTAACATCGAGAGATACCCGCTTGCATGGGCATACATAAGTACACCATTCCTCACCGGAAAGGTCAAATGCGCAGCATTGACCAATCCTTGTTGCGATGTCATCATTGGTAACCTTCCAGAGGTGAATGATATGCCACATGACGGTATTATATCCACTGTCACTTGTAACATTGATAATACCATTTCACCACCATCACAAATCACCATTCATGATGTATTACCACCTGTAAATGAATGTATGTATGCCAATTCGGCAATGTCATCACAGGAATGTAGTTGTGTAAATGTAACACCAAGTTGTAATGTACATGATAACCTTGATATTACAAATGCAGTAACCAGATCTACTGCTCAAATACAAGATCGAATCGATCAGACAGAGGCTTTACAGCTAATAAGCCCAGATGTAACATCTCCTGAAGCAACCAGGGAGAAATTTATAACAGCTCAAAAAGCTGATCGATCGTTGCAAAAGTATTTTAAATTAATAGGCCAAAAGCCACGAGTAGCAAAGAACGCTAAATGGTATTTTGCTCTGAAAAACGGAATTCTGACACGGTACTATACCAAAGGTTCTAGCACTACAGAACAAACGGTGCTACCTTCAGAAAACCGCAACCAAGCATTACAGCTAGCGCATGACATACCCTTTGCAGGGCATATGGCGTATGCTAAAACACGAGCAAGGTTACTTACTCAATTCTATTGGCCTAAATTTTGCAGTGATATCAAATTGTATTGCAGATCGTGTGACATCTGCCAAAAGCTTGTTAAAAAGGGGAAACACCCGCAAGCAGAACTGCAAATCACTGATTTGGCAAGTAGACCGTTTGAAAAGATCTCGGTCGATATAGTTGGTCCTCTTAACCACATAACATCAAGAGGAAACAAATATATTGTTACAATAATTGATTTATGTAGTCCATGGCCAGAAGCCATTTCGATGAAGAATATAACTTCCAAAGACATCATGGAAGTATTCTTCCATATTTTTGCAAGGGTAGGATTCCCTGATACCATCCTTTCAGATCGGGGTAGCCAGTTTATTGCCGCAGCTACACAAGCATTTACTAAGATGTTGGGGGTGAAGCAATGCTTTAACAGCCCGTACCACCCACACTCCACAGGTATCATAGAAAAGATCAACGGCGATCTTAAACATATGCTCTCAAAAGTAACCCAAGAACATCCCGAAGACTGGGACACGTATCTACCTGCTATTTTATTTGCATATAGGGAAGTAGCACTGGATTTTCACCATTTGAAATAGTGTATGGTGCCAAACCACGCGGCCCATTATCATTGTACCAGTCTATGCTGACTGAAAGTAAAACCATATTTACACCCATTTCATCGTATGAACATGTAATATCACTGCGCGATAGAAATATGAAATCATGTGTGTTAGCAAAAGAAGCACTACAAAAATATGGTGCTATCTACCGACAATACGCTAACAGAGGAAATAGAACCATTACTCTGACGCCAGGACAGGATGTTCTTTTCTTATTGCCAAGTCACAGACATCTTCTCACAGACTCATGGCCAGGACCGTTTAAGGTGTTACGACAAATTTCGACAGTAGATTACGAAATTGCAGTGAGGGACAAACACAAGATTTTTCATATTAACATGCTTAAACCATATTACCACAAGGACGACGAACAAGTAGAGACTATAGCAATCACAACAATAGTGGACCAGACAGACGACAACGATACTGACGAGATACCAACACCAGTACTGGACACGACAACCAACCTACAGGACATAAAGGTAAATCCCAAACTGACGCAGACACAGACTGACAGTTGCAGACAAGTATTACAAAACTACAGTACAATTTTTTCTAACAACCCAGGACAGACAGACTTAGTGCATCATCATATTATTTTGACGTCTGACATCCCAATAAAATGCAGACCATATTCCATTCCTATACACTACAAAGACAAATTACACCAAGAAATTATTGACTTAGAAGCAAACCATATCATCCGACGTTCACAATCAAATTTTTGTTCACCATTGTCATTGTGAAGAAAAAGGACAACACAATAAGACTGTGTTGACTATAGGAAACTCAACAGCATTACACAGTTGGATTTAGAACCAATGAGCAACTGTGAAGACATACTAACTGAACTGACTGACTCACGTTACTTTACTAAACTGGACATGACAAAGGTTACTGGCAAATACCTGTACATGCTGACAGTATATATCTGACAGCATTTGCCACACCCTGGGGACTATACGAATGGTGCAAGTTGCCATTCGGGCTAGTTAATGCTCCAGCAACCTTTGTCAGAATGACAAGACGACTTTTGACAGGCATTTCCAACATCATTTGGTACATGGACGACATTGCATACATACAAAGAACATGACAGACCACATAACAGCACTACAGCAGACATTCGACAGGATTAGACAACATGGACTGACAATAAAACCATCCAAAGTTGATATAGCCTTTCAGGAAATTACATTTTTGGGCTATAAGATCTCTAATGGTTTCATATCAACTGACGACAACATCATGTCTAAGAATTTTCAAATTGTCGCTTCCGACAACCAAAAAAGAGTTGCGAAGTGTGTTAGGTCTTTTGAATTACTATAGACAATTTATTCCTCATTTTGCTGAATTGACCAAATGTTTCACTGATGTACTAACAAACAAACATCCAAAAGTTATTGTAAATAGCGAATGTTTAAGGCCTGCATTTGCGAAAATACTATCTTAATTTTCCAGTGAACCTATTCTAAAATTACCTGATCTTAGCACTATTTTCAGGCTAAGATGCGATGCGAGCTCCGTAGCTATTGGAGGGGTACTGCTTCAAGAGCACGATCAAATATTGTACCCGGTATACTACGTCTCTCGGAAATTGAACACCAGTGAACGAAATTACAGCACGCAGGAACTTGAAGCCCTCGCTCTTGTGTTCTCGGTACGTAAACTTTCGAGATTTCTTTTAGGTAAACACTTAATTATTGAAACAGACAATAGCCCTTTGACATTCATCACCAGTGGTACCCCAAGTAACCACAGAGTGGCCAGATGGTCCCTTCTTCTACAGGACTATAGCTTCGAAATCAGACATATTCGAGGCTCACATAACTCTCTGGCTGATCTTCTATCGAGATGTCCATACGACTCACCCAATAGCCAGGTAACACCCTAGCACATTGCAGATGGTGTATAAACTGCAACATAAATAGTGCTCAACACCACATCCAATTGTGACTTTATGTCAGTTACGCTGTGAAGAACAGTGTGATAGGAAAGATTTACTCTAACATTGTAAATATATTGTGTACATATTATTATTATTATTACTATTATTATTATTATGTGAATGAATGGGTCGTATAATTGTGAGAAATGTGAAAGAATGCCATTACTATTGTAAATATGTAGCATTATAAGAATAGGCACCACAAGTGTCACAGGACAGTACTACAGGACCCAAAGACTTACTGAGCTTGAACAGCGCCAAGTAATCCCGAGTACAGCTACAAAGATGGTCCACGACGTTTTAACAAGTACGAATGATGACCTTGACAACCTAATCCGAGGATAAGAAGGAAGAAGCTATCCAACAGCTGACAAGATCTGGGTGCTCTGTATATTTAAAGTACATCTAAAACGAGAGACCTTGATTGTGCAACAACACAGCTCTACACTTCCGTTAGATCTCCATATTAAGTTGAAAGTTAGCATACCATAATAAAATGTATATAAATTTATGACAATTGTATGAAAATTTGGGTATAAAACATTTCCATATACGAAATTGTATATGTCGAGCTTTGTTAGATGTAATCTCAGCATCGTAGCTTGATTTACTTTTTCACAAGAGTGACCTTTTGTGCACTTTTGTCAAGGAGGATCAAATTATGACACTAAGAAAGAAAATGTTACTTTAATTTATTTTGTTGAAAGCATGAAAAAATTACTGTCCCTAACTTTTGTTCCATAAACAAGGGACATAACTAAATATTGTTGGTGACGGGTAAATATGTATTAAAACTACCATGTTTGCCTAATAGGTATCACGTCAATGTGACGTCATGTGTATATGGGAAAACATACTAAAACTAAAGACCTTCATTGGATATTCTATGAGATAAGGGTAGATGTCCAATGTCGGAGTTATCTTATAGGTAGATACTCACAGACTCACCTGATTATTTGTAATTTTTCTTTTTGGTAGAGAGATAAGGGCAAGTTAGCCGTAACTACCGGACTGGCTGTGTCTTAGCGAGGTAAAAACCATGGAATTGATTGTACTTGACCAGTATGCTCGATGGGTAGGCATGGGATTTGTATGTGTCAGGGTCTTAAACTTGGCTCGCTAACCTAACACATGTGAGACAGTACAAGTACAACGTGATTTGACGTAAGACTCAACGACACACCGTTCAATGGATTTATTCACATATCAAATACAGAACGATGATCACAACAATATATACTTGATACTTCAATACACTTACATCCACAATACAGCTCACAAGTCTAACTCTCAAGATGTCCAGACACTCGACTTTCAAGCACAGAAAACCACACAACGCCTTTCTCTCATCATACGTCTGTCCGAGTCGAAGTCCTAGAGCTGTCTGCCGCTAGTTCGCAACTTGCCTCCCACCTGAGGTGGCTTCACGAGGCATGCGTGCGTCTTGCGTCGTCCTTGCCTGACCGCTGGTCGCTAGTCAGCCAGCAATCTTGCAGGCCGGTAACTACTGCTCGCCTGGCGGCGTAACGAAGTTGCTGCATCCCTGCTGGGAGCTAAGTCGCCTGGCGGGCGTAACGATGTCACTGCATCACTGTACCCTTTCTGGACTCTGACACGCTCCCCCGGCAAATTCATGAAAGATGTCATCTTTCATGTATAATATATGTACATACTGGGTTAATATTCTAACCTTGTCAGAGTCTACCCTTCTGTTGTTATATACATTGGTATCAAAATACAAATAAATACACATATGCCATAGAAATATATAAGAAATGGAAGTTGCATTCAACGACATGTGGTGTTCAACCTTTAACACATGTCAGGTTTCATCCTCTCGATGGCTGATTACCTCAATTGCATTAATGACCCAGTCAGATCGGTAGTACCAGCTTCACGCATCTACCTCGCAGCATTCCAAAAAAAAACGTAATAATATGGTTCTTGAAACAAAAACCATCTAGCTAGACCGAAATACGGCTTTATATAAGTCGCTATAAAACGCTCAAACCCTGACCTTATTTGGCCAGTAGCTCTTGTGTTGGTCTGCAATGTCGGTAACACTCTGCCATGCCCAGTAGATGGCTACCTGTTGTGTCAACAATCTGGCAACAACATGGCTATTTATACACAACACATTACTGAATACATTTCAAATTATGGCCCTTTGTGTAATGCTGTAATAACAAATAAATGAAAGGGGAATAATTTTAACATTAATGAAATACAATCATTTACAATAATTATCCTATTTCTTAGCGTCATTGCTTGACGTTTCTTCATATTAACGAGAAAAAGTCGGTAATATGAATACATTAATCAAGATATGATTCTAAGATTACACTACTTAAATATATAAACACACAATTCGTGTATTTAACTTTGTTGATTCCTAAAGATTTTAGAATCGTCATAGCTTTTTAAACTTTTATTTGTCGTCTGCTAATTTTGCTCTAAATTTCTAACTAATCCGGAAGTACACACGAACACTAAAAACAGCTGATGTTGAAGCTTGCAGAACACACTTGTTCCGGTCTGATGTAGTTACGGAAAGTACAATGTTCTCACAGTTCATGTGTTGGATGTTTCACTACAAAACTTTCTGGATTACGGTTGACTGTTCATGTGTTGGATGTTTCACTACCGAACATTATGGATTTCGGTTCACTGCAATGGTGTAGCTGTCAATGTTTAGTTTACACGTTCACACACGTCTTTAAAATATCCCTGGAATGTTCCACACGCAGATGTCACTGTCAAATTGGATAGTTCGCTTACGGTAAGTTTTTGAGCGAATGTGACACTGTTCTTGTTCTGTATATATACAATTAATAAAGTTCGCTTTCTACCACACACTACACAATTATACACGACAATCACTACATGAATTAGTAAAATAAGAACACTATTTATAATGGGAGTAACCCCTATCACATCACATTGTAGACATTACACAGCTTTTTGTGAATGGAAAAAATTATTCACTGATAAATGGCTGTGTCGGTCTGAGTGTATTTGCACACACTGCACTCAGACATTGGTGCTTACTGGGTCGGTCGGACAACGGGACAAAAGATCGGCAATTGAATTGGTTCTGCCTGGGATATGTCGAACCTCAAAGCTAGTAATCTTGAAGTTTAAGAGACCAGCGCGCTACCATATGATTTGAAGGTACACCTGAATTTATAAAACGCTAACGGGCTGCTGTCAGATTCCACGATGAAATGGCGTCCTAGAAGAAATCTGGACAATTTTGTTATACCCACCACTAATGGTAGGGCTTCCAACTGAGGTATGGACCATGCCCGTTCTCTGGGCTTTAGTTTCCTGGATACGAAGTACACGGGATGGAGGATGTTATTGTACTCTTGTAACAAGACTGCTCCAATCGCCACGGAGCTAGCATCTGTACGCAATCTGAAAGGTAAATGGAGGTTGGGCAATTTCAGGATGAGATTATTTAAACTGTTATCAGAAAAACATGCTAGTACTTTATTGAATGCAATTTTTAGGCATTCATTGTTTACAATTTTCTCTGGTTTATCTTTTGTTAGTAAATTAGTAAACACTTCGGTCAGTTCGGAAAAATCAGGAATGAACTGCCGGTAATAATTTATCAGTCCCAACAAACTTCTGACTTGTTTTTTTGTAGTCGGAAGTGAGAGTTTTAGTATCTTGGACACAATGTTATCGTCTGTCATGACAAAGCCATTGGATATTTTGTACCCCAAGAAGGATATTTCCTGGTAGGCTATGTCTACTTTCGCAGGCTTTACTGTCAGTCCGTGCTGTCTAATACGTTCAAATGTCTGTTCTAACGTCTTAATGTGCTCTGTCATTGTCTCTGTGTGAACACAGATGTCGTCGATATAGCAGATTATGTTAGGAATGTCTACTAGAAGAAGTCGTGTCATACGTACGAATGTGGCAGGGGCATTGACAAGCCCAAATGGAAGTTTGCACCATTCGTACAGTCCCCAAGGTGTGGCAAATGCTGTCAGATGTCTGCTCTGTTCGTCTACTGCTATTTGCCAATATCCTTTCGTCATATCTATCTTCGTAAAGAACCTAGCGTCTGTCAGTTCTGTCAGAAGATCGTCAGAGTTAGCCATTGGCTCAAGATCTAGAACAGTTATTTTATTGAGCTTTCGATAGTCGATACACAGTCTTATTGTATTGTCCTTTTTGCGTACTATGACCATTGGAGATGAGAAGTCTGATTGGGATCGTCTTATGATGTTGTTTTTCTCTAAGTTGATGATCTCCTGATGTAAATGTTCTTTGTAATGTAATGGAATGGTGTATGGTCTGCATCTTATGGGTGTGTTTGATGTGAGTGTGATGTGATGCTGTACTAATTCTGTTTGTCCTGGGTTGTTGGAAAAGATGGTGTTGTACTGTTGTATAAGCTGTTTGCAACTGTCTGTCTCTGCTTGAGTTAACTTTGGGTTGATTTTGATCTCCTTCAAGCAGTTTGTCGTGTCTAATGCAGGTGTTGGAATCTCGTCACTAGCATCGTCATCTTCGTGATCTATTATCACTGTACAAGCTGTCGTATCGTCTTGTTCGTTGTCTCTGTTGTGGTATGGTCTTAGCATATTTATGTGAAATATTTTGTGTTTGTCTTTTATTTGGATTTCGTAGTCTACAGGTGAAATCTGTCTCGTCACTTTAAAAGGTCCCTGCCAAGAATCAGTCAATAAGTGTCTGTCACTAGGTAGTAGAAGAAGAACGTCCTGTCCAGGTGTCAATGTTATTGTCCTGTTACCTTTGTCAGCATACTGTCTATAAGTAGCACCAGATAATTTTAGTGCATTCTTTGCAATAATACAAGATTTGATGATTCTTTCACGCAATGATGTAACATATACGTATGATGATATGGGTTTAAGTACTGGAGTAGAGTCAGTTAACATTTGGTGATAAATAGTCAATGGGCCACGTGGTTTGGCACCATAGATAAGTTCAAAAGGAGAGAAACCGGTACTAGAATGTGGTACCTCGCGATAAGCAAAAAGAATAGCTGGTAGATATACATCCCAGTTATTGGGGTGCTCTTGCGTTACTTTTGCAAGCATGTGCTTTAGATCCCCGTTAAATTTTTCTATTACTCCACTAGAGTGAGGATGGTACGGGGAATTGAAACATTGCTTCACTCCCAACATTTTGGTGAAAGCTTGGGTAGATGCGGCAATAAACTGAGTGCCCCTATCAGATTGGATAGTATCTGGAAAACCTATCCGAGAAAATATATGGAAGAAAACTTCCATTATATCATTGGCAGTAATGTTCTTTAGCGGAATAGCTTCTGGCCAGCGACTACATTGATCAATGACAGTTAGAATATATTTATTCCCTCTAGTTGTTGTATGATTAAGAGGGCCCACTATGTCGACAGATAGTTTTTCAAAAGGTCGACTGGCTAAGTCAGTAACTTGTAACTTTGCCTGTGGGTGTTTACCTTTTTTTACCAGTTTCTGGCAGGTGTCACAACTTCTGCAATATTCTTTAATGTCATTGCAAAATTTGGGCCATTGAAACTGTGACAATAACCTTGATCTGGTCTTAACGTATGCCATATGCCCTGCAAGAGGTATATCGTGGGCAAGATGTAAGGCTTGCTTGCGATAATTAGTTGGCAAAACAGTTTGCTCTGTGGTGTTGTCACCTCTGGTATAATACCTGGTGAGTATATCATTTTTCACAGCAAAATGCCATTTTGCATTCTTGGTTACCTTTGGCTTTTGGCCGATCAGATTAAAGTATTTTGACAATGAAGGATCAGCTTTTTGAGCTGTTACAAACGTTTCCTTCATGGTGTTAGTAGGTAGTGATACTGGGCTAAGCATTTGTATAGCCTCAGTTTGATTACTTTCATCTTGCACTCTAGCAGTAGATCTAGTTACTGCGTTCACACATTCAATGATATCAGATGGTGATGGAACAATGTTATCAATGATGTCATGAGAACTTAGTGCTACATTAGCTACCATACATTCAATGGGTGGTGTGACATTATCAATGATGACATTTGATGGTGATGTTATGTTATCATCAATACACAGAGATGTTATGTCATGAGGTTTATCATTCACCTCAGGTAAATTTCCAATAATTACATCACACACTGGGTTTGTTAATGCAGCGCACTTTACTTTCCCAGTGAGGAAAGGTGTTTCAATATATGCCCATGCTAGTGGGTATTTCTCAATATTGCCTGAGAATGTTCTGCATGTTACGTGCCTGCCTGTATAGTCTGTAGGCATTATGAACGTTCTTTTCAGACCAATAAGTGAACTGCCCGTGTCACGAAGGACTGTAGCAGACTTGCCATTCACATATCCGTGATGGACGATTATCTTGCCTTTTGAATCTACTACCAAATTAGCTTCTTCATTGGCAATAGGGATGGCGTGACCGCATGTTAAAATACCATCTTCATAAAAGGTGTTACAAACAGAGCATTTATTTGCGCTAAACATGTCAAAAGCCTGTGCTGAGTTCACAGGATGTTTCTCTGGCTGTTCTTCATCTGACGACGAACTGTCAAACAAGGCGGCATTTGCTTTGTTGGTCATTTGCCTACCTTTACAATCTTTCCGATGGTGTCCGTACGCCTTACAGAGGAAACATTTACGCAAACTTCTGAAGGATTTACGCTCCTTATCTTGTCTGTTTACCATGTTTAGTAGGTAAGTATGATATCCTGGGTGCTTATCGCACATTTCATTCTGATGATGTGAAAATTTACAATAAGTACAGTGATTAAACTTCTCAGAGGTAGGCCTATGAGGTTTCTGCCTACTATAGGGTTTGTCATAGTTAGCCGCTGCTACAAAATTTATGTCAGTAGCTTCACTGGCAAAACAATGTTTGTTGGCTGTGTAATACGCCGAACCACGTCTCTCAATATCATCTACACTAGTGCATTCATTCTCTTGCAAAAATTTTGAAAATGCTGATGGAATGGATGAAATGATTTTATCTCTAATGATGAGATCTTCTAGTCTCTGATAATTTTTGTCAATTTTAGCTGCTGAAGTCCATTTGGTAAATATATCTCGGACTAAGCAGAGGTAATCAGAGAACGTTTGAGTCGGTTTTGGGCTCAACTTACTGAATTGTTCTCTGTAACCTGCCTCATCTAACATAAAATGTGCCATAATCTTAGATTTCAGATAATGGTAATCTTTTCTGAGGTCTTTGGGGATGGTTTCAATGACTTTAAGAGGTTCCCCTGATAAACTCCTCATATAAACAATATTCCATTCAGACAGTGGAACTTGGTAATGTTCCATTAAAGTTTCAAAATTTTGGGTAAAGGCTGCGATGCAGTCACCCGAGGTATAATTACGTACAATACCTTGATATTTCTTGTACTGGTTTTCTTTCTCCAGTCTCTCAGATTTCTTAGACTCTTTGTTAATGGCAGTCTCAGTGTCAAGTTGTTTCATCTTCAACTGTAACTTCCAGTTCTTCTCTCTTACTCTGAGCTGCTATTTCTGCCTTCTTCAGCTCACTATCTATCTCAGCTTGCTTTGTCTTTGCAGCCAGTTCTAATTCGGTCTGTTTTGCTGCAGCTTCTGCCTGCTTTAAGGCTGTTTCTGCCTCTACTTGCTTGGCAACCATCTCTGCCTGCTTTAATGCTCTTTCAGCCGCTCTTTCATCGCGTTCATTAGCTTTTTCCTGTACTAGTAGGTATTCAGAGTATTTCTTCTCACTCCATTTTGTTAATTCATCACCTGTCAACTGTAATTTTATCCCCATATCGATGAAATCAAATAATGAAGACATGATGAAAAATGTCAATGAAATACCAGCCACACAAAATATGTTATAAGTGGTTAGTAATGAACAATTTACAATTGACTTCTATTGACAATACGTGCCTAAAATTGCATCCTTAAAGTAAATGAAAAGAAAAATATACTCAAGTGCCCTGGATGCGGTGAAGAACGGTTGGAAATCGGGCTAGGAAATGTAGGGTCGCTACTTCGAAAACACAAATGACCTCTACGGCAAGGTTTCGGATGGTACGGAACACCTGCTTTGTTTTTGGAGGAAAATAAATTAGCGTCTATTTGTTGGTGTGTGCCTGCTTGTCACTAAGTGTTGATTAGGTTTGTATGGCGTTGAGTGTAGTTGTAGGTCGTAAGTTTGTCCGTCAACAATTTTTTTTTTCAATACAAGTTACTTTCTTTCCAAAACTTTCTGCTTTCCACAACTCAATGCACAAAGACAATCTACATGTATCTCAACACTCTACAACATTGATGACACATCACTTACATCAAGATGACATTCAGTAAGGACATAGACATCAAGTTTACAAGATGGCGACAAGGTCACAATGGCGACAAGATCACAATGTCGACAAGGTCAAAACGGTGACAAGTTTCACAAATCACAAATGTTTTACACGCTTACAAGATCAAACAATATGTATGCACTGTACGTTTACAAATAGTCTTACACATGTTTAAATAATGTAGTAATAAATCAAAATGAGCCTTCCACGATCACATTTACATGTACTATAAAGTTTGACAAAAATTCTAAGTTCACAAACTCTAGTTTTAAATCGTTAATCACATAAACACGTTCATTTCAAAGCCGGACGAATGCCACCACGTCCACACATGTCAGGGTCTTAAACTTGGCTCGCTAACCTAACACATGTGAGACAGTACAAGTACAACGTGATTTGACGTAAGACTCAACGACACACCGTTCAATGGATTTATTCACATATCAAATACAGAACGATGATCACAACAATATATACTTGATACTTCAATACACTTACATCCACAATACAGCTCACAAGTCTGAACTCTCAAGATGTCCAGACACTCGACTTTCAAGCACAGAAAACCACACAACGCCTTTCTCTCATCATACGTCTGTCCGAGTCGAAGTCCCAGAGCTGTCTGCCGCTAGTTCGCAACTTGCCTCCCACCTGAGGTGGCTTCACGAGGCATGCGTGCGTCTTGCGTCGTCCTTGCCTGACCGCTGGTCGCTAGTCAGCCAGCAATCTTGCAGGCCGGTAACTACTGCTCGCCTGGCGGCGTAACGAAGTTGCTGCATCCCTGCTGGGAGCTAAGTCGCCTGGCGGGCGTAACGATGTCACTGCATCACTGTACCCTTTCTGGACTCTGACATATGCATATTGTTTACTAATCACCTGTACATATTAAGACAAACTAAAAAGTTACGTCAGATGAAGTGCAAAGTTCGATTCTGACAAGATAAAGAACAGCTATATAAAGAGTACATGAAAGGAAAACCTTTCATGAGAATGAAGGGGGGGGGGGGGGGGAGAATGTCAGATTCTCAGCCAGAGTTATAACGCGTTGTCTGCACCAACGCCCGACAGTGCAACGCTGATCTATTATAAGCACTACAGCTATAACTCGGCGTCTTCAACAACGCCAGGCAATCATCGCTGAGCGATACTAAGCAGTCGGCGGTCAGCTGGAACACAGCGTGAACATTTAGGGGTCACGCGGGCTGACTCGAGCACAACTGCGTTGTGTGCTGAAAGTCCAGCCAGACTAGGCTTGGTGGCCGTTACGGACTGACGTGTGAAAGCGGCTTGAGAGTTTTATGCATGTCTTGAGAGCTAGCCTGTATGAACGTTGGAGATGGAATGCCTGTCTGTGTGACTTGTAAGTGGAGTGCATTGATGTATTATTATATTGATGTATTGGTTGCTTGCATTTATAATCTATTGGATATTGTGAATTGTGATTGCGCGAAGCTTGTATTGTTTCTGATGTGTGCAGTGCGCGAATAAATAGCGCGAATTATCTTATCGGCTGTTAGCCTCGTGTCATTTGATAAGCATAGTTAGTATCACACTTGTTAAGATACGAGCCATACTTCTTACCCTAAGCAAGACTTTGACAGGGGGCACAGGGGAGATGAAGGTGTAAATACTAATGATAAATTCAATAATACTTATAAAATTAATGATACTAAGGATAATAAGGTTAATACTGAATGCAAAGAAAAATGGGAATTTTTTGCATTTTCGTTTCCCTCGCTACCTTCCCACCAATTTTTTCCACTCCACCAATGCTCTCATGACCACACTGTAATGATGGCACAGGCAGGATAAATGTTTGAACCAATCAGTGGGGGTAGTAGCAAAGGCAACAAACCATAAGCAAAGGGGCCACAGGGAAGATAAAGTTGTATATTAATAATGATGATATCAATAATACTTGTAACATTAATGATACTAAGGATAATAAGGTAAATACTGAATACAAGGAAAAGGGGAAATCTTTACATTTTTGTTTCCCTCACTACACTCCCACCAATTGGTTCCACTCCACCAATGCCTCATGACCACTAATGATGGTACAGGCAGGCTAAATGTTTGAAACAAACCAGTGGGGTTAGTAGCAACAATCCATAAGCAAGGGGGGCACAGGGGAGATGAAGTTGTAAATTACTAATGATGAAATCAGTAATACCTATAAAATTAATGATACTAAAGATAATAAGGGTAAGATAAAGGATAGTGATAATAATAATGATAATAATAATAGTAATAATAATAATAATAATAATAATAATAATAATAATAATAATAATAATAATAATAATAATAATAATAGTCTAATAGATATGTGATTTTATTTACTAAAGTGATAATCTTAGTAGTGGTGGTGGTATAGCACAACTAGTGCATTTAAAGCAAACATTCAATAAATAGTAATTTGGAATGGAAGGAGTTGATTTTGTTTTCTCCTTTTTTCTTTTTCCCCTTATCTATAAGGGTTGAAACCATCATTTTGAAGCAAATAAAACAAGCATTTATACTTCCACTATTCTTTACATAAGGGATTTTCATTGGTCTTTGTGACCATATGTGATCTTTTTTAATCATTCACTCACCATTCACTCACAGTTTCTTCTTTCTTTCTCGCACTCATGTATACCAAATTTGTAATACAATAAAGAAGAATACATATGATTTACTCTGGAAATAGTTGTGATATTTTGTGTGTGTACATAAAGGAAATTAAGTGTGTGTTATATGTGTGTGTTTGTATCTGGCAAAGTTTCTGCAGGTCCATATAAGTTGTCTGTAGTAAGAAAGTGCTACAAGTAGTTTTGTATGTATGTCCTTAGCTGTCTTTGGTATAGTATTGAGAAAAATTGCTTTATATATGTCGGTTTGTTTGCCTGTGTGCGTTTGTATGAGGTGTTTGAGTGTTGCGCGTGTGGCAGTAATTGTTGGACATGTATAATAAATGTGTTCCTCTGTCTCTTGTGTGTTGTTTCTACATAATTGACATTGTTTGGATATGTATGCTTCTACCTGTGTTGTGGGGGTCATACTGTATAACAGTCTATATGTGATTTCTCTAGCTTTTGGAGTTATGTGTTTGTTGTGTAGGTTTGAAAAGGTGCATGTGAAGTCAGTCATGAAGTATTTGTGTCCTCTTTTAATCCTAAGTCTTAATGATGGTGCTTGTTCTCTAACTAAATGTTTGTATATTGTGTGTGTTGTTTGCTGTATTAACTGTTCATGTCATTTTATTGCCTGTATGCATGTCTGATAGAATGTTGGCAGTCTTCCCTGGTAGTGTGCAGTTGCATTGTTAAGAGGTGTGAGATGTTTGATGTTGTGGCCTATGTAGTATAGTGCTAGTCTGTTCTGTTCTGGGTGTCTGATGATTTTACCTATGTGACTGATTCTAAAATACCAGATACTAAGGCGAAAGATTTATACGTTAGTTAGTTAGTCGACAGATCATCCTCATTGCACATCGAACCATTCAGTCCATAAGTGCTCGGATCCCCTCCTCAGCAAATCCCGCAACGTGTAGAGGCTAACGACGCCAGTTCTGTGTTGGTTTATCAATCTTCTTTGGCTTCCTGCGTAGTGTTCTTGTTTGGCCACCCCTCTTTTATTTTGCTGCTCTCACAGTCTGGCCATTGTTGTAGATTCACAGTCATCACTTGGTTCTCGCAAAAGTCTTACTTCTCGTAGAGCATTCATAATGTCGGCCTGGTCCATGGCGCGTCCGCCCTCCACAGTAGCCTCACCTGCGAGCTTGTCAGCCCGCTCATTTCCTTGTACTCCCGCATGCCCTGGCACGAAGATGAAACTAATCTTTGCCAGTCGAGACCGCTCCAGAGGCAGCAACTATTCTCTTCGGATCGATCCCACCTCTATCCTCTTGATCATGTGAAGAGAAACCAGAGTACGCGTAACTTTTGTTTAGACAGACGTGGCTTAGCAGATAAAGAAAGAAGTAATTTACTAAACAGTATTTATTATACAACAACTTGGTGCCTAAAATGTTAAATAATATTCAAAACTGTATATAGCTCTTATGACGGTAACATTCAATTTATACATTCTAGAATATGAATAAAATTGTTACATGAATAAGCATATACTTCTCTTGTAAAATAGCTGTCAGTACAAATATAGTGAAATCTATAATTGTTCCCCTTGATTGCTAAAGCCGTAATATGACTTCAACCTAGATGCAATTATTTCCCTTGTAGTAAATAAAATAAAATTACTTTGCTATCCTTTACAGGGCCAGCATCCCTGGTCTAGGTGTTACACGACTTTCTTCGTAATCCCGCACACTCTCGTAACGTGACGTGACGTGCTCGAGAATTTGTAGCGGTTCTCTCCGCCTCGGTAACTTACGAGGTATGTGATCCGGTCGCTCAGAAAGCAATGGCAAACCACCGAGCGCAATCCTGCCAAGAAATTCAACAATCAGCTAAAAGATGCTGATGTTGACAGCGATGTCCTGTAAAGGATATGTGAAAAAAATCCTTTACAGGGCGTTGCAGTCAACACCAGCATGTTCTGCTGTTGTGATCTCTTGGCAAGCCCACGCTCAGCAGTCCTCCATCGCTCTCCGAATGACCGGCATCCATACCATTTCGTAAAAAAAACTAACGCAAGACGGTTTGCTGCCAAATCGTCTGCAGCTGTGTTTCGAACGCGGGTATGCGGGATTACGAATTGCGTCTGTAACTCCTTCGCCTCGTAGCGAGAAAAACAAAATTATTCGTACTAACAAACCATTCTGTACACGACATCTTTTTAAGGTTGGTGTTGTTTAGCTTGTCCTCTGATGTCCACATTCCCCCCCCCCCCCCCTGTCAGCTTCCTTGGAACCTCTGTATTTTATTTATTTATTTATTTATTTATTTTTGTTGCATGATTATGATATAGCCATGTACCACTCGAGCCGAAGTGCAGTAAGAACACAAGAAGGTATATCAGATATGTTTTAGCGCTCGTTTTAGTTTGCTGTCGTCACTCTCTGTTATATTGTCCTGATGTCCGTTCAATTTCAACTACAGGGACATTGTCGCAATCTTGTTAATATTTGTACAATACGTTTCAAGCAGATGTGCAGCATTCCATAATTTTCGCTACAGTCCAATATTTTATCTAGTTTCTTCTTCTTCTTCTTCTTCTTCTTCTTCTTCTTCTTCTTCTTCTTCTTCTTCTTCTTCTTCTTCTTCTTCTTCTTCTTCTTCTTCTTCTTCTTCTTCTTCTTCTTCTTCTTCTTCTTCTTCTTCTTCTTCTTCTTCTTCTTCTTCTTCTTCTTCTTCTTCTTCTTCTTCTTCTTCTTCTCTTCTCTTCTTCTTCTTCTTCTTCTTCTTCTTCTTCTTCTTCTTCTTCTTCTTCTTCTTCTTCTTCTTCTTCTCTTCTTCTTCTTCTCTTCTTCTTCTTCTTCTTCTTCTTCTTCTTCTTCTTCTTCTTCTTCTTCTTCTTCTTCTTCTTCTTCTTCTTCTTCTTCTCTTCTTCTTCTTCTTCTTCTTCTTCTTCTTCTTCTTCTTCTTCTTCTTCTTCTTCTTCTTCTTCTTCTTCTTCTTCCTTCTTCTTCTTCTTCTTCTTCTTCTTCTTCTTCTTCTTCTTCTTCTTCTTCTTCTTCTTCTTCTTCTTCTTCTTCTTCTTCTTCTCTTCTTCTTCTTCTTCTTCTTCTTCTTCTTCTTCTTCTTCTTCTTCTTCTTCTTCTTCTTCTTCTTCTTCTTCTTCTTCTTCTTCTTCTTCTTCTTCTTCTTCTTCTTCTTCTTCTTCTTCTTCTTCTTCTTCTTCTTCTTCTTCTTCTTCTTCTTCTTCTTCTTCTTCTTCTTCTTCTTCTTCTTCTTCTTCTTCTTCTTTCTTCTTCTTCTTCTTCTTCTTCTTCTTCTTCTTCTTCTTCTTCTTCTTCTTCTTCTTCTTCTTCTTCTTCTTCTTCTTCTTCTTCTTCTTCTTCTTCTTCTTCTTCTTCTTCTTCTTCTTCTTCTTCTTCTTCTTCTTCTTCTTCTTCTTCTTCTTCTTCTTCTTCTTCTTCTTCTTCTTCTTCTTCTTCTTCTTCTTCTGCGTTCATCCGGAGTTTTTTTTTTCTTTTCCGGACGTGATTGCGTTGTGCCTGTTTACAGCAGAGCTGCGTTCTTGCGCCGTTAGGCCGACACATCCGACTTCTGCGGTTATCTAGTTTCTGATGGTAGGATTTCGAAAAATTAAAGTATTTCAAAATAAAGAAAAGTTGCATTGAAACTGAAGTTTACGACTCTACAGAACCTGTAAAAGATAAGGTAACCTCCCTTTGATAAAACAAATTTGTTGTTAGTGCGCTTGTCTACTAAAACGGTTCGGTTTCAGTCCCCAGCAGCAGCAGCAGGTTTACAGCTTTTTCAAACAGAACAACTGTGGCACCGACCCAGACTAATCAACATTCAATGGCATAGTCACAACGTGAAGACAATTGAGATGTAGGAGAAGCATGGGGAGACAAATAGAGAAGATTCGTTCGTCAGTGGTTGGGGAAGTAAATTACATGTACCCCAGAAGTGGTAGTGGGTGCACACAATGGCGGTGGATACTGGTAATAAGACATGCTGACCCACACTCAAAAGTCAGTCCAGTTTGGGCAACGTTTGAGTTCACATAGAAAAACATACGATTTTTATGTGTAGTAGATTGCCGTTGTTTGCTGAACTACAGACGCTCATACCATCGAAATCAACGCTGCTTTCAAATCGTCTACGGCTGATTTCAAACCTTTGACGTCGTATGTCGGGGAATTGTGGAAGGCGTTTACTACACCTAAGCCACAGAACCGGCTAGTTCAATTAAATGAAGATTAACTACGAAATTTTGCCCGTTTTTCTATGTCCCTCGCAGGACATTGCTATCAACCCCATGTTGATCTTCTAGGCCAGTGGTTCTCAACCAGTGGAGAATTCTTCCCCCCCCCCCATTCCCCCAAAAAGGGGGGGGGGGATTTTAGTGTTTCCGGTGAGGGGGGATTAAGACCACAGATTGGCAGACTCAAAATGGCTTCAGGCACAATATCCTGGTTTTCTATTGAGCGTTTTGTTTGATGAAGCACAATTTTCTGGCATTCTGGTGTCGTGTATTAAGTGACAATTCTTTGACGTTTTAACTGTTTGTTTATTGTAATATGATTAATTTGGTGTGTTAATAAAATATTGTGAATATAAAAAAGAAAATGCTTTTATTTAAGTGTTAATATCCATCAGCATATTCATTTGCCATTAAATGTATAAAACCACACTATAAAATTAATCTATGCATGTAAAGGTTATGTACAGATATGTAAGAAAACAAGGATTTTCAGTTTTATAGGCATGTTATTTTGAGGTTGACAATTTTTGAAAGGGGAAAATTTTTCTTTCGTTCGCTGGAAAGGGAGGGGAGATGACATTCTGACATATGGTGAAAGGATGCATGGGCCAAAAAAGTTTGAGAACCACTGCTCTAGACAAATAGTGCGTTCAGTATTATGCCTGAATGGGACGCAAAGAATAACAATACTGTAACTGCTTAAAGTTGCTTAAAAGTCGACAGGGTCGACTTCATTGCACCGGGTTTTATCCCATATGGCTCGGTCTCTTTCCGCAGCGCGGAAAACGTCGCACAAGGCACGAACTTCGTAGCTCTAGCGACTCCCACAGGAGTCTCCAAAAAATTTCACTCGTGAACCGAAGGACGCGGCCCGGATTCGAACCCACAACCTTCGGAGGCCCAGTCAAACGGCTTGACCACTTCGCCACGGAGACTCCCTGGCAAGAGAGTTGCACATAATCGTCGTCATCAACATCATCATCATCACGTAGCTAGACCTTGCCAGAATGTCACTCTCATCGTGTTCCACAGACAAGATTCTCAAACCTTTGCCAATTTTCTTGCCCCATTATTTTCACGCCCAGGGTGTCTACGATGTCACGTGTCCATCCTTGTGCTAGGCGACCCCTGGCTCTGATTTCAGGAACCATACCTGCCTTCACTGTCCTTTCTCAACCACTGAGGCCTTTAATACGAGGATACTTCAAATGAAAACCTTGGATTTTTTTGTGGGGGGGGGGGGGGGGGGCTGAGTATATAAAATCTGAAAAAGTAAAAAACAAATTCATATTTTTTCGATGTAGTCTTCAAAGCTAGTCCTCCGGCGCCGATAAAGTGCTTGGATTCTTGTAGACAATAAATTCTCTTGGTTGCTCGTGTAAGCACACTGGGGTCATCACTCTGGGGTCACCACTCTGGAGTCACCACTCTGGGGTCACCACTCCGCTTGCCTGGCCCAGTCGTGAACGGTATATCACAGAAGTCACGCCGTTTTGAAACTTCCTACTCCACTCATACACTTGCCGGACTGACAGGCATTCATTGCCATGATTTTACTTCCGGTCCTTAGCATGGCGGTTAGGCTACTTATATGTGGAGACTTCAATGCGAGGAACAGAGATTGGGAAAGTAGTGGAGAAAACCGACAGGGAATTGCCCTTGTGGATGCCATGGTGGACTCCGATGTGGTCTGCATAAATGATGGAAGGCCAACTAGAATGGCAATGAGGCCTGAAGATGCAGACACTGCTATTGACTTGGCACTTGTCTCCCAGTCATCAGTCCTTGATGTAAAGTGGACTGTTTTGAATGACCATGGAAGTGATCACATGCCATGCTCAGTCCTGATCTCTAAATCCAGGAACGTTAAGACTGGGAGAGTGCGCAAGACCTTCCTGTATGAGTGGACCGACAGCCTACTTGGACGCCTCAGACAGGGGGCATGCAACAGGACTATTAAAACTCCTTTTTTGCATCCCCCATGGTGGACCACAGAAGTAGACAATGCTTAAAAAGCAAAGAGAGCTGCAGTGAAGCAGCTAGGGAAAGTGCGAGAGACACCCCGAAACTCACGAGAGGAAGTGGACATAGCGGAAAATGTCAAGAAAGACAAGGCGGAGGCTTTCAAGCGCTGTGCTGCAGAGGTCAAGAAAGTAAAATGGGAATGTTTTATGAAGGAGATTGGAGGTGATAAAGCACTGCAAAAATTCTGGAAACTGCACAGACAAATGCAAAGAAAAGATCGGTCTATAACAGTGGGAACCATTTATAGAGAGGATGGTGTCTGCGTGTGACAGCAGACAAAGAGAAAGGGGAGGCGTTTCTCCAGAGGTTTTTAGATCAGACCAATCATAATGATGCAGATACCAGGGATGCAGTTAGAGAGGAGTTATCTGACACAATGGGGAATATGTATTATGAAGATGTCATACGGGTGGAAGATGTTAAACATATTTTGAAAAAGGCAAAAGACACGGCACCAGGGCCCGATGATGTTAGATATGGCTACATGAAGGTTTTGAGCGATGTAGACCTGAAGGAAATGACCTACTGCTTTAACCAGAACATTAGGACAGCATCAGTACCGCAGGATTGGTTACATAGCTATCTCATCCCTCTCCCAAAACCATTCAAGGATCATTCAAGATGGAGGTTCAAAATGTTCTTAAGCATATGAAAGCTGGCAAGGCCCCCGGTGCAGATAACATCACAACAGAAATGATTAAAGCTTTAGAAGAATTTGGACTAGAGCAAGTCACTAGACTGCTGAACACATTATATGATACTGGAGATATACCTTCTGAATTATGTAATTCTGTATTTATTGCAATCTCAAAGAAATCAGGAACCTTAGAATGTGATCAACATAGAACAATTAGTATAATGAGTCACATCACAAAGATTTTGTTACGAATTATCATGCAAAGAGTGAGGAAGAAAATACAACCTGAAGAACAATGTGGTTTTGTAGAAGGAAAGGGTACAGTAAATGCTGTGTATATGCTGCGAACAGTTATTGAACGTGCTTTAGAAGTAAACAAGGATATACATCTTTGCTTTATTGACTACACAAAGGCTTTTGATAGAGTAAGACATGTCAACATTGTGGATATGCTTGCAGATCTACAAATTGATGGGAAAGACATTAGACATAAAAAACATATATTGTAAACAACAAGCTGCCGTAAGAATTGATAATGAAGTAAGACAATACCAACCTATTAAGAGAGGTGTTAGGCAGGGATGTGTAATGTCTCCAGATCTTTTTTCCTTATACAGTGAAAATATTTTGGAATCAGCATTGGAAAACGAAACATAAATAACATTAGATATGCAGATGATACAGTATTGATTGCAGACAATGCACAGGATCTGCAACAATTAGTAGACGCTGTGGTTGTACACAGTGAGCAGCTGGGGTTGGAATTAAATTGTAGGAAGACACAGGTTATCGTCGTCACTAGGAAGAACGAAGTACCACAATGTAATATACAAGTAAATGGGAATATTCTTCAACAAGTGAATCGGTTCAATTATCTCGGAACAGTCATAACATCTGATGGCAGATGCCTTGAAGAGATTAGAACAAGAATCGCCATTGCGAAAGTAGCCTTTAGCAAGATGAAAAATATTCTGACCAATAAAATGATGTCAATTGAAACGAGAAAAAGAGTGTTGAGGGGATACATAGAGCCTGTTCTTTTGTATGGATGTGAAACTTGGACAATGTGCAGTCAAGCTGAAAAACATCTGATGGCTGCAGAAATGTGGTTTCTGAGGAAAATGCAAAGAATACCATGGACAGATAGAAAAACCAATGACCAAGTACTACAAGAGACAAATGAAAATCGTAGATTGATTAGAGAAATTAGACGTAGACAGTCAAAATTTTTTGGACATGTTATGAGAAGAAATGGACTGGAGAACTTGGTGACAGCTGGCAAGATCGAGGGGAACAGACCAAGAGGAAGACCGAGAGGAAAATACCTGGATGGCTTGGCCACATGGCATGGACGAGACAGGAACACTGAGCTGATCCACGACTCTGGTGATCGAGTGAAATGGCGAATCATGACCGCCCACGCTTTCCGGCATGGCACACGATTGATTGATTGACTGATGGAGAAGGGGGTAAATCCCTGGATGGTGAACTGAATTGCAGCCGTCCTGCATTCTCGTCGGGTTGCTCTCTATCTGGGTGCATGGACCTCAGAGCCAAATATTTTAACCCCGGGACTGCCACAGGGATCTGCAATTTCACCGGTGCTCTTTAACGTGTATACGAGCAAGATCGCAAACCTAGAAGCACCAGGGGTTGGAAGGATACTAACATTTGCAGATGATATTCTTGCATATAGGCAGGGGAGAGATAGGGAGCAAACAATCCAGGAGCTACTGGCGACAGTAGACAAAGTGATTGACTAGTTGCACTGAAATGAGTGCTGTCATCCACCCGGAAAAGGCAGCTGTTTTGTGGTGCTTTCTGGACAACAGGATTGTGAGAACTGATGTCCAAAGCCTCACGATAAATGGTAGAAGCGTCAACAGAGAGAACAAACTGAAGTATCTGGGAATCACATTTCACAGGAGCCTGTCCTTCAAGGACCATGTGGAGTCGGTTGTGACAAGATCTCAAAAGGGACTCAATGCACTTAAAACTATGGCTGCAATGGACACAGAGCAGAGAATGCTTTTCACACTATACCAGCACTTGATCCTCTCAGTGATTGATTATGGACTAGGACTGCTCACTGTCTCAAAGATGTCAGTTGGTGAAATTAGAGCGCATACAGAACGAAGCTATGCGGGTCATTCTGGGATGCACCAGAGACACCCCAGTAGTGTGTATGCGTTACATCCTTGGTTTGCCGACTGTTGCTGGTAGGCTCAAGGTGATGCAGGCGAAGGCATACCTCAGAGTAGTTGCTGACACAGATCACCCGTTGCATGAGGCGCTGGACGCAGTTAAGGGTCAGCGACTGATAAGAGGGAAATCATGGATGGCTCAGGCGGAGGATACGATCAGACAGGTGTGCATCTTGGAGAACATTAGGCGAGGAGAGGAGTGGGTCAGAGTGCCAGCGGAGCAGTCAGACTTGTGCAGAGTTATAATCACATTGAGCCGGGAGTGCAGGGAGTGGCCAGCAGGGGCCACGGAAGTGGAAATCCAGCAACTAATTCAGGATAATGCTCGCCTCGGGTGATGTGATTATCTACACAGATGGGTCGGTGTTGAGAGGTAGGAGAAGTGTCTGGGGGTTCTTAGCAAAAGCTAATGGTCGACGTTTGGTGCAGGAGAGCCTGACATATGATACCACAACATCTAGCTTAAGAATGGAGGTGGAGGCGGTCAGTGCAGCTTTCCGCTGGATGGAGAATACGATACACACACACATCGTGATTGTAACTGACTCAGAAAGCATGCTGAGTAGGGTGAGGACAGGCAAGCTTCGTGCAGAGTGGCTTGCTTCGCTTCGGAAGTCACGGGTGACAAGCATCGTCTGGATCTTTTCTCCGGGGCATGCTGGTGTGCTGGGGAATGAACAGGCGGACAGATTGGCTGGCTCTGCAAAACTTGGTGGAGTATTGATGCATGATAAGGCAGACGTGGTTGCGGCCTTGTGGGAGCACGTGTACACCTCGGAGGAGCAAATGGATCACCATGGTCTGGCAAGAATGAGACAGCGAGGGGTGACGAGGGGATCTGGCCGACGATCGACGCTCAGAGGAAAGGCGAGACGGACATATAATCAGATTGCTACTGGTACTATTAGTGTTGGAACTCTTCGCTGGCTGCTGAGGATGGAGACGGAGCGCTTATGGGAATGCCCCGAATGCTGTGATGTCGGTTCCTAAATCAATCAATCAATCAAATAGAGAACATCTGTTGGATTTTCCCGCAGGACATGCTGGTGTGGTGGGAAAGGAGCAGTCGGACATCTTGGCTGTATCTGCACACCTTGGTAGGATATTGTGCGTGCTAAGGCATATGTGGGCGGGGCACTTTGAAATCGTGAGCATAGTGCAGAAGAACAGATGGATGAACACGGCTGGAGAGAATGGTGCTGTGGGGCAGTGCTCCCCAAACTTTTCACTTTCACGGACCGACATAAAATTTTCTTTTTGCACCAGGGACAGGTGCCGTTTAAAAAAAAATGTTTCTCCTTGAAATCTGGAATTTTATACGACTTCAATATACATTTTAATATAAATATAAGATTTAACGTAATTGTGGGTGTTGTCCCTGTGCGCTAAGTACTGCTCCATAATATTATTGGATGACGGTGATTTATTTAATGGTGGTCCTATTTTCTTGAGTAAAAATTTTATCTGGTTCTCAGCTGGTTACTATTTTTAACTTTCCCATTAAACCAATTATTCGCTTCTCCTTAAAAATAAATACTCCTTGGGCTATACTGCTGCAGGCTTAATTTATTTTAAAATTAAATCACCATAAAAACGGTGCGGTTATCATGTTTTGAGAAAAGGACAATCTTATTTTTAAAAAGTTCTAAACAATCCTCAAAGGAGAAAATAATTAACTTTTTTCTTACTTTTTTCAACTCACGTTGCGGACCGGCACCGGTCCGCGGACCACCACTTTGGGAAGCACTGCTGTAGCGAATGACCAAAGGATCTGGCCGACACTCAAAACTCCGAGGAAAGGCTAGACGGACACATAATCAGACTGCTACTTGTACCAGCAGCATTCGGACTCTTCGCAGGCTGTTGCAGATGAGGGCGGAGCACGTATGGGGATGCCCTGGGTATTGTGATGTCTGTTCTCGGCCCAACTCAACGCAACTCAACTCAGTTGTACAAGTGTTCTCAACGAGAAAGGCATCGGCTTGTTCAGTAGCTACTTGGTCAAGATACGCATTCTTCTTCTTCTTCTTCTTCGTTCATCCGGAGTTTTTTTTCGGACGTGATTGCGTTGTGCCTGTTTACAGCAGAGCTGCGTTCTTGCGCCGTTAGGCCGACACATCCGACTTCTGCGGGCATTTGTTGACCGGGTTAACCTTCCCGGGGAGATACGCATTCTAGGGATAGCTACAGCATATCCGTTTGATGCGGTAATTATATCCATCTGCTGTTGTTTGGTCTCCTTCCTGGAAGTAAGTTATGATGTGGTTTTGACAATAATGGAGCCACCCAGAACATTATTGGATGTAACACGTCAGTCTGAAACAAGATCAATGCATTTGAACAAGATCATGTCTTGTAAGCCACGGACTATAAAATTCTTCTTCCACATTCGTCCGCTTGAAATTTGTCTATAACTGCAATGTTGTCTCGTGTATGAATTTAACTGTATTTTTTCGTTCATTCAGTTGTCCATAGAGTGTATCTTTCACTGTTGTTTCTGTAGGTCAAAAGGTTTGTCTAGATATGTCGTAGTTTGGGCAGTCTTGGAGTATGTGATTTACTGTCTGCGGCGCCAATCCTCATATGCACATGGCCGATTCCCCAATCTTGAACTGTGTATACTTTTCTTGCATAATCTATTGTGTTCTGTTCTGATGCGCTAAATAGTGATTTGTTCTGGTCTGTCCATAAAGTGGCAGTCGTCTTAATTAGGCATGTTTTGGTGGCTTACTGGCTGATTTGATCATAGTTTTCTTCTGGTGATGACTACAAACTAAAACTAATCATTGTGGGTTTGATAGCCAGGACCTTCATGCTACTACTGATCGTTGCTGATCACTGGGTGCTGTATTCCCATGGACTCTACAAACTTCTCGGGTACAGCCAGGCCAGCTAGGTCGGTCCATAACAAGGCGGAGTGGTGGGCACTCAGATTAAGCTCCGTGACTAACTAGACGTCATAGCGAAGTCTGAAGACCCACACAAAACACCACCGCTAGAATGTGGACAAAGGGGAAAGCTCTTACTGACAATCTGGTGTTGTTGGTGTAACAATAAGAAAGAAAAAAAAAGGAACAAAGTCTGGACAGAAACCAACCAATGAAGATAACAGGTGTCTTCGTTAGAAGTAGATATTCTTGAGCGGTGTCGTCTGAAGGGGTAAAGTAGCAGCTGGAAAGTTGAAGGGTAAAAGAAAACGGAGAAACCGAGTGAGACGTGAAACAGATCGACATCTTGGCATGAGAATATATGGACAGAAGTAGCTACTAGCGCAAGTAATCAATGATTAATGGTTATCTTCTTCATTCCTCTCTCGAGGGCAGTACCTCAAATCTTCTTATACACCCCAAAGATCAGATTGTGTGATTTCGGCATGTATTTGTGTACAATGTACTTCCTCTAGACAGATTCCATCTAAGGTCACGGACTCTTTCTACCAATGATAAGGTTTTCTGTTCTAACAGGTTTGCCCGAGCAGTGGCCTTACTGCCTATTCTTTGCCATTTCCAACTTTTTTGGGATAGGACCTGGTACTCCTGAACCTCTTTATCTTCTGTACACTTGTAGAGAGAGGAAGAGCGGGGGGAGGGGAGGGGAGAGGGCAGAGAGAGAGAGAGAGGGGGGGGGGATTACCGGAGTCATGACTCCCAAGTGTCCTTAGGTATTTCGTTTCCCATCCAATGCCCAGAGAGAATAGACTGGTGAGACATTACCTGGATACTGCAGATGTCTGCATCTGTTTAAGACTGCCGAGAACAAGATCAGTAAGCAGCAGACGTACCTGTTACACGCTTTAAAACCGGTCGGGCATAATGTGCCAGAGTCATACCTTTACAGGCCAATCCAACCTCGAGGTGCGATGTGGTTAATACCACACTGGTCAAGACATGCCCTGATGCGCGCGCGTGTGTGTGTGTGTGTGTGTGGTTGGGCTGGGTCGAAGTGGAAGCCCAGGCCAATTTTACAATGTTGCCTGGAATTTTCATGGATTCGAACCCATGAGCCCAGAGCCGACAGACAAGCGTCTAGTCACTTCGCTGCCTCGATAGTAGTGTAAGTCGGGCTCCATCACCTCCTTTTGAGGCGCAAAATGAGGCGCACATTCCCTATATAAATCAACCATTTATCGATTTTGAGGCGCAAATTGCAATCTATTTTTAGCTTTTATCGATTTTGCGCCTCAAAGGGCGATAACTCCTTTTTTATTTTACAGTGGGCGTGGTCTAGTGACTCATCAGAGGGGGTGTGGTCAAGAGGTGGTCATGAGGTGGTCAAGTAGTGGTCAAGTGACCCCTTAAATTGTCGGGGAAAGTGGATGTAGTGAGGTGGTGATGATCGTAATGTGGTCAAGCAGTGGTCAAGTGGTGGTCAAGTGGTCAAGAGGTGGTCAAGAGGTGGTCAAGCAATCAAGTGACCCCTTAAATTGTCAGGGAAAGTGGGTGTAGTAAGTTGGTGATGATCGTGAGGTGGTCAAGTAGTGGTCAAGGGGTGGTCAAGTGGTCAAGGGGTGGTCGAGTGACCACTTAAATTGTAGAGGAAGGTATGTGTAGTGACATGGCGATAATTAAAGTGTCAATGATGTGGTCAAGCGGTGGTCAAGTGGTGGTCAAGTAGTGGTCAAGTGGTCGAGTGACCACTTAAATTGTCGGGGAAAGTGGGTGTAGTAAGTTGGTGATCATCGTGAGGTGGTCAAGTAGTGGTCAAGGGGTGGTCAAAGGGTGGTCAAGTGGTCAAGGGGTGGTCAAGTGACCCCTTAAATTGTAGAGGAAGGTATTGTAGTGATGTGGTGATCATCGTGAGGTGGTCAAGTGGTGGTCAAGTAGTGGTCAAAGGGTGGTCAAGTGGTCAAGGGGTGGTCAAGTGACCCCTTAAATTGTAGAGGAAGGTATGTGTAGTGATGTGGTGATGATCAGGAGGTGGTCAAGTAGTGGTCAAGTGGTGGTCAAGCTGTGGTCAAGTGGTCAAGTGACCCCTTAAATTGTCAGGGAAAGTGAGTGTAGTAAGTTGGTGATGATCGTGAGGTGGTCAAGTAGTGGTCAAGGGGTGGTCAAGTGGTCAAGAGGTGGTCAAGTGACCCCCTAAATTGTATGGGAGGGTACAGTTAGTGATGTGGTGGTGGTTAAAGTGAGTGATGGCGTGGTCAAGTAGTGGTCAAGGAGTGGTCAAGGGGTGGTCAAGTTACCCCTTAAATTGATGGGGAGAATACGTGTAGTGACACGATGATGATCAAGATGTGGTCAAGTAGTGGTCAAGTGGTGATCAAGCGGTGGTCAAGTGGTCGAGTGACCACATAAATTGGCTGGGAAAGTAGGTGTAGTGACATGGTAATGATCAAGAGGTGGTCAAGTTGTTAGGTCTAGAGGTTGGGGTGTCTCAGTCATGAAGTATCAAACTGTCTGCTGTGGGAAGGATGGCGCTGATCAGGGCGAGTAGGTTCTAATACGTTTATCTTTATTGTCTACAATTGGCGTGGTTGTATAGTAATAATAGTAGAGTTGTTTCGTAGTAATATTAGTCATCATCATCAAGGGCCATGTTAGGTGGTATTTGTAATGGTGGTAGTAGTAGTAGTAGTAGTAGTAGTAGTAGTAGTAGTAGTAGTAGTAGTAGTAGTAGTAGTAGTAGTAGTAGTAGTAGTAGTAGTAGTAGTAGTAGTAGTAGTAGTAGTAGTAGTAGTAGTAGTAGTAGTAGTAGTAGTAGTAGCAGCAGCAGCAGCAGCAATACCAACAATAGTACTAATCATCATCATCATCATCACGTGTCTTACCAACGGACGTATCACCCACACATTGCGATCTCCAACACCATTGAACAATTCCGGGGTTGACTCACACTACAGAAATCCCCAATTAACGGCATTACCTTCATGTAATGGTGGTACTCATAGTACCAATAGCACTAGTAGTAATAGTCACCAACATCAGCAAGAGACTTATCGCCTGACATTGGTCAGTATGACACTCCATAAACTATGATCTCCAACACCATGGATACAAATAGTAATAATATTGCTAGTAGTAGTAGTAGTAGTAGTAGTAGTAGTAGTAGTAGTAGTAGTAGTAGTAGTAGTAGTAGTAGTAGTAGTAGTAGTAGTAGTAGTAGTAGTAGTAGTAGTAGTAGTAGTAGTAGTAGTAGTAGTAGTAGTAGTAGTAGTAGTAGTAGTGGTGGTGGTGGTGGTGGTGATGGTGGTGGTGGTATAGTAGGAGTAGTAGAATAGCGAGGGTGCTTGTTGTTTCACTAAGTATTTGTATATCGTATGTAGTATAAAGCTAGTTTGTGTTGTATGCCATGTAAGGTGTTACTGAAATAGCTGTATTTTGTAGTTCTAAGAGGTGATGACGCCATAACCCACCACTCTTTCATCTTATTGATAGTGTCTCCAGTGCCGCGAAAAAGGCTCATTGTGAGATATCGATCATTTCTCAAAGCGACAGCATCCGGGGTGCATGCCCATTACGAGCAAAAAACGATACGACACTTAAAAGGTAACTACAAGGCAAATGGTGTCGAGTATAGTGTAACGTACAAAACTTATGAAGTCATCGGTTGTCCATTCCATCACGGTCGACAAATAGGCGCTCACTAACTTCACAATATGCTCACTCAAATAAACATATAGGATGATAAGGCACCGACCCAAACAAGGAAAACGGACAAATACAAGGGAGAAAGAATTGACATAAGCGTCAAAATATAACACATACAAAGACTGATACAACAGTGACTAAAAAAATAATAAAAATATTTGTGTGTGTAGGTAAGTTCATGTCTTTGACAGTTCATATTTTTTTTTTAATGACAATATGGGGGACACTTCTGTATGACTTGCGGGATACATTTGTATTTTATAAGGGCTACTTATCTATGTGGTGAGGAGGCCGTGAAATCACAAGTGGACACCTTTGTGCGCGCAGTTGGGACAGTTTGTAAGAGTAAGTGGTAATTTGGGCGAGGCTGTCGACAAGTTGTAATAACAAGTGGAAATTTTGTGAGCCCATGTGGGGAAGTTGTTAGAGTCAGTGGGTAAGTTGATAGGGCGAGTCGATAATATGAGAGAGTCGGTGGACACGTTGTTGGGGAAAAGGGACAGTTGTTATGGTAAGTGTGTGAGTTGATAGGATAGGTCGACTAATTGTAATAGCAAGTGGACAAATTGTTTGAGTCAGCGAGCAAGTTTGTAAGAACAAGTGGCCAAGTTGTGTTAACAAATGTTGGTACGTTTTTATAGGTTTGACCACGCTATTTCTTTACTTGACCAATATTTTTCCTATTTGGGTAACAAGTTGTTCCTACTTTTCATGAGTTTGGTTGAGGAATTTCTGTATTTGGCCGACATTGTTCGCGTTTGGTTGACATATTTTCCTACTTTTTATAAGTTTGGATGAGATATTTCGTTACGTGTACCATATTTTCCCCTTTTGGTTAACACATTTGCCTACGTTTCATAAGTTTGGTTGCCATATTTATAAATTGGGTTGAGTAATTTCTGTATTTGGTAGACATTTTCCCCTCGTTTTTTTATAAATGTGGTTAAGATGTTTCTGTATTTGGTCTAAGTTTCCCCATTTGGTTGACAAATTTTCCAACTTTTTATAAGTCTGGGCGAGATATATCTCTCTTTGGGTGATATTTTTTCACATTTGGTTTTCAAATTTTCCTACTTGGCCAATACTTTTCCTATCTGGCTAACAACTTTTCCTAGTTTGCATATGTGTGACCGAACTATTTCTGCATTTGTCCGACATTTTTCACATTTGGCTAACAGATTTTCCTACTTGAACAAGGTTTTTTTCACTTTGGCTAACAAAGTTTCCTAGTTTTCATAAGTTTGAGCGATGTATTTCGTTACTTGGTCATTATTTTTCCTCTTTGAGTAACACATGTCCCTAGTTGGTCAATATATTTCCCGTTTGGTTATCAATTTTCCTATTTTTTATATGTTTGGTTGAGATATTTCTGTATTTGGTCTAACTTTTTCTCATTTGGTTGAGAATTTTCCTTCTTTTTATAAGTCTGGCCGAGATATTCCTCTTTTTGGGTGATATTTATTTTCATATTTGACTTTCAAATTTCCCTACTTGGGTAATATTTTTTTATATGTTTGGTTGAGATATTTCTGTATTTGGCCTAACTTTTTCCTATTTGGCAAATAGTTCTCCTACTTTTTATAAGTGCGGACGAGGTATTTCTGTATTTGGCCGACATTTTTTACATTTGGCTAATAGATTTTCCTACTTGACCTAGGTTTTTATTCTCGTTGGCTAACAAAGTTTCCTAGTTTTCATAAGTTTGGTTGAGATGTTACTATATTTGGTCTAACTTTTTCTCATTTGGTTGAGAATTTTCCTTCTTTTTATAAGTTTGGATGAGATATTTCTCTCTTTGGCTGATATTTTTTCACCTTTGGCTATCACATTTTCTTACTTGGTTAATACTTTTCCTATCTGGCTAACAACCTTTCCTTGTTTGCATACGTGTGGCCGAATTATTTCTGCATTTGACCGACATTTTTCACATTTGGCTAACAGATTTTCCTACTTGACCTAGGTTTTTATTCTCGTTGGCTAACAAAGTTTCCTAGTTTTCATAAGTTTGGTTGAGATGTTACTATATTTGGTCTAACTTTTTCTCATTTGGTTGAGAATTTTCCTTCTTTTTATAAGTTTGGATGAGATATTTCTCTCTTTGGCTGATATTTTTTCACCTTTGGCTATCACATTTTCTTACTTGGTTAATACTTTTCCTATCTGGCTAACAACCTTTCCTTGTTTGCATACGTGTGGCCGAACTATTTCTGCCTTTGGCCGACATTTTTCACATTTGGCTAACAGATTTTTTCCTACTTGAACCAAGGTTTTCTTCACTTTGGCTAACAAAGTTTCCTAGTTTTCATAAGTTTGAGCAATGTATTTCGTTATTTGGTCATTATTTTTCCTCTTTGAGTAACACATTTCCCTAGTTGGTCAATATATTTCCCGTTTGGTTATCAATTTTCCTATTTTTTATATGTTTGGTTGAGATGTTACTGTATTTGGCCTAACTTTTTCGCATTTGGCACATAGTTCTCCTACTTTTTATAAGTCTATGTTTGTTTGTACTACTATGTTTGGTTGAGATGTTACTGTATTTGGCCTAACTTTTTCGCATTTGGCACATAGTTCTCCTACTTTTTATAAGTCTGGCCGAGATATTCCTCCCTTTGGGTGATATTTTTTCTTTTACATTTGGCTATCAAATTTTCCTATTTGGTGAATACTTTTCCTATCTGGCTAACAACCTTTCCTTGTTTGCATACGTGTGGCCGAACTATTTCTGCCTTTGGCCGACATTTTTCACATTTGGCTAACAGATTTTTCCTACTTGACCAAGGTTTCTTCCATTTGGCTAACAAAGTTTCCTAGTTTTCATAAGTTTGGTTGAGATGTTACTATACTTGGTCTAACTTTTTCTCATTTGGTTGACAAATTTTCCAACTTTTTATAAGTCTGGGCGAGATATTTCTCTCTTTGGGTGATATTTTTTCACATTTGGTTTTCAAATTTTCCTACTTGGTCAATATTTTATCCTGTTCGACTAACAAATTTTCCTAGTTTGGATACGTGTGGACGAGGTATTTCTGTATTTGGCCGACATTTTTCACTTTTGGGTAACAGATTTTCCTACTTGACTTAGGTTTTTTTCACTTTGGCTAACAAAGTTTCCTAGTTTTCATAAGTTTGAGCGATGTATTTCGTTACTTGGTCATTATTTTTCCTCTTTGAGTAACACATGTCCCTAGTTGGTCAATATATTTCCCGTTTGGTTATCAATTTTCCTATTTTTTATATGTTTGGTTGAGATATTTCTGTATTTGGTCTAACTTTTTCTCATTTGGTTGAGAATTTTCCTTCTTTTTATAAGTCTGGCCGAGATATTCCTCTCTTTGGGTGATATTTTTTTTCATATTTGGCTCTCAAATTTCCCTACTTGGGTAATATTTTTTATATGTTTGGTTGAGATATTTCTGTATTTGGCCTAACTTTTTCCTATTTGGCAAATAGTTCTCCTACTTTTTATAAGTTGGAACGAGCTATTCCTCTCTTGGTATTTGTTTTACATTTGGGTATCACATTTTCCTACTTTCGCATTTTGGTTAACAAAGTTTAGCTTTTCTTTAGGTACCTTGTTTAGTGTTTGTGTCAGCTTCTAGTGTTCGTGTCAGCGATTTTTCATTGGTTGTTTCAGTTTTCATTGTGTGTGTGTGTGTGTGTGTGTGTGTGTGTGTGTGTGTGTGTGTGTGTGTGTGTGTGTGTGTTATTTTTTCGTGTCATTTTTATTATTTTTTTAGTCACTGTTGTATCTGTCTTTGTATGTGTTATATTTTGACGCTTATGTCATTTTTTCTCCCTTGTTTTTGTCCGTTTTCCTTGTTTGGGTCGGTGCCTTATCATCCTATATGTTTATTTGAGTGAGCATATTGTGAAGTTAGTGAGCGCCTATTTGTCGACCGTGATGGAATGGACAACCGATGACTTCATAAGTTTTGTACGTTACACTATACTCGACACCATTTGCCTTGTAGTTACCTTTTAAGTGTCGTATCGTTTTTTGCTCGTAATGGGCATGCACCCCGGATGCTGTCGCTTTGAGAAATGATCGATATCTCACAATGAGCCTTTTTCGCGGCACTGGAGACACTATCAATAAGATGATAGAGTGGTGGGTTATGGCGTCATCACCTCTTAGAACTACAAAATACAGCTATTTCAGTAACACCTTACATGGCATACAACACAAACTAGCTTTATACTACATACGATATACAAATACTTAGTGAAACAACAAGCACCCTCGCTATTCTACTACTCCTACTATTACCACCACCACCACCATCACCACCACCACCACCACCGCTACTACTACTACTACTACTACTACTACTACTACTACTACTACTACTACTACTACTACTACTACTACTACTACTACTACTACTACTACTACTACTACCAATATTATTACTATTTGTATCCATGGTGTTGGAGATCATAGTTTATGGAGTGTCATACTGACCAATGTCAGGCGATAAGTCTCTTGCTGATGTTGGTGACTATTACTACTAGTGCTATTGGTACTATGAGTACCACCATTACATGAAGGTAATGCCGTTAATTGGGGATTTCTGTAGTGTGAGTCAACCCCGGAATTGTTCAATGGTGTTGGAGATCGCAATGTGTGGGTGATACGTCCGTTGGTAAGACACGTGATGATGATGATGATGATTAGTACTATTGTTGGTATTGCTGCTACTACTACTACTACTACTACTACTACTACTACTACTACTACTACTACTACTACTACTACTACTACTACTACTACTACTACTACTACTACTACTACTACTACTACTACTACTACTACCATTACAAATACCACCTAACATGGCCCTTGATGATGATGACTAATATTACTACGAAACAACTCTACTATTATTACTATACAACCACGCCAATTGTAGACAATAAAGATAAACGTATTAGAACCTACTCGCCCTGATCAGCGCCATCCTTCCCACAGCAGACAGTTTGATACTTCATGACTGAGACACCCCAACCTCTAGACCTAACAACTTGACCACCTCTTGATCATTACCATGTCACTACACCTACTTTCCCAGCCAATTTATGTGGTCACTCGACCACTTGACCACCGCTTGATCACCACTTGACCACTACTTGACCACATCTTGATCATCATCGTGTCACTACACGTATTCTCCCCATCAATTTAAGGGGTAACTTGACCACTTGACCACCCCTTGACCACTACTTGACCACGCCATCACTCACTTTAACCACCACCACATCACTAACTGTACCCTCCCATACAATTTAGGGGGTCACTTGACCACCTCTTGACCACTTGACCACCCCTTGACCACTACTTGACCACCTCACGATCATCACCAACTTACTACACTAACTTTCCCTGACAATTTAAGGGGTCACTTGACCACTTGACCACAGCTTGACCACCACTTGACCACTACTTGACCACCTCCTGATCATCACCACATCACTACACATACCTTCCTCTACAATTTAAGGGGTCACTTGACCACCCCTTGACCACTTGACCACCCTTTGACCACTACTTGACCACCACTTGACCACCTCACGATGATCACCACATCACTACAATACCTTCCTCTACAATTTAAGGGGTCACTTGACCACCCCTTGACCACTTGACCACCCTTTGACCACCCCTTGACCACTACTTGACCACCTCACGATGATCACCAACTTACTACACCCACTTTCCCCGACAATTTAAGTGGTCACTCGACCACTTGACCACTACTTGACCACCACTTGACCACCGCTTGACCACATCATTGACACTTTAATTATCGTCATATCACTACACATACCTTCCTCTACAATTTAAGTGGTCACTCGACCACCCCTTGACCACTTGACCACTACTTGACCACCTCACGATCATCACCAACTTACTACACTCACTTTCCCTGACAATTTAAGGGGTCACTTGACCACTTGACCACAGCTTGACTACCACTTGACCACCACTTGACCACTACTTGACCACCTCTTGATCATCACCACATCACTACACATACCTTCCTCTACAATTTAAGGGGTCACTTGACCACTACTTGACCACCTCTTGACCACCTCTTGACCACACCCCCTCTGATGAGTCACTAGACCACGCCCACTTATAATAAAAAAGGCGCAAAATCGATAAGAGCTAAAAATAGATTGCAATTTGCACCTCAAAATCGATAAATGGTTGATTTATATAGGGAATGTGCGCCTCATTTTGCTCCTCAAAAGGAGGTGATGGAGCCCGACTTACACTACTCTCGATTCCCAAGAACACAGTAATTAACTTTAAAAAAAAAAAAAAAGCAACACGAAGTTTCCTTCATTGTCGCATGCTGCTTCCTCAATCCCGGCATCTTCCACGACAGGGTGGGTCTAAATCGTGGCTGGGTGTGGATCCAGTCCTCAGTAACCGCTCGAGTCAAATCCCCACCCTGTAAAACTGGCAGAATTCCAGAGATATGCTGGTATGCCGACCAAGAAACGAAGTTGTAAGAAAATAGAAACCGTTTTACTCCAAGCAACGTAATTATGATAAACAAAGACATCAAACAATCACCTCGTGTTCAGTGTAGTATCGATGGAAACCAGCCGCAAGTTCGATCGTGTCAGCGGTTCTCATCTTTGTTTCCCCTGTTGACCCCTTGAGTTTTGTGGTAGCGTAGTGGCTAGACGCTTCACTGCCGGCGCGGTGGTCATGGATACGAAGTCGTTATCTGTCAGATTTTCTAAATGGCCCTGGGCTGCCAGGCATCCAGCCTGAAATATCTACCAGAAATTGACTTGGGGAATAAGGGCGACCAGCGTGATATTGATCATAATACCCATTGTGTGCCGATTGGCTTATATTTTTTTTTAGCGCTCGCTCGCTTTGAAATCAAGCGTAGTCAATACACATTACTTCTAGAAGCACTGGACTGAATTGTTCGTGTTGACTAGCTTTCCAAGTTACCAGTGTCCCTCGCCATCAGGCGAACCAACTCCGACTTCAGAGGTACGTGTAATTTACTCCACCAAGTCAAGGATGAGAAGTCGCATTTTAGTCCAACTGTCCGGTGTAGGGGTTGAACCCCTTACCTATGTATCAGTACACAGGATGTTTAAGAACGTGCGTTCTTATCCTTCTCAGCCACTCTGGCCGTCATTGGCCTATATACGTATGTCTATCACCATATACCCTAGAAGTGTTAAGGCGTAGACAAGTTTTCCTTTGTCCCGTGCGTTACTTACCCAGGTGATGTGACTACTTCAATTCTTTACTTGCTGAGTAAGAACATCCCATACCTTCCCATCGGCACTTTTATTAATGTCATCACCATCATGTGCCATGGCAGTAAAAGCTGACGATCATGGCATTTCCAATTCACATGATTCACGGATTGTCTGACTCGGGCCTGTGTTTGTTATCCGAAGAGGAGGAGAAGAAGAAGAAGATAAAGAAAGAGGATGAGGGGTAGGAGAAGATAAAGAGAAAGAATGAGGAGGAGGAGTAGGAGAAGATAAAGATAGAGGAGGAGGAGTAGGAGAAGATAAAAGAAAAGGAGGAATTGAATAAAATAAAGGAAAAGACCAAGGAGGGCGAGGAGGAGGAGAAGGTGGAGGAGGAGGAGTATGAGAAGATAAAGAAAGAGGAGGAGGAGGAGTAGAAGAATATAAAGAAAGAGGAGGGGGGAGGAGTAGGAGAATATAAAGAAAGAGAATGAGGGGTAGGAGAAGATAAAGAAAGAGAATGAGGAGGAGGAGTAGAAGAATATAAAGAAAGAGAATGAGGGGTAGGAGAAGATAAAGAAAGAGAATGAGGGGTAGGAGAAGATAAAGAAAGAGAATGAGGAGGAGGAGTAAGAGAAGATAAAGATAGAGGATGAGGAGTAGGAGAAGATAACAGAAGAGGACGAAGAGGAGGAGTTGGATAAGATAAAGGAAAAGACCGAGGAGGGGGAGGAGGGGGAGAAGGTGGAGGAGGAGTAGGAGAATATAAAGAAAGAGAATGAGGGGTAGGAGAAGATAAAGAAAGAGAATGAGGAGGAGGAGTATGAGAAGATAAAGATAGAGGAGGAGGAGTAGGAGAAGATAAAAGAAGAGGACGAAGAGAAGGAGTTAGATAAGATAAAGGAAAAGACCAAGGAGGGCGAGGAGGAGGAGAAGGAGGAGGAGGAGGAGTAGGAGAAGATAAAGAAAGGGGATGCGAAGAAGTAGCAGTAGGTAGAAGGGATCTATATTGGTCTTCTTGAACCAGCTGTAATGAATGTTTAAGATGGCTAGTATCGAGGCAAGCATCTCACCCGTCTCCCAGATTTCAAGCAGCCAGGTCTATGAGGTGGGAGAAACGTTAGGTCAATGCTAACGCACCCGTTTCCATGCCGTAAGGCGTTTTGGGTACAAGGTGCTTGCACTATATTTTTCATTGACTCGATGTAGGTCAGCATGGCAGAATAGATAAGAACGCTTGTTCGTTAACACACTGTGTGCTGATGCCGAGGTAAGGGGTTCAATCTCTACAACGGACAGTTGGACTACAATTTTGACCTATTGTCCTTGACTTGGGGACGTTAATTAAAAGTACCTCTGAAATCGGAGTAACCGCTTTGCGTTTATTTATGTTTTTTTTTTTTTATTTATTAAATAAAATGGTATGGGGTCCGGTAGTCTAGAAAGCAATAGCAAACTACTAAACGTACACTTACCAAGAGATCACAAACAGCCAAAACATTGTGGGGATGACTGCGACGTTCTGTAAAGAATATGCACATAACTTTAAGACTAAGAGGTCGGAGTGGGTTCGCCTGATGGCGAGGGACGCTGTTATAATAGGGAAAGCTAATCCACATACAAAATTCAGTCCAGCATTACTAGAAGTAGTGTGTATGGACTACGTTTGAGTTCAAAGCGAGCGAGCGAGCGCAACGACAACAAAAAAGACTCAATGGGTGATGAGATCGATAGCTTACCGGCCGCATTTTCTTCCCAGAACATTTCTTAGCACCCATTTAGACTGGGTCGATCTGGGAGGTCAATTTTTTTAAAGAAATACTTCTCTGCCTCGCAAGGGATCGATCATCTGCCCCAAAATCAAACTCTATAAATACTCCGCTATTACGACTGCTTCGGGAAAATAAGATTTTGACAAAACAGTCCACTCCATTGGCGATTTGAACCCAGAACCGCCACGCGACTTTGTCATTTAATATTTTAGAAACAGAGAAACTATACTGACCACGTTGAGAACCCCAGCGGGAGAAAACATGAGCATAAAAATTACCTGTACACGGCCTGTACTTGAAAGTCATTGACATTTAAAACACAAGTATAATGTTGTGCAATGCACGCCTGGATCCAGACACAAACGTTCACGCCCTGCCTGCCACTACACTTGTTCCAGAAATCTCTCCGCTGGCTAAACTATTTGCTCGTGCGGAGGTAGAAGTGGCGACACAGTGTGACAGACGCAGCACGCTAGGACATGGTTACTGCTTGAACAGGAACACACAACAGTAAGATGTCAGCCTGATCAAATCGGTGTTTCTTTCGTTTAGTACTTAGCGTACGGCATTACAGCCCATATCTCGGCAGTCTCCGTGGTGTAGTAGTCAGACCGTCTTCCTCGTGCTCCGAAGGTGAGGGTTCGATTCCGAGCTACGTCTTTTAGTTCACGGGTGTATTTTTCTCGGAGACTCCTAGCGGTCGTCGCTAGAACTACGGAGTTCGTGCTTTGTGCCACGCTTTCGGAGGCTCGCCCTGCGGAAACAGATTGAGCCATATGGGATAAACCCGGTGCAATAAAGTCGATCATCTCGACCTTTAAGGATTTTCTTTTTTTACATTACAGCCCATATTTGATTGATTGACATCTAACATTACTGCCCATTGAACCTTACAATGTAGAACAGGGGAGTCTTGAGCCTGAGGAATTAAGGCCGCCTGGCTAGTGCAGTCGCCGCGAACTGTGTACTGTATAGGTGTGCTTGTCACAACTATGAAAATTGACATCTCTGTTTATAGTGATTCCACCTTTATCTATATATCTATATATAGCCGAGTGGCTAGAACTCCGGCCGCCCATTCAGGTGACCCCTGTCCGAATCCTCGGTAAGGTAATGGATTTTGTTTGTCTGACGGGGGACAAAAGAACACCCTAACCTGCACAGCTCGCGGCGACTGCACTAGCCAGGTGGCCTTAATGCCTCAGGCTCAAGACACCTCTGTCCTACACCGCAAGGTATGATAGGTAGTAATGAAAGATCTCACTCAATTAATCACGTGCCGTCTCCACAATGAAGGTGGGCAGCAATGGATCTCCAACACTGTCTCTCTCCCTGACTGTACATTCTGTCAGCTGATGTTCGTCCATCTCTCGATGTTATCTTCCCACTTGTTTGGTTGTATCGATAGATATATTTACATATATCTGTTTATCTAAGCTTATTGTAGTTATCTTCATTGTGTATCGGCATTATCAGCTGACATCTTCGCACTGAAGATCGGCTGTAATGAGTCTAATACTCACCCTCTGTACTACGTTTGTATGGTGCTTCTTCCAGCCAATCTGATGATCAGTGGAGGGCTGGCTCTGAAACTATTGGTTGCTAGGAGACAAAGCTACTAAAAGGACATAATATTTTAACTGATTCTGTGCTATACAAAATGTAGGTTTCGATCAAACAAAAATGGATTGAGGAAAATGGGAAGGGGGAATTGGGAAGTGTCACCGTTTTGACTTAAAAGTTGTAAATATGGGAGCAGATATATTGTATTATATATCAAATTAAAGGTGGTTACATAGGAGAAATACTGTATCCATGAAAATCTGCCCCTGGCAGATACGGGAGGACGCTTAAGACGATTAATTATAAACCTATGGCTCTTAATTAGTTAAGCATACTGTCTAATGTTTAAGGTGACCAATTTCATCAGGGTCCCACAGGACTCAGTTGCCATCGGATAAGCTAACTCCCTGGCCAGTCTTGATGTTGTCCACCGACCTGTGACGTTGTCTTCCTCTTGCACTCTTCCTCTCAACATTTTCTCCAGCACATCTTTGTGTGTCATTATCATGTGCCATGTCGATAAGCGTGGGCAATCATGTTTTGCTATCTCACACTTTTACCAAAGTCGTGGATAATCTCTGTGTTCTTATCTCGGCCATGCACGTTACCAAGTCATCCAGATATTCATTTTAATGCGTACCCCTTGTTCTTTTCCGCTCAATCTTGCCAGTTGTCACCAAGTTCTCTAGTTTATTTCTTCTCATAACGTGCCCAAATATTGGTGACTCTCTGTGTCTACATTTGTCTTATCAATTTACAGTTTTTACTTGCCTCTTGTAGGACTTGCTCATTGATTTTTCTGTCTGTCCATAATAGTCTTTGCATTTTCTGCAGAAACCACAATTCCACTGCTATTAGCTGTTTGTTTTTTTTTAGCTTGTCTGTTCATTGTCCATGTTTCACAACCATACAAAAGTGTAGGTTCTTTGTAGCATTTTAACACTCTTTTGCTGGTTGTAATTGATATCTTTTTATTGGTCAGTATGATAGTAATTCACAGACATAAATTCACACTTATTGGTAGGAACTCATAGAAGTTAATTTACACGCACTGTAAAGAATTCTTAGAAATTATTTAATTCAGCTCACAGAAGCGAATTTACACATATTGATATGAATTCTTAGAAGTAAATTCACACGCACGAACAGGAACTCATAGAAGTGAATTCACACGCACTGTCAGGATCTCACAGTAGGGATTGACAAAAAGTAGAGATCAGTGGATACCAGTGGATAACATCGAAATAAACGCGAAGTAATCAGCTCCAAAATCGCCTACGTTTGAAATCACACCCGGAATGCCGGGAAATTATGGCACTGCGTTCACTAACCCAAAAGCCACAGCCGCCGGTTTTTGTGGGTAGGTTTCCTAATTTTGTAATCTGCTATGGGACTATTTTTTTCGCTGCGGATGTTGATTTAATCACGGCGAGGAGAGGAGTAACGGCTTGTATGGTTATTGCAGAATGTGACCTGAAATAGCTGATTTCACGAGCAACAGATGGCTAACCAAGTACTGCCGAAGACTGACGAGACTCACTACAGGAGCAACGAGAACTATGATGTAAGTACATACAGGTGTACGTGGCTGTAAGGGTGCGGGGCAGATTCAGATATGCACAAGCATGCACACACACACACACACACACACACACACACTCTCAATCACACACACACACAAGCTCATTCTCTCACGCACATACACACACACACTCTCTCTCTCTTTCTCACACACACTTTCTCTCTCTCTCTCTCTCTCTCTCTCTCTCTCTCTCTCTCTCTCTCTCTCTCTCTCTCTCTCTCTCTCTCTCTCTCTCTCTCTCTCTCTCACTGATACACACACATAAACACTCACGACTACAATGAAATATCTCGACATCACCTGCTAAAGATGCTCGTCTGACAGTGAAATATCTCGACATCACCTGCTAAAGATGCTCGTCTGACAATGAAATATCTCGACAATACCTGCTAAAGATGCTCGTCTTACAATGAAATATCTCGAGATCATCTTCTAAAGATGCTCGTCTGACAAGTTTCATGTGGACTACGTCATGTTTTTTTTTGTTATTCGCTCACTGTGAACCCAAGCGTAGTCCATACAAGTGCTACTGATTCTAGTGCAGAGAACTGATTTTTGCGTGTGGATTCATCATCATCATGTGTCATGCCGATTAGCATGAGCGGCCATGCTTCGCCATCTTACACGATCACCAGAGTCGTGAATTGGCTCTGCTTGTGGATTAACTTTCCCTATTACCAGTGTCCCTCGCCATCAGGCGAACCCACTCGGACTTCTGAGGTACTTGTAATTGACTTCCCCAAATCAAGGATGAGAACTCAACATTTTAGTCCAACTGACCGGTTGAACCCGGTATCTTGTCATCAGCACACCGGATGTTTAAAAACGAACGCATTAATCCATTTGGTCATGCTAACCTGTGACAAAGTTATTATCAGGGATGGGAAGGGCTGAAAGTGATGGCAACAGCTGACATTGAGCAACGTTTGTGCTTCCTCCTTCACCAGGGACCCGTATCAAGCGTCATGGACCACGGGTAGGGCCTTCTCACTGTCAGCAGAACCCAGCAAGAAAGACCGGACAGGGTGCAAAACAAAGCATTGAGACATGATCAGCTCCACTCCACAGGGCCACTCCACAGGGAGTCTCTGTGGCGAAGTGGTCAAGCCGTTTGACTCGTGCTCCGAAGGTTGTGTGTTCGATTCCGGGCCGCACCCTTCGGTTTACGAGTTAAATGTTTCGGAGACTCCTGTGGGTAGTCGCTAAAAGCTACGGAGTTTGTGCTTTGTGCCACGCTTTCCGTGCTGCGGAAAGAGACCGGGCCATATGGGATAAAACCCGGTGCAATGAAGTCGACCCTGTCGACTTTAAGCGACATGATCAGCTGCACAAAAGACACCTCGCATCAGAAAATGCGATACATGCTTGATATATCAACAGAAGCCACTGGCATAAGGTTGCACAAATCACCGGGAACATGACAGATTCAGCTGACAAAAACCTACCATCGGTACAGTGTCATCGACGACACAAAGGGAATTCGCCTCAAAAGAGACTGCTCCTGGATGACCGAGGCTGAGGAAATCATTAAACAGGCCTGCGACTTGGACAAGCCCTAACACGGAGAAGAATGGACAAACACCTGTAGACACGCATAATCATTCTATGGTGGTTATCTCACTAGGGAGGTTCTGCAGAGACTGGGTTTCCACCGCGGCCAGACACTGATAGATGGCGCTCATAGAGCAGCATTCACTTGCAGACGGCATCATCGTTTACACAGCACAAAGGAAGCAGAAAACGGTCTTAGAGGATACTGTCGTATTACTGACTGATAACTTCATCCCTTCCATATTCTACCACAGTGAAAGTGTGTGTGTGGGGGGGGGGGGGCATTGATGTGAAGAATGCAGGGATGGAGCCCATCAATCAATCAATCATTTGCCATGCCGGAAAGCGTGGGCGGTCATGACTCGCCATGTCACTCGATCACCAGAGTCGTGGATCAGCTCAGTGTTCCTGCCTCGTCCATGTCATGTGGCCAAGCCGTCCAGGTATTTTCCTCTCGGTTTTCCTCTTGGTCGGTTCCCTTCGATCTTGCCAGTTGTCACTAAGTTCTCCAATCCATTTCTTCTCATAACATGTCCACATATTTTGACTGTCTACGACTAATTTCTCTAATCAATTTACGAGTTTCATATGTCTCCTGTAGAACTTGCTCATTGGTTTTTCTATCTGTCCATGGTATTCTTTGCATTTTCCTCAGAAACCACATTTCTGCAGCCATCAGATGTTTTTCAGCTTGACTGCTCATTGTCCAAGTTTCACATCCATACAAAAGAACAGGCTCTATGTATCCCCTCAAGACTCTTTTTCTCGTTTCAATTGACATATTTTTATTGGTCAGAATGGTTTAAATCTTGCTGAAGGTTGCTTTCACTATGGCGATTCTTGTTCTAATCTCTTTAAGGCATCTCCCATCAGATGTTATGAATGTTCCGAGATAATTGTACCGATTCACTTGTTGAAGAATATTCCCATTTACTTGTATATTACATTGTGGTACTTCGTTCTTCCTAGTGACGACCATAACCTGTGTCTTTTTACAATTTAATTCTAACCCCAGCTGCTCACTGTGTACAACAACCGTATCTACTAATTGTTGCAGATCCTGCGCATTGTCTGCAATCAGTACTGCATCATCTGCATATCTAATATTACTGATGTTTCGTCCTCCAATGCTGATTCGATTTATATCTTCTACATTTCTGAAAATATTTTCACTGTACAGCGAAAAAAGATCCGGAGACATTACACATCGTCTGCCTAACACCTCTCTTAATAGGCTGATATTGTCCCACTTCATTATCAATCCTTATGGCGCTTGTTGTTTCCAATATATGTTTCTTATAAGTCTAATGTCTTTCCTATCAATTTGTAGATCTGCAAGCATATCCAAGGTCTGCAAGCATATCCATAGGTAGATGCAAATATAGAAAACTTGAACGAATGAATGATGGATAAACGTCTTTTTCCGTTGGACGTCAAGATGAGTTGATGGATAGACAGGTATATGAACAAAATCAATATTATGCCACTCGTGTAATCAGCTATCCTTATCTTTACTACACAGGGACCCGCCCCAGAGTACTCCCCTCCACGAAATGGGGCCGTGGCATCATATGATCAGCCGGCCCCGCCTTACTCGGGACCCAGTGTGTCCTACTTTAACCCCAGCGCCCCCTACGACTACTCCCAGTACAACCCATACACCATCAACCAGCCGGACCCAAGCTTCTATTCCATGCCTCCTTGTGGTCCCTTGAACTCCAGCTCAACGACTGTGGTCATACAACAACCCGTGCCAGCTTTGGGACTCAACGGCCGGCGAGACTGGTCCACCGGCATGTGCAACTGTTGCAAGGATATGAATATTTGTGAGTGTGGTCGTCTCTTTCTTTGTCGTTTGTCTTGTGTTCCAGAGTCATGTCAGTCTATGGTCAAATTATGGTATATAGCGAACCGGCGACCAGGAGACAACGACGGAGACGAAAGACCGTGAAAGGAACTGGTTTCTGTAACGAGGAAACGACGACTGAGGCAAATCACCATGGAAAAAGCTGATTTTTATGACGAGGAAACGACGGCAGCGGCAAATCACCATGGAAAAAGCTGATTTTTATGACGAGGAAACGACGGCAGTGGCAAATCACCATGGAAAAAGATGATTTTTATGACGAGGAAACGACGACTGAGGCAAATCACCATGGAAAAAGCTGATTTTTATGACGAGGAAACGACGGCAGCGGCAAATCACAATGGAAAAAGCTGATTTTTATGACGAGGAACCGACGACTGGGGCAAATCACCATGGGAAAAGCTGATTTTTATGACGAGGAAACGACGACTGAGGCAAATCACCATGGAAAAGCTGATTTTTATGACGAGGAAACGACGGCAGCGGCAAATCACCATGGAAAAAGCTGATTTTTATGACGAGGAAACGACGACTGAGGCAAATCACCATGGAAAAAGCTGATTTTTATGACGAGGAACCGACGACTGAGGCAAATCACCATGGGAAAAGCTAATTTTTATGACGAGGAAACGACGGCAGCGGCAAATCACCATGGAAAAAGCTTATTTTTATGACGAGGAAACGACGGCAGCGGCAAATCACCATGGAAAAAGCTGATTTTTATGACGAGGAACCGACGACTGAGGCAAATCACCATGGAAAAAGCTGATTTTTATGACGAGGAAACGACGACTGAGGCAAATCACCATGGAAAAAGCTGATGTTTATGACGAGGAAACGACGGCAGCGGCAAATCACCATGGAAAAAGCTGATTTTTATGACGAGGAAACGACGACTGAGGCAAATCACCATGGAAAAAGCTGATTTTTATGACGAGGAAACGAAGACTGAGGCAAATCACCATGGAAAAGCTGATTTTTATGACGAGGAAACGACGGCAGCGACAAATCACCATGGAAAAAGCTGATTTTTATGACGAGGAAACGACGACTGAGGCAAATCACCATGGAAAAAGCTCATTTTTATGACGAGGAACCGACGACTGAGGCAAATCACCATGGAAAAAGCTAATTTTTATGACGAGGAAACGACGGCAGCGGCAAATCACCATGGAAAAAGCTGATTTTTATGACGAGGAAACGACGGCAGCGGCAAATCACCATGGGAAAAGCTGATTTTTATGACGAGGAAACGACGACTGAGGCAAATCACCATGGAAAAAGCTGATTTTTATGACGAAGAAACGACAACTGAGCCAAATCACCATGGAAAAAGCTGATTCTTATGACGAGGAAACGACGGCAGCGACAAATCACCATGGAAAAAGCTGATTTTTATGACGAGTAAACGACGACTGAGGCAAATCACCATGGAAAAAGCTAATTTTTATGACGAGGAAACGACGGCAGCGGCAAATCACCATGGAAAAAGCTGATTTTTATGACGAGTAAACGACGACTGAGGCAAATCACCATGGAAAAAGCTAATTTTTATGACGAGGAAACGACGGCAGCGGCAAATCACCATGGAAAAAGCTGATTTTTATGACGAGGAAACGACGGCAGCGGCAAATGACCGCGAAAGAAGCTAGTTTCTATGACGCTGAAACGATGACAGAGGCGAATGACCGTGGAAGAAGCTGGTTTCTATGACAAGGAAACGACGACAGAGGCGAATGACCGTTGAAGAAGATGGTTGTTTTTGTGTGTGTGTGTGCGCGCTCGCTCGCTCGCTTTGAACTCAAGCGTAGTCCATACACACTACTTCTAGTAGTGCTGGGCTGAATATTGCGCATTTATTAGCTTTCCCTACTAATTGGTCTTCGCCATCAGGCGAACCTACTCCGACTTCAAAGGTACTTGCATTAACGTCCCCAAGTCAAGGACGAGAGATCAACATTTTAGTCCAACTGTCCGGTGTGTAGGTTGAGCCCCCTAACCTCTGCATCAGGATGTTTAAGAACAAGCGTTCTTATCCGTTCAGCCATGCTGACGTCCTGTCGCTTTTTTAAGCGACAAGAGGTCAGCATGGCTGAACGGCTGACCTCCTGTTAGTTTCTATAACGAGGAAGTGACGACAGTGGCGAACTGCCGGGGAAGAAGCTTCTGTGTATGATGAGTAAATGACAACAGAGGCCTATGACCGTGGAAGAAGCTGGTTTCTATGACCAGGAATCAACGATAGAGGCCAATGACCGTGGAAGAAACTAGTTTTTATAACGAGGAAATGACGACAGAGGCGACTGGCCAGGGAAGAAGATGATTTCTCACGGCTGTAGGTTCTATAATATGTGTGAGGGCACGAAGCACTGGTTGCACTATGTTCTTCTCTGCGATAGACATGTGGTTTGGAAGCAGGCATAACGTGCATTTGTAGGACAAGTGGGAAAACAACTCGAATGTCCCAAAACAGAGTACGAACGTATTGACAGGAGAAAGACACCCGGAGTCATTATCCGGGTGGGACCACCCCCAGACAGTTTAAGGAAGGTAAAAGGCCGACACATTCCGGAAAGAAGATCAGAACTCTCATGTCGTGCTTGCACCATGGCGAAGTTTCTATCACTTTAACTCAAAAATTCGTGTGGAATATTTTGTGCATGCAACTTTAACATCGATCTTGTTGGCAACTACCCAGAAACTAATCTTTTTGGGAAATATTTGTGGTAGTTTTCCCTTTCCTTTCATTCCCGTGTAAGAGATTTAATAACACTCGTTTCTTGTGCAGATTCCCCTAGCTGTGTTTGTTCATAATTAGTTTTGACAGCTAAAGCTTTCTCATCATCATCATCATCATCATCATCATCATCATCATCATCATCATCATCATCATCATCATCATCATCATCGTCCTCGTCGTCGTCGTCATCATCACCACCACCACCACCACCGTCATCATCATCATCATCATCATCATCATCATCATCAACATCATCATCACCACCAACACCATCACCATCATCATCATTATCATGTGTACTGCTGTTAAGCGCGGCCGGCCATGGTTTATCATCTCACACGATCACCAGTCCTGGGTCAGGTCTGTGTTCTTGTCTCGATTATGCCCCATAACCAAGCCAACCAGATGTTATATCTTTATGTTCACTTTGTTCTTTCCCCATCAAATTGGTTAAAGTCACTAAGTTTTCATGTTGATGTCTCCCCATGAAGTGTCAGATAACCTTGACTGTCTACATCTCATTTCTGTAATCAGTTTAGTTTTCATTTGTTTCTTGTAGAGCTTTTTCATTTATTTTTGTGCCCGCCGTGGTCCTTGAGTGATAGATTATATGCTTAATTTGCTAAGCTAATATAACTATACTCCTAAATGGAACTGGTTACCCTTCCAGAGAAAAAATATTTTTAAAGGATTTTACGGCATACACAGTCCATCTGTTCTCCTCCTTGGTAAAAAAAAAAAAAAAAAAAAGCAACTGAAAATTCTTAGTAACCCAACTTATAACTTTGACGTCACGCATACTGCGGGATACCTGAAGCGTTTGTGGACATTCAGAAAGTAACTGATCAACTGACTTCTTCTTTCGCAGTCCGTGGTTTCTAGCCTAAGATTTCAACATCTATTCTTGTCTATACTAAGCAGAGGCCTGTGCCAGAGTACTGCCCTCAACGAAATGCGACCATGGTATCTTATGACTAACCTATCCTCTATTTACGAGCCCCAGTGTTTCGTATTTAAACCCTCTACGATCCCTCCACCGTGACTTCTCACCGTACAACCTGTATACCATCAACCAGCCGAAACCAATTTTATATTCTCCTTTGGAGATTTTGATGTATATCCCAACGTTTAGCTTCCACTGTGGCTCCTTGTGGCCAGAACTGGTCACGAAACTCTTAATGCTAACCGTAAAAAATTTAATTCCATAATACTTAATTTCTATGTTCTTTTATGGTATAGGGTTTGATATTAAAGACTGCTGGTCGATAAAATATTGTCAAATTGACTTTGCGCTTAACGGTTGCTATGGAAACTTATAAATAAATAGACCCTTTACAAGTTTAGTAGAAAATTTTTCCAAGCAAGGACACAGAATCAGATGAGTACATTTAATTAGTTTAATAGTTTAATATTGTCATAGTGTGTTTCATGTAGGTTTGTGTTGATTTGTATTTGTTTGTCCTGTGCTGACGAAGGCTTTGGCCGCAACGTCCAATTTATCTCTTGTAGTCGTGTTTTAGTAAAGCTCACAATCTACTTCTCGTTTTTTTTTTTTTTTTGGGGGGGGGGGGGGGGGGGGGGGTTGATTCATTCATTGTCGTCAACAATGAACGTTCAGCACGTCACGAGGTGTAAACAACACAAAGCCGCCATTTTGGAAACCCACGTGATCAATTTCAGCCATCGGCGGACGCGGATTGCTTACGATGTTCCATATATGGAAGTTTCCGGAAGATGATAGACACGAATAAACCCGATGTTCACAGAAAATGTTCCGATTAGACCAGTGGTTCTCAACCTTTTTTGGCCCGTTCCCCCCTTCACCATATTTTCACAACGTCATTCCCCCCCCCCTCCCCCCCCTTTCCAACTTTCCAAAATTGTCAGCCTCAAAAGGTGCATTAAAAATAACATGCCTATAATAGTGAAAATATTTATTTTCTTCCATAGTTGTACATAACCTTCACATGTAAAGATACATTTTATAGTGTAGCTTTCTACAGTTAATAGCAAATGAATATGCTGATGGATATTAAAACTTAAATAGAATCATTTTTACATTAGCAATATTTTATTAAAACACCACATTAATCATACTACAATAAACAAACAGTTAAAACGTCAAAGAATTGTAGCTTAATATACGACACCAGGATGCCAGAAAATTGTGCTCCATCAAACAAAACTGCTCATTACAAAATCTGGATATTGTAGATTCGTAATTTAAATGAAAATTGTAATCAATGAGAACACTGTGATTGTTTTTCCCGCAGCAATTCTGAAATACGCGGAGGAGTGCTTGAAAGGGCACAACGGAGATCGTTTTCAACATCTAATCTGTTGCGTCGTTTCGTTTTAATTTCTAGCAGAGCTGAAAAGCCTGACTCACAAAGATATGTTGACGCAGATGGAAGCAATGCACGGATTGCTTTTTCTGCCACTTTTGGGTATGAACCGCACATTAAAGGCCAAAATTCCGTGATTGGTTTCTCACTGAACACATCCCTTGCCTCCGAATCATTTTTCAGCTCCAGAAATTCATCTTGACAATCATCAGAAACTTTTTCAACTGATAATTTGAATGGGTTTCGCACCAAATCCAGCTCATCATCACTAAGTTCAGGAAAATATCGCTCAAATTCATTTTCTAGCGCTGTCAAATGCTGCACAATTTCATTTTTTGCAAATTGTGGAAGTACTTGGTCTTTACCATCAACAACGAGAACGGATGACAGCTTCTCAAACATTGCAACATTTGTCATATTGACCTTTCTTTTCCAGTTTTCCAGCTTGCTCATAAAAGCTCTCAAGGCATCCACAAATTGTATGATATTTGAATTCCTTCCTTGCATCTGAAGATTGAGTTTATTCAACTGCTCAAAAATATCAACTAAATAGGCAAGGCGCATGATCCATTCCTCATCATTCAGCCAGGCGAAAAAGTCCATCTTACCCTGAACTTCAAAAAATAATTTGAGCTCGTCTCTCAGCTCATATACTCGCGCAGTTACATTTCCTCTTGACAGCCATCGAACATGTGTGTGGAAAAGGAGCAAATGGTGGCCTGCATCTATGTCAACGCATAACTGCTTAAAAAGCCTTGAGTTGAGAGCTCCTCCTTTGATAAAATTCACTATCTGAACGGTTTGATCCAAAACCTTCCCCAAAGGAGCTGGAAGTGTTTTGGAGGCCAGTGCTTGACGATGGATCATGCAATGAATGCCTTTTACTTTTGGGGCACGTTTCTTCACACTAACTTGAAATCCTGATTTGGTCCCCAACATAGCTGGTGCTCCATCTGTACAGCACCCACACATATTATCCCATAAAAGATTTTCTGATTCAATGAAATATGAAACCTTTTCCAAAATATGAGAGGCCATGGTAGTTGTTTCAAGAGGAGAACAAAAGAGAAGTTCTTCTTTAAATGATCCTGAATGCACATACCTTGCAAACACTATCAACTGAGAACACGATGCCACATCAGTCGATTCATCAATTTGAATTGAATAGAGCCCAAATGCTGCAGACTTGATCTCTTGCACAACTTGATCCTTGATGTCATTGGCCATATCGCTGATCCTCCTTTGAACAGTGTCGTTTGATAGTGAAACCGCTGCAAGTTTTTCTCTGATTCATTTCCCAACACAATTTCCACCATCTTGAGACAACAAGGTTTGAATCAAAGATTCCCCGATTGTATGTGGTTTTTTTCTGCTTCGCTATCTCCAGTGCTACGACATAGGAAGCTTCAGTAACCTTTTGGTTTGTTTCTTGGAATAGCCCCTGTTAAATCCAGTCTCATCCTTTTGACAGCATTCCCAAGACGTTCAAAATAGGTTTTGTCCTTGTCCTTGTATTGAGGATGAACATTCAACAAATGATTCCTCAACTGTGTCGGTTTCATAGAATCATTTGACAAACTTTTACTACAAATAACATCGTTCTTCTCCGTTGATGACGATATTTGTGAATCCATAATTCAAATAAGACAGGTCATACTTTCGTTTCTTGACACTCATCATTGGCTTCAGATTCTATAAATATAAAACGATAAAGTCAAGATCAACACACATAAACACCCACAGACGTGTATACACAGCCACACGCACATATATACGTATACACACACACACACACACACACAATTATATTGCATATCCTATTTACAGTACATCGCTGTCAACACCAGCATTTTACTGCTGTTGTTGCTGCCTGGGCAAGTTTTACGTTCAGTAGTTTGTTCAGTTCAGTAGCAATATACTAATACAAACACACGCACACTCATATATATATGCCAGTCTCCCTGATGAAGTAGTTAAGGACGCTGTTCGTAATCCCGTATACCCAGGTACGAAACACAGCTGCGCGAGATTCGCCAGCGGATCGCGTTGCATCAGTTTCTTATGGAAAAGTATGTGAGCCGGACGTTCAGAAAGCAATAGCAAACCACTGAACATAAAACTTGCCAAAAAATCAACAGCAGCTGTAAAATGCTGGTGTTGACTGCAATGCCCTGTAAATAAATAGGATATGCAATATATATATATATATATATATATATATATATATATATATATATATATATATATATATATATATATATATATATATATATATATCCACGAGTCAACTTACGTCTTAAAAAGACAAGTCTCCTTACCTCCGCAAGAATAATAATTTGAAAAGCTGAGACGTGTAGATTCGTAAACAATGGAGGGATCTCGGTAATCGGTTTCTGTTTTAATGCGATCTTGAAATAATCGGGAAATTTAACATGATGAGTACTCTAAACCTCATTAAAACGGAGAAGCAATAACAAAAAATACGTAAGTTACCGCAAATAAAATCTCTGGTAAAATACGGAACCTAAATTATAGAGGCTAGGTAGAAGGAAAAGAACCGTATATTATGGAGTGAAAACAATATAAAGTAATCAGTTCTTGTATTAACGCGATCTTGAAATAATCGGGGGATTTAACGTCACGAGTACGCTTAATATCCCGATCATGTTTTGTGTGGTCCTGAAGCCAATTTGACAATGTCTTCATTCCCCCCCCCCCCCTGGAAACCCTCAAATTCCCTCCTGGGGGGGGGGGAATTCCCCACCGGTTGAGAACCACTGGATTAGACGAACTCGGAGTTTTACGAACAGTTACGGAAGATCACGACCTTTCCAGGGATACCTTACACGTGCGTGTCGTGTTTTCCTGAGATATTGTTGCTAGGATTTGAAAACCGTCAATTTCGCAACAATTTTCAATAATTAGACAATTTGACACCTAGGGTGGGTTCAGTAAATTATGAATATTGCATTAAAATAAAAGTTTTTAAACAAAAACAAGTACAGAATCTGATAGAAGACATGATAAGGTGTCTAAAAACGAACTATTCCAAAAATAGCCAAATTGACCAAAAATCGATGTTTTTACTGCCGCACATCGCCTTTTTAAAGTCTTCTGTAAGTCACTGTATACCGATTTTCTAATCTCATTTGAGGATATTGAATAATATATATTTTCGTGTAGCTCCCATTCTGGCTCCTTATTGTCAGAACTGGTGGCAAGCCTCTTGAGAAAAGATTATAGAGCTTAAGGTCGTCTGGAGTTTGTGGGCATGTCTCACATGTGCACCCTGGTGTATGTGATAAGTTGAGGCAATATACCTATGTTGGCAGGCGGCTGTATTTTATGCGTGGTAGTCTTGAAATATTGGATTGTTCAGTTATCTGTTCTGATGAGTCACGCAGGAACCAGCTAATAAACATGGGGTGATTCGTTAGCTGCAGAAAGAGTTGATAAACTGCAATTGTAGTCTTCTACGAAAGATCTTCTTTTTTTTTTTTTAAAGCTGACAACTTGCTACACATTCTTCGCTTGTATCCGAGACGGCTAGGTATTATTAACTACCAAAGAGATCACAGGGACGTGCAGTCTAGTTATATACTAATGGGAGGTCAGCATGGCCGAATGGATAAGACCGCATGTTCTTAAACATCCAGTCCCCGGGAAGGTTAACCCGGTCAACAAATGTTCGCAGAAGTCGGATGCGTCAGCCTAACGGCGCAAGAACGCATCTCTGCTGTAAACAGGCACAACGCAATCACGTCCGGGGGGGGGGGGGGGAAACAAACTCCGGATGAACGCAGACGAAGAAGAAGAAGAAGAAGAAGAAGAAGAAGAAGAAGAAGAAGAAGAAGAAGAAGAAGAAGAAGAAGAAGAAGAAGAAGAAGAAGAAGAAGAAGAAGAAGAAGAAGAAGAAGAAGAAGAAGAAGAAGAAGAAGAAGCATCCAGTGTGCTGATGTCTAGGTAAGGGGTTCAACGCCTACACCGGACAGTTGGACTAAAATGTTGACCTCTCGTCCGTGACTTGGGGACGTAAATTTCAAGTACTTATGAATGTGAGTGGATTCGCCTGATGGAGAGGGACACTGTCCATACAGAAAACTAATCCGCATGAAAATTCAGTCCAGCACTACTAGACTCAGAGTGTATGAACTACGCTTGAGTTCAAGGCGAGCGAGCTTCAAAGCAACAAAAAAAAATGTTATTGATTCTTGGAGCAATTCCCAGCCCTGTGTAGGGATCGATCTTGGCATAATCTGAGCACGAGGTGAGCATTGTAACCTATCAGCCACAGATTCCAAGCCCCCCCCCCCCCCCCCCGTATATTTGTGTGATACATACCGTTAACCATCTGAGTGAAATCGTGATAACAAATGGACGCCAGAGCAGGATGGGAAAAATGCAGGGCATCGTCATCTTCACGCACCTTGCCAGCTTGTGTAGGCGTTCGTAGGCATGAAATGATACATAGAATCTGTTTCATTGTATGGCATTGAATAGTGGATTGTAAATGAACAAATTAGGAAGATCTTGGAAGCAACAGAAATTCGTCTCTAAGGAGAATGTGGCGAATTCCTTGGACTGCCAGAGTAGCTAACAACGTCTGTGAAAGATGCTAATGGAACTAGAACATTGTATACAACATTAAAAAAGCGATAAACAGCTTTCTTTAGTCACGTGATGAGAAGAGAGGCAATGGAGAACATCGTGAGAACTGGAAAGATCGAGGAGAAGAGAGGCAGACGTAGACCAAGATATATGATGCTGGATAGCTTGAGACAGTGGCATGGAGGAATATCATAAACAGAGTTGATCCAGAACACCAAAGACCGAGATGTGTGGAGAGACATGAACGCCTACGCCAGCTGGCAGGGCACTTGAAATGATGATGATGTAATGTTCTAGTTTAACTAGCCTCTTCCAGATAATCATTGTTGGTTACTACTCTGGCTGTCCAAGGTATTCGCAACATTCGTCCCAGGAACCACATCGCAGCTGCATCCAAACTGTTCCTAATTTGATATCGAACTAAATGTGGATGCTTAATAAAAAATAATAATTGTTGTCTTCAAAAGCCTGTTTGCACACATAGAAAACCGATGTCGTTGGTGACATTCAGAATAAAAAAGATGTTATAATTGTAAATCAATCTAGTGACATTTCATCATAAACACTTGTATGTGTTTAGTTCGATCTCTAAGTGTCAGGCAGGTGAGCTAGCGAAGTTGAAAGTGAACTGTGGTTGCATTGTCATGAGCACGGTCGGACGCAGGTTAGACGCCTGGGCTCGTTGCTGGCCAAAGTGAGGGAAAGATTGACCACCTATTCCTCCTTGTTCTCAGTCCTCCAGAGGTGATGGCGTTATCACATCACAGATACATTGCAGGGTATGTGATTGTTTTATTAACTTGTACACGATGGTCGGCTTTTGCAGCTAGATTTGTACAGGAAGAGGTATCACGCCACCCCTCCTTAGCTGCCTTTTACGACATGCGAGTGGTTTAAAGTGTGTCTATTCTTTGCCTCCTTTATGCGACCGGATGACACAGGGGGGCTGATTGGGTTATATCAATAAAAATGATGCTCGTTAAGTTGGTTGCCATATCGAATTAGTAACAGAATGCGATAAGTTCCCAGAGCTTCTTCTTCTTTCGTTTGCTTGAAATTGACTGTCTACTTCTTGAATGTTGTATTTTGTAAGACCTTCACTGTCTTTTTAGTTCACTCAATAGTCCATAGAGTTCATCTTCCACTGTTATGTCTCTAGGCCAGAAGGTTTGCCTAGATATGTTGTATTTTTGACATTCTTGGAGTAAATGATCTACTGTCTGCGGCTCTAATCCGAATGTGCACTGATTCGCCAGCCCAGAATTGTGTATGCATGTGGTTGCGTTATCGACTGTATCCCGTTCTGAGACGTAGAGTAATGTGTTCTGGTTTGGCTATAAAATGGTAATCCTCTTGTGCTGCTGTTGGTGGCTGTCTGATTAATTCAATGATTCTTTTCTTTTTGTGGTATGTGACTGTTCATCTATCGCTCTTTTCATAGCTAATTGATCCGCTCTCTCGTTTCCGGGCATACCACATTGGGATGGTACACTCTGCATATTTACCTTACGCTGACTGCTTGGTATATATATATATATATATATATATATATATATATATATATATATATATATATATATATATATATATATATATATATATATATATATATATATATATATATATATATATGGGAACGACAAAGCTAGATTTATTTCAGACAGAGATATCACGACTGCAGCAGGGTGTGTCAATAAAAATGAAACAGGTATGTGTGGCTCCTGAGAGTGAGAGAGAGAGAGAGAGAGAGAGAGAGAGAGAGAGAGAGAGAGAGAGAGAGAGAGAGACAGAGAGAGAGAGAGAGAGAGAGAGAGAGAGAGAGAGAGAGAGAGAGAGCGCATACTTTACCACAAACTCAATACCGGTTACCAGAAATAAACGTGGAGAAATGTAAATGAAAAGTAAATAAATCAATAAATAATAATAATAGGAAAATAACGGTAAACAAACATGTAATAAATAAGCTAGGCCACAACACAACAAAACCGACGTTTCGATCCTTGTGATCTTCTTCAGGAACAACTCAAATAAAAAGAAGGAAACAAAATAAAAACAAGAAAACTGTAAACAAAACCGCCCAGAAGTATAAAAACAGAACAGTATAAATAAGGAATGCTTAGATTCGAATGCGCAACCTCAGAGACATATGTGCTCACGTAGTCGTACTACAGTCACTTCATCCGTGGGTACATCCGATCGTGACCGAAAGGTGTGCTTGAGATACGAACAAGATATTCAGACGCAGGAGATAAAGTTTCCCCAAGGCCCATTTTCCTTCAGTGTCGTGTTAAACTGCACGTGTTGACTTCTCGTCCTTGCGTAAATTACACGTACCTTTGAAGTCGAAGTAGGTTTGCCTGATGGCGAGGGACACTGGTAATAAGGAAAGCTAATCCACGCGCAAAAATTAGTCCACTGCTACTAGACGCAGTTGCACGTGTATGGACTACGCTGGAGTTCCCAACGAGCGAACGCACCCCAAAGCAAAAATACAACATGGATACCATTACTTGCAAAAGATCTAACATCAAATATATGGTGTAATTTTAATGACTATGCAGTTTTTGAAACTGATTAACAGGGACAAACGGGGGCATTCGTATTGCGGCGTTAGAGGTGATATTCTTGGATCGCCGCAAGACGAGCTACTGCGAAAGCATTTGTCAAGAATGTTTTCATTAATCAAGAACGAAAGTTAGAGACGCAAAGACGATCAGATACCGTCGTAGTTCTGACTATAAACGATGCCGCCTAGCGATCCGCAGGAGTTGCTTCGATGACTCTGCGGGCAGCTTCCGGGAAACCAAAGTGTTTGGGTTCCGGGGGAAGTATGGTTGCAAAGCTGAAACTTAAAGGAATTGACGGAAGGGGACCACCAGGAGTGGAGCCCGCGGCTTAATTTGACTCAACACGGGAAAACTCACCCGGTCCGGACACTGTGCCGTCGTGAGACAGGTTAATTCCAGCTCCAATAGCGTATATTAAAGTTGTTGCAGCTTTAAAAAAAAAAAAAGCTACGCGCATATGTTGCAGTGTATTACTCTAGGCTACCTTTTGTTTGCAAAGAGTCACTGCACGAGACTCTAGGCTACCATTTGTTTTGTAAAGAGTCACTATATTACATTATATAGGGAAAAGACCAAGAGAGACCCTGCGTAGAACCATCATTAGAGAAGGCTCATTCAATGGCCAAGTAAATATCCAAGATCTACAACAGGTAGCAGCGAACCGCCAAGCATGGAGAGACAGGACTTCTGCCCTATGCGCCGCCTTAGGCTCAAGAGGAAAGACTAACTAACTAACTATATTACAGAGTTTCCGACTTGGGTCAAGTTGGCGGGACATGTTTTCTTCTAACTTGACTAAAGACGGTTGATCGGCGGCTTGACAATCAACCATCATACAGCTCCCAGCTGTTACAGAATCAGATTTCTGGCTCCAAATTTTTGACGCCCCGCACAAACATAGAGAGCCACGACTTCTGCCCTATGCGCCAACTTAGGCACGAGAGGAAAGACAAGACAAGACAAGTTTTTGAAAATATCGCCGGTCCAAGTTTTCTATTTAGCTATTATATTGCATGATCTTTACAGAGGGTGAATACAAAACTTAAACCGGCAATATTTAATAGTTTCAAACACTGCTCGGTCATTAAAAGTACACCCTATATATTGGACATACTGGTAAATTCCCTGATGGCCATTGTAGACAACACTTTAAGAAACGAACCTGTCTTTTTAAAACAAAAAATGAATGTCCTTTACAGAACGTTGCGATCAACCCCAACCCATGTTGATTCTCATGACAATTTGATGCCCCGGAAGTAGTTTGTCATTGCCTTATAAACGGAAGTCAATGTCGAAGTCCAGCTGACCAATCTAGGAAATGATCCCGCTACCCTGCCGTCAGCACGCCGGATGTTTTAATCAGTCCGGTTATCGTGCCCACGAGGTAAACGATGTTGTATGCGTCACTGCCATAGAGCTTGCTATTCCGAGAGCTCAGTTGGACTCAAAATGGAGAGCCAAATGATCATCACTGTGGTCCATTCAGCTGGAATCAATACTGTTATAGATGTCATGGTTTAACTCTGCTAACTCCCTTTCACATTATGCTTACCATATATCCATATCTTGGTCATGTTATCAGAAGAAATAAATTGGAGAACTTGGCGACAATTGGCAAGATTGAGGGGGAGAGAACAAGGGGAAGGCAGAGAAGTAAATACCTGAATGACTTGGCTACCAGGCATGGTCGAGACAGAAACACTGAACTGATCCACGACTCTAGTGATAGAGTGAGATGGCGAAAGATGACCGCCCATGCTTATCGGCATGGCACATGATGGTGATGATATACATATCTAACTTCGTCTTCTTGATTAGATTGTGGCTACATTTTTGGCTTTACGCGTCTTGATTTGGCATCAAAATACCTTTACCCCTGGACACCCTTCCTGTACACTGAGGTTGCGCGCTCGCCCGTTTGCATTCCCTATTTATTCTTATCAGCCTTTATAGTTTATACCCCTGTGTGTTTCTGTTTACAATCTTATTCTTTTTTGTTTTTGTTTTGTTGTTATTGTTAAAATATGTATTCTGTTCTTGAAGAAGATTACTAGGATCAAAACGTCGAATTCGTTGTGCTGTAGTTTTGCTTGTTTACTACATATTTGTTTTACGTTATTTCAGTATTATTATTATTTTACTATTATTTGTTTTTCCTATTTATTTCCCCGCTGTAATTTCTGTTCACCGGGACTGAGTTCATTGTAAGGTATGTACACCGTGTCTGTGTTTGTTATCTCTCTCCCTGTCTTCCTTTACTCTCTCTCTCTCTCTCTCTCTCTCTCTCTCTCTCTCTTTCTCTGTCTCTTCTCCCCCTACTCTCCCTCTCCCTATCCGCCTCTCCCTCACCTCTATCTACCTCTCTGTCTCCCCCTCTTTCCTTCTGTCTCTCTCTCCCTCTCTCCATCCCCCTCTCTCCTTCACTACACCATCCCTCTCCCTCTTCCCCATCTCCCTCTCTATCTCTCACTAGCAGGTGCCACACATACCGAAATGCTTCATTTGGTATACTTATTTAATAAGAAAGCTGAAGTCGTCACTGATCGTGAACATTTATAGTTCTGTCTATTCCAATACTAACTAGGATTCGCAATGGCTTTGTGGTTTGAAGGCTTGATTGTCAAGTCACTCTTGTGGGTTCGACCCCTAGCAGTCGTAGCAGTCGTTATTTCCCGACCAGTTTATTGAAATGGATACTGGATAGTTTTCACAAGCTTCTGGGAATTGTCTAGGGAGGGAAAGCGACGAGTAAGACAACTGGTCACATTATATCATTATATCTGGACTTGGAATATATAAAGCCTTCTTAACACATCGACTCTGTGGCGAAGGGGTTACGAATGAAATTTGTAATTCCGCACACTGTTTTCGAAACACAGCTGCGGGCGATGTGAAAGCAGATCGCCTTGCGTTGCTTTCCACGCAATGGTATACATGTATTACTACCACTGTACTAGATTATGTGACAGGCGAAGAGGAAGGGGAAGGCACAGAGATACCTGGATGGGTAGGTGACATGGCATAATCGATACAGGAATACATACTTGATACAAGACTCTGGTGATCGCGTGAGATGGCGATCTATAACCACCCACGCTTATCGGCATGGCATATGATGATGATATACTATGCGTGTCATCAGAGGCAACTAATGAGGGTTGGTGTGAGGAGGCTATCCCATTCGGTAGAAAACTTTAGTTACAAAATTCAACCAACCATGAACAAATTCACAGAAAGGACAGCAAAATAACTCAGCCAATCAAGGTGAAGGCGGGTTCTACTTCTAGAAGTATGTAGCCATGGGGAGACAGCCGTAAAGATCCTGGATCGCCCTTTTACCTTTTGTCACTTAGGAAAATCTCCAGACTGGACACTTTGAATATTAGAACTAACTATGAGTTGGTTCTTCTTCTTCTTCTTCTTCGTTCATCCGGAGTTTTTTTTTTTTCCGGATGTGATTGCGTTGTGCCTGTTTACAGCAGAGCTGCATTCTTGCGCCGTTAGGCCGACACATCCGACTTCTGCGGGCATTTGTTGACCGGGTTAACCTTCCCGGGGCTATGAGTTGGTTAATATAGTACAAGTGTTAGGGGAAATGAAATAGTGTAAGATTAACATTCTTGGATTATGCGAAACAAGATGGAAGTGAGCTGAGAAACAGCTTCCAAGCGGTAGCGAAACAGTGCTGCTACCGAGGACAATGCCAGTGAAAGTGTGACTCTATTGCTATCTAAAGAGACAGAGAAAGCACTCATAAAGTGGAAAGTGGTGAGTTCTAGATAATAACAGCAATATTTAGAACCACAGAAAAACAAAGTAAACATGAATGTAATCCAGTGTTACGCACAAACAAATGGCAAGGATGAATCAGTCAATGAAGAATTTGACATGAAATGTCAATGTACTATAGATAATGAAAGAAATGACAGTATTAAAATTTCTGTTGGGTGACCTAAATGCCAAGATAGGATCGAATTGACACTGATTACGAAGAGATAATGGGGAAACAAAAACTTGGAGTTATGCAGATAATGTAGACTTATTCATCAATCAATATGTGGCAGGTGCGTAAGTGTAGTCCATGGGGGACTACGCTGATAATGTCATGAGAGCGAAGGGACGAGGGATCAATGCCTTCGTACGTCTTCCGCTAATAGAGGAAAAGACTGGCCATTTATTCCTCAGCGCACCCAGGTCTACAACATGTGATGACCCTATCACACCATAGAACAATAGTAGGTTTCTCCTGCGGGACATTAAGTTGAGAATTAACTGATTCAGTACCGAATGATAATATGCCGCCAAATGCGATATCTCCCATTTTAACAGAAAAAGGGGGGGAGGATATATCACCATGCTAGGGTCATCGCGTTATTTGTTTTGTTTCGTGGTATCGTCCACAATTGCAATGCTCAGTAAACGGAAATCTACATTAAAATGCTTGTTCATTTGATTGTGTACCATGTTTGGTCCACATTTACTTTTTGTTTGCCACTGAATCAGTTAACATGTAATGCGATGACATTTTTTTTTCCACATAAAAAAGCACAGAAAGCAATGTGGGTATCACCAGACCATAATACAGCAATTGAAACTGGCATATTTTATCGTCATTAAGTGCCTTGCCGAATAGCATTGGCCATCATGCGTCTCCACATTTTGCTATCTCCGTTAGCATGTATCAGTTCTCTATTGCCAGTGTCTCTCGCCATCAGGCCAACACACTCCGACTTCTGAGGTACTTATAATTTACGTCACCACGCCAAGGACGAGGAGTCGACATGTTAGTACAACTGACCGGTGTAGGGGTTGAGCCCGCTACCTCGGCGTCAGCGCACTGGAAATTTAAAAGCGAGCGCTCTTATCCATTCGACAATGCTGATCTCCATATATCAGAATACAACACTTAGCCATAGAAGTAACAAGTATTATTACAATTAATCAGATAACTTCAGCACCAGTCATAAAATGATTCAGTGCTACCAGATATCGCTAAATGCGACCTCCAGTTTGGACAGAAAGACGTTATATCGCCATCCTAATGTCATCGTGTTGTTTTATTTCGTGGTTTCTTCAGCAATTTCAGTGCTCACAGAACGGAAATTTACATTATAATACTAGTTCACTTGGTTGTGTACTATGTTTGGTTCAAACCTACGTTTTTGTTTGGCACTGAATTAGTTAAGATTGTCTAACTTGAGAATATTTATGTTTACTGAATTAACTGGCAAGTATGTGCCCTCTGTGAGACAAGCCATTAGCATGAGGAGGGCTCGTCAACCAACACAGAACTGGCACTCTAGGTCCCTTGACGTTGAAGCAGTTGGCAAAGGGAGTGGGGTGTGGAGGCGGGAGGGGGAGAGAATCTGGGCACCCATAGACTTGTCCAGAGTGAAAGGATGATACCGCAACATATTAACTAACTAAACAACTAACTGGCTGACTGACTGCTGACTGACTGATTGGCTGACTGACTGACTGACTGACAACCTAACTAACTAACTAACTAACTAACTAATTAACCAACTAACTAATAACTAACTAACTAACTAAATAACTAACCAACTAACTTGCTAACTAACTAACTATCTAACTAACTAACTAACTAATTAACCAACTAACTAATAACTAACTAACTAAATAACTAACCAACTAACTTGCTAACTAACTAACTAACTAACTATCTAACTAACTAACTAACTAACTAACTAGCTAGCTAGCTAACTAACTAATTGATTGATTGATTGATTTAGGAACCGACATCACAGCATTCGGGGCATTCCCATAAGCGCTCCGTCCCCATCCTCAGCAGCCAGCGAAGAGTTACAACACTAATAGTCCCAGTAGCAATCTGATTATATGTGCGTCCCGCCTTTCCTCTGAGCGTCGAGCGTCGGCCAGATCCCCTCGTCACACCTCGCTGCCTCATTCTTACCAGACTATGGTGATCCATTTGCTCCTCCGAGGCTAACGAACTAACTAACTAGCCAGCCAGCCAACCAACCAACTAACCAACCAACCCACCAACCAACCAACCAAAAATCAACTAACTAACTAACTAACTAACCAACTAACTAACTAACTAAGCCGTTGTCAACATATCATATCTCTTCATTCCTACAGGTTGTTGTGGAACCTTCTGTTATTATTGCATGGCCTGCCAGGTGGCAACACAACTTGGAGAGTCCTTCTGCGTGCCTTGTTTTGTGCCAGGCTGGCAGACGGTTTTGAGGACGAAAATGAGACTTCAGCACTCTATTTCTGTAAGCGCCAGAGGATAAGTTTGATGTTGATAATTTTTGTGTCAGTATTTTCCCCGCCTCTACAATTTCTCCTCCACTCAATTCCGTTGTGTAATTTATACCATTTCTCAAGTTCACTTATCAGATCGTCTTCAACATATCTTTGGTATTCTCAGTCACTTGCCACGATGGCTTCGTCTAACATTTTCTTTTCTTTTAAAAACATGTTGCATGTCCTTTGCAGAACGTTGCCTTCAAACCCATGTTGATATTCTAGGAAATTGTACGTTCAATAGTCTGCCATTGCTTTCTGAACGAGAAAGCAAATTTTAAGTTTAGGGTTGAACCACCTAACTCGCCATTAGCGAACTGGAAGTTTAAGAGCGAGCGCTAATATCCTGTCGACCATGGCGACGTCTGGATCTGCTGTATGTTGATAATATGTGTGTTCATATGTCCCACCTCTACACTTTTTCTTCCACTTTGTTCCTTGGTGTAATTCAGACCAGTTCTCCAGCTCACTTATGATAACGTCTACAACTTTGGTATTGTCTGTTAATTGCCTCGCTGGTTTGGTCTGACATAATTGCTTCAATCGTTACACAGGCAGTATGAGATCGAGCTTTGTCATGTTGCAACAACAAAAAGAAGTCTTCAAAAGTCGAGAGGATCGATCTCATTGTCGAGAGCATCTAGTAGGTTGTGTCAAGGATTGAGTTTCATAGCATCTAGTAGGTTGTGTCAGGGATTGAGTTTCAGAGCATCTAGTAGGTTGTGTGAGGGATTGAGCTAGAGAGCATCTAGTAGGTTGTGTTGGGGATTGAGTTTCAGAGCATCTAGTAGGTTGTGTCAGGGATTCAGCTAGAGAGCATCTAGTAGGTTGCGTCAGGGATTGAGTTTCAGAGCATAGAGTAGGCTGTGTCAAGGATTGCGTTTCAGAGCATCTAGTAGGCTGTTCAGGGATTGAGTTTCAGAGCATCTAGTAGGTTGTGTCAGGGATTGAGTTTCAGAGCATCTAGTAGGTTGTGTCAGGGACTCAGCTAGAGAGCATCTAGTAGATTGTGTCAGGGATTGAGTTTCAGAGCATCTAGTAGGTTGTGTCAGGGATTGAGTTTCAGAGCATCTAGTAGGCTGTGTCAGGAATTGAGTTTCAGAGAATCTAGTAGGCTGTGTCAGGGATTGAGTTTCAGAGTATCTAGTAAGTTGTGTCATGGATTGAGTTTCAGAGCATCTAGTAGGTTGTGTCAGGGATTCAGCTAGAGAGCATCTAGTAGGTTGTGCCGGGGATTCATCTATAGAGCATCTAGTAGGTTGTGTCAGGGATTGAGTTTCAGCGCATCTAGTAGGTTGTGTCAGGGATTTAGTTTCAAAGCATCTAGTAGGGTGTGACGAGGATTGAGTTTCAGAGCATCTAGTAGGTTGTGTCAGGAATTCACTTGGAGAACATCTAGTAGGTTGTGTCGGGGATTCAGCTATAGAGCATCTAGTAGGTTGTGTCAGGGATTCAGCTAGAGATCATCTAGTAGGTTGTGTCAGGGATTCAGCTAGAGAGCATCTAGTAGGTTGCGTCAGGGATTCACTTAGATAGCATCTAGTAGGCTGAGTCAGGGATTCACTTAGAGTGCATCTAGTAGGCGGTGAACGGGGATTCAGCTAGAGAGCATCTAGTAGGTTGTGTCAGGGATTCTGCTATAGAGCATCTAGTAGGTTGTGTCAGGGATTGAGTTTCAGAGAATCTAGTAGGTTGTTTCAGGGATTAACTTAGAGAGCTATCTAGTAGGTTGTGCCGGGGATTCTGCTATAGAGCATCTAGTGGGTTGTGTCAGGGATTGAGTTTCAGAGAATCTAGTAGGCTGTGTCAGGGATTGAGTTTCAGAGCATCTAGTAGGTTGTGTCAGGGATTTAGTTTCAGAGCATCTAGTAGGGTGTGCCAGTGATTGAGTTTCAGAGCATCTAGTAGGTTGTGTCAGGAACTCACCTAGAGAGCATCTAGTAGGTTGTATCGAGGATTGAGTTTCAGAGCATCTAGTAGATTGTGTCAGGGATTCACTTAGAGAACATCTAGTAGGTTGTGTCGGGGATTCAGCTATAGAGCATCTAGTAGGTTGTGTCAGGGATTCCGCTAGAGATCATCTATTAGGTTGTGTCAGGGATTCCGCTAGAGATCATCTATTAGGTTGTGTCAGGGTTTCCGCTAGAGATCATCTATTAGGTTGTGTCAGGGATTCCGCTAGAGATCATCTATTAGGTTGTGTCAGGGATTCCGCTAGAGATCATCTATTAGGCTGTGTCAGGAATTCACTTAGATAGCATCTAGTAGGCGGTGACGGGGATTCAGCTATAGAGCATCTAGTAGGTTGTGTCAGGGATTCAGCTATAGAGCATCTAGTAGGTTGTGTCAGGGATTCAGCTAGAGATCATCTAGTAGGTTGTGTCAGGGATTCAGCTAGAGATCATCTAGTAGGTTGTGTCAGGGATTCAGCTATAGAGCATCTAGTAGGTTGTGTCAGGGATTCAGCTATAGAGCATCTAGTAGGTTGTGTCAGGGATTCAGCTAGAGATCATCTAGTAGGTTGTGTCAGGGATTCAGCTAGAGATCATCTAGTAGGTTGTGTCAGGGATTCAGCTAGAGATCATCTAGTAGGTTGTGTCGGGGATTCAGCTATAGAGCATCTAGTAGGTTGTGTCAGGGATTCAGCTAGAGATCATCTAGTAGGTTGTGTCAGGGATTCAGCTATAGAGCATCTAGTAGGTTGTGTCAGGGATTCAGCTAGAGATCATCTAGTAGGTTGTGTCAGGGATTCAGCTAGAGATCATCTATTAGGCTGTGTCAGGGATTCACTTAGATAGCATCTAGTAGGCTGTGTCAGGGATTCACTTAGATAGCATCTAGTAGGCTGTGTCAGGGATTCACTTAGATAGCATCTAGTAGGTTGTGTCAGGGATTCAGCTAGAGATCATCTAGTAGGTTGTGTCAGGGATTCAGCTAAAGATCATCTAGTAGGTTGTGTCAGGGATTCAGCTAGATAGCATCTAGTAGGCTGTGTCAGGGATTCACTTAGATAGCATCTAGTAGGCTGTGTCAGGGATTCAGCTAGAGATCATCTAGTAGGCTGTGTCAGGGATTCACTTAGAGAGCATCTAGTAGGTTGTGTCGCGGATTCAGCTAGAGAGCATCTAATAGGTTGTGTCAGGTATTCACTCAGAAAGCATCTAGTAGGCTGTGTCAGGGATTCTGTTTGAGAACATCTAGTAGGTTGTGTCGGGGATTCACTTTGAGAGCATCTAGTTGGCTTTTTCAGGGATTCAATTAGAGATCATCTAGTAGGCTGTGTCAGGGACTCACTTAGAGAGCATCTAATAGGTTGTGTCAGGTATTCACTCAGAAAGCATCTAGTAGGCTGTGTCAGGGATTCTGTTTGAGAACATCTAGTAGGTTGTGTCGGGGATTCACTTTGAGAGCATCTAGTTGGCTTTTTCAGGGATTCAATTAGAGAGCATCTAGTAGGCTGTGTCAGGGATTCACTTAGAGAGCATCTAATAGGTTGTGTCAGGTATTCACTCAGAAAGCATCTAGTAGGCTGTGTCAGGGATTCTGTTTGAGAACATCTAGTAGGTTGTGTCGGGGATTCACTTTGAGAGCATCTAGTTGGCTTTTTCAGGGATTCAATTAGAGATCATCTAGTAGGCTGTGTCAGGGACTCACTTAGAGAGCATCTAGTAGGTTTTGTCAGGGATGACAGCTAAGAAGGTGTCGCAAGTAGAAGACGCAAATTGCGTTTTGAAGAATACGAAAGACATGATAGGTCAGATACGGTCACATGAAAAAAATATGAATGATGGAGATTTCGAGATGACTATTTGTTTTAAACAGGGTGTTATAACAACTTCAGTGCTCCAAGTGTAAGTGCAGAGCTATTTCATTCCCCTGTCTCCCCCAAGCCAGGAAAAGGCCATTCAAAAATCAATGGTAACATCCCCCATTGTGTTTTCAGTACACAATTAAAACAAACAAGAGTACAACATGCCATATTATTTATACATTAAACCAGTCTGTTGTATCATCACATATTCTGACGGTTGCCTTTTGTTCACTACAGAGCGGTTGTACATGTTCCCATATAAGGTTAGCTTCACTTTTCCACCTTTTCAGTTGATATGTCCCATAACCTTTATTTGTCTTTTTCTTATGGTTTTGATGAATGGTCCAGTAACAGTTGAAGCTTTAAATACCTCCGCATTTGGTTTCTCCTCTGCCCGCGTTATTCCCAACATCATATCCCAACTGTCTCAATTTTTCTTCTATCAGTTAAATGACTCAATAGAAAGCATTCGTAAACCCATACAGAAACAGGAAACATACAACTTATCAGTGAGCAAATTGTTAACTTTATCGTTATGTTTCTGTGAATGTGTGACGATTATTTTATTTATCTCTGTATCACATCTTTCATCGGAGGTCAGCATGGCCGAATGGATAAGAATGCGTGGAAAGGAGGAACACAAAAATGAACCAATTTGGCCTGTCATCATCTCTGTCAATACGAAGAAGAAGGAGAAAACATGCTGAACAGGATTGTTCTGGGAACGAATCATGGGTGCATCACTACCAGCCTGAATCAAAGCATGCTTCAATGCAATGGAAACATCCTTCTTCGCCTTGTGTCCAAAAATACAAGGGTACGCCATCAGCAGGGAAGGTTAAGCTGACACTGTTCTGGGATTGTCAAGGAGTGCTTTTAACCAATTTCAAGAAGAAAGGTGACAATGTGAATTCTGAATCGGCGATGTTTCATGGTCCAATTCGGAAAAAACTTCCAGAACTGCTGACTAGAGGAGTGTTGCTTCTTCATGACAATGCCAGACCACATACGGCTCGATTAACTTAGGAGGAAATTAACCAACTAAGGTGGGAAGTTCTGGAACATCCACCTTACAGCCTCGTCTTAGCCCCTGGCGATTTCTATCTTTTTGGTCCACTGAAAACCACCTTGGCGGGAGATATTTCGCGAATGACGAAGTTGAATGTGAAGTGAAAACGTGGTTTAGAAAACAGAGCACGTAGTTCTGTGCAACCGGTTTGGGAGGACTGATAAAACGATGGGATAAGTGCATCAATGTTGTGGAAATTATGTTGAGAAATAAAGGGACAATCTATGTAAAAACAAAATAATAATAATAATAATAATAATAATAAACTGATTTCAAGTTATCATATTTAGTTATTTTTTCTACAGCCATTCGTGACTTACTTATTGGCTTCCCCTCGTAATATTGACTTGTTTTATTTAACACTTAACCACTTGGCCACTGAGACCATGCATGTATAACGTCATCGGACAGGGTGTATGACGATATCAAGACCTAATAGCAGGTGTCGCCAACGCCGAGACCTGCTGATTAAAGGAGTACTGCTCCATCACGACAACGCCAGACCACATGCAACTCGACTAAACCTGCAGAAAATTACCAGATAGAGTGGCAAAGTTTTCAACATCCTTCTTATAGCCCCGACTTAGCTGGGGTGATTGTCACCTGTCTGGTCACTTGAAGCTTACCTTTGATTTAGAGGTTGAGCTTGAAGAAAATAGTATCTTCTTTAGCAGTACAGGTTTCCACACAGTATACACTACTCGACTAGTGTGATAGTTCTTCCTCTTCTTCTTTCGTTCGCTTGAAATATGTCTATATCTGCAATGTCGTCTCTTGCATGAATTGAACTGTTTTTTTTTCAGTTCACACAGTGGTCCATAGAGTATATCTTCCACTGTCGTTTCTCTAGGCCAGAAGGTTTGCCTAGATATGTTATATTTTGGGCAGTCTTGGAGTATGTGCTCTGCTGTCTGCGACGCCAATCCACATGTGCACATGGCTGTTTCACCAATCTTGAATTTTGTATACATGTGGTTGCGTAATCTATTGTGTCCTGTTCTGAGGCGCAGAATAATGACTTGTTCTGGTCTGTCCATAACGTGGTAGTCATCATGAGCAGGTTTTGGTGGCTTTCTGACTGATTTGATCATTCTTTTCTTTTGGTGGTATGTAACGGGCACATCAGGCTGTTCTTCTTTGGCTCCTTCCTTAGCCAATTGATCAGCTCTGTCGTTTCCGGGTACTCCACAGTGGGATGGTATCCACTGTATGGTGACTTTATGCTGACTGCTAAGTTCAGAAAGTAGTGTCCTTAGTACTGGCAATTTCCCAGAGAGGAGCGCCTCGAGTACTGATTTTGCATCTGTTAGTAGCACCACAGGTTGTGTACCATTGCTGTTATTTAGTAATTTTTCTGTTGCTATCTTGATTGCCTCAATTTCGGCATCATAGTTATGGCAGTACTTTCCTGTCGGTACTCTGGCTGTGTCCCTAGTATTATTATTTGGGTATTCTATGTACACTCCCGCTCCTCCATTTCGAATAGCATTTTGTGCTGACCCATCTGTGTAGACTCGGATCCAGAGATCCTGTGGGTATTCTTCATCAAGGAAGCTGAGAGTGGCTGTTCTGCGCTGCACACTGTTCTGTTCTTCCTTGTCAAATATTCCTCTCACTTTTGTCTGGATTTGTAACGATAGTCTATGCTCATCTTTCCATGGAGTTCGCTCTGGAATAGTTGTTAGGGGGATACCAACTGTGGGCAGATCAGTGGTTTCTCTGCAGAGTCGTTTGGCCTGGTGGATAAAACTACTTCTTTTCAACCGCCCCATAGCTAGGTTTTCAAATCTGTTCTTCATAGGGTGGCCTGGCAAGCTGAGGAACTTTTCTGCTTGTATTGGCGTTTTCGTATCTCTGCGCTCACTCAGTGCCTGTGTCCTCCCCATCTTCTCCATTTCCACTATAGGGGTTGATCTCATCCCTCCTGTGGTGACTCTAAGTGCTTGATTTTGCACTTTGTCCAGCTCTTGTAGTGTGGTATTTGATGCTGAACACCACGCAGTTGACCCATATTCCAGGTGTGGTCGTATGCTCTGTTGGTAAACTTTGCTAAGTATTTTCGTACTGGCTCCCCATGTGGTTCCACTTAGCTTTCTCAGGATGGCTATTTTCCTTCTGGCTTTTGCTACTGCTTTGTTGATGTGCTTTCTCCATGTCAGCTTGCCATCAAATGTTACTCCAAGGTATGTTGGTTCTTTATCTTCTCTTAGGGGAGTTCCATTTATCTGGATGATCCCTGCCTTTTGTTTTGGAGAGAGGGTAAATAGGGTGGTGCTGCACTTGTCAGTGTTTATGCTGACACACCATCTATTTGCCCATGCAGCAAATGTATCTACAGCTCTTTGTAGCAATCTGGTGGCTACTGATGCATATTCATTTGTGCTCCATAGAACCAGATCATCGGCGTACATTGCCGCTTTAATTCCATGCGGTAGGTGAGCAACAAGATCATTGATGAAGATTAGAAAAAGTGTGGGGGACAAGACTCCGCCCTGGGGGACACCGTGACGCAGTAGTACTTTCTTGCTCTTGAGTCCGTCTATCTGTACTCGGACTCTTCTGTTGTGCAAGTATGCTTTCACCCATTTGTACATTCTTCCATTGACTTTGCAGTTTCTCAGTTTCTTCATCAGACCTTCTTTCCAGACTTTGTCAAAGGCTTTCTTCAGATCTATCCATGCCGCAAGCACCAGCTTCTTCTCTTGGAATGCATCCTCAATTTCTTGAGAGAGGTAGGTTGTCTGATCTTCCGTAGAGTAGCACTGCCTAAAGCCAGCCTGCTGTGGCACAAGGATGTTTTTACTTTCAATGTACCACTGCAGTCTGTGATTGATGATGCGCTCCAGTGTTTTGCAGAGACAGCTGGTGAGGCTAATTGGTCTGTAGCTAGAGGCATTGGAACCATCTTTCCCTGATTTTAGGAGGGGTATCATGATTGCTTCTCTCCAGGCTTGTGGAACACTGCCTAAGGTCCAGCTGTTATTGAAGATCTGCAACAGCTTTGTTTTGGCCTCTGTTCCTAGGTTCCTGATCATTTCATTGGAGATACCATCAGCTCCTGGTGACTTTCTCATTTTCAGTTTTGATATGGCTAGCTCCAGTTCGCTGATTGTGATGGGTGCCTCCAGAACCTCATGTACTATTTCCTTCTGTCCTGTATGTTGTCGTTTCTCTCGAATCTCTTGTTGTTTCTCTGGACTAATTTTGATATTGCTATCTTGTGCGAATGAGTCCGCAAAATGGTCAGCTGCTTGCTTTCTTGTTAAGATTTTTCCATCTTTATGTAGCGCAATTTTTGAGTTTCTCCCTGTGCCCTCGTCATTAAGCTGTTTTATTAGCTTCCACAATTTCCTTGTGTCTCTTTCAAAGTTCTTCTTCTTCTTCTTCTTCGTTCATCCGGAGTTTTTTTTCGGACGTGATTGCGTTGTGCCTGTTTACAGCAGAGCTGCGTTCTTGCGCCGTTAGGCCGACACATCCGACTTCTGCGGGCATTTGTTGACCGGGTTAACCTTCCCGGGGGTTTCTTAGGACGTTTGACTCTCACTGTTGTGGTGTTATCTCCCATCCCAGCTGGCCCATATAGAACAGCCAAAGGCATCCTGTCGGCCCTCAAGGGAAGTCAGGGGCAGACCATGGGCATTCCCCGCCATCCAAGGAGGCTTCCATAATTGCAGAGCCATCACACACCGCTCTGGTACTGGGCTCACCCAAGGAATCGTCACGTCCTGCACATGGCTGCTTAGCCTCACTTCCGTATATTGGGCCCTCCGTTCACCATAGGCTGTTCTTCCAGAAGCCAGAAGAATGCAGTTTGCAGATGACATCCACACAGTGAGCTTTCGATTCGGACTTTCCACGTAATGGATTTGCTATCCGAGCAATATTCCATTTTGTGCCACTAGGACACTTTTTCCACCTTTTTTGAAGCCCACAGAGTGAGCTTTCGATTCGGACTTTCCACGTAATGGATTTGCTATCCAAGCAATATTCCATTTCATGCCTCTGGGAGGCTTGTGTAACCGACATGCCTGTGGTAATGAAGTGTGGCAGTCTAAATACTTCTTCATGTACATTTAAATGTCAACCTGAATACAGTTAAAGTAAGCTGCAGTCGACTTGAGCTTGTTGATACCTCCATAGAGCTTGTCCTCGAATGAAGCAGGTGTGGGCCAAAATATCTTTCTCTGTTCTGCATATATTGGGCACTCTTGCAGCAAATGTTTAGCTGTCATTTTACCAGTTCCACAATTACATTCATCTGTATCTCCTATCTTTAGTTTGTTGAACAAGTGGTATTTCAACCTGTTGTGTCCTGTGCGGAGTCTGAAGATTGCTACTTGTTCTCTTCGGTCGAGTTTGTAATATGCATCATCCTTCTGGTGGCCTGGATGCTCTGATTCCCATTTGGTTCTATAAGTGCTTTTTATCAACCTCTTTGCCTCATTATAGGTTATGTCTATGTCAGGCTGTGGTAGTCGTCCGCCCTCTTTTGCCAGTCTGTCAGCCTCTTCATTTCCAGGTATACTGCAATGTGATGGTATCCACTGTATTACAACTTTTTTGGATTTCTGGCATAGACCATGGAGTGCTGCTCTTAGGTCAGCTATTTCTGTGCTGTTATTGCTCTTCAGTATTGAGACAGCTGACTTTGCATCTGTAAAGATAGCTATTTGCGTCTCTTTATTTTCCTCCATCAAGAGCATTTCTGCTGCAGTTTTCAGAGCCTCTACCTCCGCTTTGAAGTTACTTGAAAACTTTCCAGTTGCCACTGAATGTGTTTTTTTTCATTCCATTTTTTAAATTTAGGAGAATTCCTCCTCCTCCATTCTCTACTGAATTTTTGGCTGATCCATCTGTATATGCATGGGTCCAATTGCTGCTTGGGTAATGTTCTTTTATGTAGTTTAGGGTTATTTCTCTTCTTTCGGTTTCATGCTGAGTGTTCTTTTTCTCAATATCAGGAATGTTTTCTATCATCTCAGGCAGTTGCTGCTGTCTCCAAGCTGGGAACTTGTCTGCATTGTAAATGGGTTTGACTGTTGATATGTTAAGTATGGGATCTGCCCTAATCTTTCGTTTTGCAGTTTCTACAAAGTTGCTACGCTTCAGTCTTCCCTTTCCAAAACCACTAAACCTTTTATACATAGGGTGGTCTGTCAATCTTCTAAATTTGTCAGCTTGTTGCTGGGCTCTGCTATCTCTTCTATCCTGCATTGGTTGTAAACAAGTTATCTTTTCTAATTCATTAATAGGCGTTGTCTTCAGGCTTCCAGTTATGATTCGCATTCCTTGGTTTTGGACTCTACTTATTTTGTTAAAGTTTGACTTAGCTGCTGTTGCCCAAGCTGCAATGCCATATTCCAGTGCTGGCCTCACCCGTCCAGTATATAACTTCTTGAGAATTTTCTCATCTGCTCCCCACGTTGTACCAGCAAGCTTTTTCATGATTGCCATTCTTTGCCTTGCTCTTGTTCGATTTTTCTCAACCTGTGTCTTCCATGTCAGGCGACGATCAAAGGTGACTCCTAGATAGTTTGGATTTTCTTCATGGCGCAATATTTTTCCATTCAATACCAGCTTAGGTTGCTGAGTTTTAGTTGAGAGGGAGAACACTGTGCATGTTGTTTTCTCCTCACTTATCTTCACTAGCCATGATTTTGACCAGTCCTCTAGCGCTAATAGGGCTTGCTGTATTCTGCTGTTAGCTGTACTAATATATTCTTCAGATGTCCATATGGCTAGGTCATCTGCAAAGGATGATGTGTGTACTCTGGCTGGAAAATTTTCCGTGATGTCGTTTATATATGCTAGGAATAATGTTGGTGAAAGAACTCCTCCTTGGGGGACACCTTGCTCCAACAGCATCATTTTGCTGGTTTGTCCTTGTACTTTTGTCCTGGCAGTTCTGTTCTCAAGGTAGTGGCTGATCCATTTGTACATTTTCCCACAGACATGCATTTTTTGTAGTTTTACTTTCAGTCCTTCCTTCCATACTTTATCAAATGCTTTTTCTAAATCTATCCAGTCCGCTAGTGTGTGCTTTTTCTCTTGGAAGGCATCCTCTATTTCCTGAGCTATATAGGTTATTTGATCTTCAGTGGATCTGTACTTTCTGAATCCTGCTTGGTGAGGTGTTAAGAGTTGGTTTTCTTCCAGATGCCATGTTAGCCTGCCATTGATAATGCGTTCCATTAATTTTCCTACACGGCTAAGAAGACTGATAGGTCGATAGCCATTTGGTTCTTCCAGGTCTTTTCCTTTCTTTGGGACTGGTATTAGTATAGCTTCCTTCCATGCCTGAGGGACTATTCCCCTCTTCCAGCTGTATTTTAGGACTGCTAGTAGTTTCTTTTTTGCCTTAGTGCCTAGTCCTATTAGCATTTCATTTGTGATTCCATCCTTTCCTGGTGATGTCTTCTTTTTTAGGGTATTCATTGCCTGTTCCATTTCTTCCATTGTTAGATTTGCCATCATATATTCTGCTGCTGTCTCTGTATATGCTATGATGTATCTGTTTATCTTTGATTGCTTTCTTCTGTTCGGCTGTAATATCAATGTGGTTTGCACTGGCATAGTGTTCCATTAGTGCATTTGCAGCCTTTTTTCTTGTAAGCAAGGCATTTCCTTGTTTAATTGTTATTTGTTTGTTTCTAGGTCCTTCATTGTTCATGGCTTTCACTAGTTTCCATAGTTTGTTTCCATCCCTTTCAAAATTCAGGTTTTCTGTTTTTTCCTCCAACAATCTCTTGTTGTTTGATTTACTGTTCTTTTATATTTTGCTGAGATGGCTTTGAGAGAGATGTTCGCTTCAGTTGTTTGTTCTCTCTCTGCGGTCTTCCTAGCATCTTCAACTTTGTCCTCCAAACTTTGTAGTTCTTCAGTCCAGTATGGTTTGCAATTTTTCCTCGCTCCTCTTGGAATAGACTCAGTGGCCGCCTGTATTATTGCTCTGTTTAGACTTTCCACCATTTGCTTCATGTTGCCATATCGTGTATTTATGTTTTCACAATATGTGTCTGTTAGTATGGCAAATCTGTCCCAATCTGCTCGTTTGTAATTCCAACGGGGCAAAGGCTTTTGCTCCTGTGGAACATACTCCATATTTATTACAAGCTTGATTGGTCTGTGGTCACTACCTGCTAATTGGTCAAGCACATGGCGATCGATTTTGTGGAGGATGTCTCCTGTGCAGAAAGCTAAGTCTGAAGTAGAAGTGGTAATCCATCTTCTGGAGTAAAAGCTCGGTGTGTCATCCGCTTTGTTGAGTAGATGGAGATTTGAGTCTATTTCCCAGTCCTCCACTTCATCTCCTCTTTTGTCAGTATCTGGGTATCCCCATCTTTCTGAACGGCTATTAAAGTCTCCGACAACAATGCAATTTGTGTCAGTTATTTCCATGTTTGAGAGTGTAAGATCCTTATCTGTCGGGCTATACAGATTGTAAATTCTTATTTTCACGTCCTTTATCATTATATCAACACCTATAATTTCCGTTTGGTTGTCAGAGATCACAGATACTTCGCTGCAAGGTATTGTATTTCGTGTAAGTATTAGAACTCCTCCTTTGTGTCCTTCGCGGTCGAAACGTGTGGCCTGATATCCCTTGACTGAAAATGTGCGATTGGCGTTGAGGTGTGTCTCTTGAATGCATGCCACATCTATTCTATCTTTATGAAGACGCTGTGTTAGGGAGGCTTTCTTGTTATAAACTCCTTCTGCATTCCATTGTAGTATGTTGAGTGTCCGGGGTGTTTGGTCAATAACTCTTAACCTACTCCTCTGTGCCTTGACTCCACAGCACAGGGGAAGGTGACCACCAGTAGTCATGGGTGGACCCCCTCGAGGCAGGGGGCCCGGCACTATCACCGCCTGATGGGACTTCACGGGATTAGCACCATAACGATTTATTTTCATCTGTGGCATCATGAAATGATAAAGTTACGTTGCACTTCTTTGTCAAGCCTGTGGCTCAGTACATCCGATTTCGACAAGCATTTGTTCGGGATGCTTTCCCTAGCCTTTGACTGTCCCCAGTCTACCTACAAGGCAGCAGGTTTGTGCGTCACTTCGTCATGGGTGACCCTACCAGTAGCTGTGCTACCGTCGGCATAGCTCTTGGGGTCATTGGAACGCTCAAGCCCCTCTACCTCGTCAAGGTGGACGCACGGCAGAGGGGTTTTCAAAGTTCAGAGACTCCGTTTTCTCCTGCCAGCTTTTCCGTCTAGCCTGCAGCTTGGCCCTTTGAAATTTGGCTTTTGCATGCTGGAATTTATTGTGGTGCTCTTGGCTGGGTGTGGCCTCTGCTTGCTTTCTACACACTTCAACATCATTATGCAACTGTTCCAGTTCACTACTCCAGTAGGGTTTATATTGTTTACGGGCTCCTCTTGGTACTGTTTCTCGCGCTGCCTGTAGTATGCATTTCCCAAACTCTTCAACTACTTTATTTATGTCTTTCTCAGTGTTCAGGTTTCTACCCAATATGCTGGTGCGATGCTTGTAGATTGCCCAGTCTGCTTTCTTGTAGTTCCACCTCGAGAGGGTGCTGCTTTCACTTACAAGCTCATTTTCTACGGTTAGAAAGACTAGCCGATGGTTACTGCCACCAAGTTGTTTCCCAACAATTCGTGTAATGTTCCACTCCAGGTCTGGTGAATGAAAAGTCAGGTCAGGTGTAGTTGTAGAGTGCCATGATCTCGAGTAGAAAGTATGTGGGTCGGACGGCTTGTTAATCAACATGAATCTATTCTCATCCTGCCAGTCTTCCAGTCTTTCTCCTCTCTGGTCCATGTGGTCATAGCCCCAGCTCTGCGAGTGGCTGTTGAAGTCGCCACACACAATCATTTTTTCTTTTAGTGGTAGTGTGTCCAGTGCCTGTGGGCGGTCACTTGGACAGTAGTAATTGATCAGATGTAGATCTGTATTACCTGTGTTAAGTTTAAGTGTCTTATACTCAGCCCCTTCCATGTAGACTTTGATTTGGGAAGCCATGATGTTATTTCTTACAAGGGTCAGTATCCCACCTTTTCGCCTGTCCTTTCGGTCAGATCGGTAACACTGGTAGCCTCTGATTTTGAAGGCTATATTTTCATTGAGGTGAGTTTCTTGCAAGCACCATATGCTTACTTTTTCTTGGTCCAAGATTTTTTCTAATTCTATTTTTTTTGTTGCTGACTCCCTCCGCATTCCAGTGCATTATTTTAAGTCTTCGTTTGGTAAGGCCAGTCATCCTATTCTCATGTCCCCTGGCTCCACAGGACATCTGAGAAGGACATCCAGTAGTTGGGGTTGGACCCTTTCGAGACATAGGGCCCGGCACTGCACCTGCCTGGGGGTCCAAAGCAGGGCGAGCACCATAACGATTAGCAGTAGTCGACATATTTCATTTTGCGTGATTGCGTGGCATCCTGATTTCTGTGGTGCGCCTCTTGGCTGGTTGCCTCCGACTTCAGCACCTTTCTTTGCTAGAGCAGACTGTGGTCTCACTCGAGTGTAGATGTGTACACGCGCACACACCTGTCTGCGCATGCATGTACGTGCATACACATCTAGAGCATACTGGTTATTTTCCGGCGCCAGAGATTCGCCGTCGCCCCTTCTCCTGTTAGTTTAAACAGGTCCGCCGCGTGAAGGCCAGGAGTTGGACTTTTGCTGCATAGGTTATGTATTCACGAGCCATTGAGGTATTTAAGCAATGTTGGGCGCTCACCCCAACACCGCGCCTCGGCTACATACAGCAACATTTGGAACCCTAGTGTGATAGTGTTGGTGAAGGCTATGTTCAGAAATCAAGGGAAGTTGTTAGCGCAGTAATCTTCTTCTACCGCCTTTCATTTCTGATTGAAGCAATGACCGTCGGCCTCGGCCAGCTCACATCAATCCGTTTGTAAGCTTGTTTTTGATTGGCGATTGCTACTGGGTGAGGTATAGTGTATCAGGCAGCAGAAGTAGCAAGAGATCGATAAATATCCTACGGGGTGAGGTAGGGTGCATGAAGCAGCGGAAGTAGCAAGAGATTCAGAAAGTTTTCCACAGGGTGAAGTAGAGTGCATGAAGCAGCAGAAGTAGCAAAAGATCCAGAAACAGTTGTCTATGGGGTGAGGTAGGGTGCATGAGGCAGCGGAAGTAGCAAGAGATCCAGAAACAGTTGTCTATGGGGTGAGGTAGAGTGTATGAAGCAGCAGAAGTAGCAAGAGATCCAGAAACAGTTGTCTATGGGGTGAGGTAGAGTGCATGAAGCAGCGGAAGTAGCAAGAGATCCAGAAACAGTTGTCTGTGGGGTGAGGTAGGGTGCATGAGGCAGTACAAGTAGCAAGAGATCCAGAAACAGTTGTCTATGGGGTGAGGTAGAGTGCATGAAGCAGCGGAAGTAGCAAGAGATCCAGAAACAGTTGTCTTTGGGGTGAGGTAGGGTGCATGAGGCAGTACAAGTAGCAAGAGATCCAGAAACAGTTGTCTATGGGGTGAGGTAGGGTGCTTGAAGCAGCGGAAGTAGCAAGAGGTCCAGACACATTTCGGCGGTTGAGGGCGACATTCCACAAATGACCTGCTACATGTTGATTCTTTCGTTCCCTTATGGATCTCAGGATCACACGAAGGAGATGCTATAAAACTTGTCCCGTATCAGAAACCTGTCATGGGTCTGTGGTATGATAGGGCCATCACATCGTGTAGGCCTGAATTCACAGAAGGACAGATGTTAATGATGGGGGGGGGGGGCTGAGTGGTCTCGAGGTATGGTGTCCGCCTCTAGTGCTGGAGGTCCCGGGTTCAGGCCCCGGTGAGGACCGGGATTTATTTAAAAAATCCAGTAATACATTTTCCCCTGGTCTCTGGGTAGTGAGATTGGACGCCCGTGTGTATTGTTGCGCACGTAAAAAATCCCTTGGCCGTTGGAAATCGAAAAAGAGTAGCCTAACGGCGCTGCCAGGGCAAAATTTCGAGTTAAAAATCTACTCAAAGTATTTCAGGATCCTCGCCGATGCAACGGAGTTCGTGCATTGAGCTGAGTTTCTCAAGACTCAGGATTGAGTTAGGAGGAAAGCGGAGCACTCTATTCCATATCATTTAATTTCCTGGCTGCTACCCCTTCTCATCGTCCGTGTTCCTGTTGTCAGTTTTTTAGTTTATATATCCATTATTTCATGTTTACCGACCTGTAGCCGATCATGCCTGCTGACAGACGGACTATGTCATCTCTCCACCACACCGTCTCCGACATATTTGCCCTCATACCCCAGGACATGTCCCGTGCAGCTATCAGCCTCGCGCGCACTATGTTTAACATCACTCGCTTTTCCTGCCATTTGAATTTCCTGAACAACTGTCTCCGGCTTAAAATTACACCCAAAGGCTTCCGGAGCAACATTCATCTCTCGTTAGGCAAACTGGTTCCTGCTGAGACACGACTCTTCAATCGCCTGGCACAGGAGCAGTCTGTCAAGTACATGAAGCTGGCAGTGACTGTGCATCAACGACATATCTCCGAACTCAAGGACACCAAGCACAACCTGTACCGGACTCTGCATCTACTGACGTTCAACAACCAGCTTGCTTTCCATTTGATCACCTCCATCATTCAACATTATAATAGAGAACTATATAAATGTCTATCTTCACGTAAGAAAGACAAAATTAGCCATCTACGTCCCCATGTCCCTTCCCCCACTTCGACACCCATCAGCCACACCAAAGTGGTATGCATACCGCCTGACCTACCACTGTCTCCTGAAGAACATGCTGTGTTAGGGAAAGGTCTCAGTTTTGTCCCTCTACGCCCCCGCATGGACAGTCGCGCCATTTTGGAAGACGTCTCCAACTTCCACAGACGACTCCGCCTCAAGTACCACCACAGAGACAAGCCTGTCCTCAGTCCCACCCCACAGCTTCCAGACATTTTTCCATCTTCAACCAAATCCCGTTCCACATGGACCCCACCCCCCGGAGTTTCCAACGCGCTTGACCTCTACATAGCCAACACACTCCATGAGATCAAGCAACTTTCTTTCCCTCGCTTGAAACGCTCCAACCTATCCCCTTCCGAATGGCGTGCCCTGTCTCAACTACAGCGCAGACAGGACATAGTCATCAAACCGGCGGATAAAGGGGGTGCGGTAGTTGTTTGGCAAAAAGATCTATATGTCGAGGAAGTCATGTCTCAACTTAATAAACCTGACAATTATTCACCCTGCACCGAAGACCCCACTCTCTCCTACAACCGGAAGATTCAAAACACCATCAAACAGCTCATACGTGAGGATGCCTTACCACCCAGTGCCACTTCACTTCACATCCATGACTCCGACTTGGGCAAACCCACCCTCTACATGCTGCCCAAAATACATAAACTCAAAACTCCTGGACGTCCGATAGTTTCTGCCTGCTCGTGCCCGACTGAACTGATCTCAGCCTTTCTTGAGAGGATTTTCCAACCTCTAGTTGCGAATCTCCCGTCATACATCAAGGATACAACGCATGCGTTACTTTCATTCAACTCTCTCCAACTGACTCCTGGGAACACATACAGACTATTCCTAATAGATGTATGTTCCCTCTATACCTCCATTCCTCACGCTGATGGCCTCAGGGCGCTACAGTTCTTTCTGGATCAACGCACAGATCAAGCCATCCCTACACGCACACTTGTGAGACTCGCTGAATTGGTCCTCACCAACAATTCCTTTGAGTTCAATGGCCACTACTTTGAACAAATCAGCGGTGTCGCCATGGGCACTAAAATGGGACCCAGCTACGCATGTGTATTTATGGGACATCTGGAACACCAGATTGAACTCAGCTATGATGGTCTTCTCCCTTCTTTTTACCGACGCTACATCGATGACGGCATAGGTCTCACTGACATGTCGGAGGCGGAACTGAACCGGTTCATTAATTATGTCAAGAACTTCCATCCATCGATCCAATTCACCTCAGAAATTTCCACCACCTCTGTCAATTTTCTTGACACCACCATTAAGTTAAACTCTACAGGCCTCACGACCTCCGTGTACTATAAACCTACTGATGCTCACGGTTTCCTCCTGTACAGCTCATCCCACCCCAAAAGCTGCAAAGATTCCATCCCATATTCCCAGCTACTCCGCCTTCGTCGCATCTGTCAGGATGATAATGACTTCCTCGAGAGAGCCCACGAAATGCTGGACTTTTTCCGCAGACGGTCCTACCCAGAGGACGTCTTGTCGACAGCTCTCTGTCGCATAACCCAGGTCTCGCGGGAAATGTCCCTCGCCAAGCATACGCGACCTCAGAACAATGAACCCAAGCTTATCCTCACCTTCCATCCACATGCCTATGCCATCAAGCACATTTTCCTGAGACACTGGTCCATCTTGGAATCGGATCCTACCACTCGTGAGGTATTCTCAAATGGCCCCAGGGTAATTTTCCGCCGTAACCAGAGCCTCAGAGACCACCTTGTGCACAGTCGCCTCCCCACGGTTACTTCATCCGTGGGCACCTTCGAATGCCATCGTAGGAACTGTCTGACATGCCCATACGTTGTTCAGACACCAGAAATTGCATTTCCCCGAGGCACCTTCACCTTGAAAGATTCTTTCACCTGCACATCCCGCAATCTGATTTATGTTATCATCTGCAAACGATGTGACATGAAATACATTGGCCAAACGGGCAGACGTCTTGCGGATCGTTTTAGAGAACACCTCAGAGACATCAATCAGGGCGCTGACAAACCTGTCCCCAACCATTTCAATTCCTCCAACCACAATGGAGCCGACGATGCATGTGTCACCGCATTAAAACCCTGCTTCTCAAATAGCTGTGTCAGACTTAGAATTGAATGCCAGCTAATCAACAATCTGGGATGCATCCACCCGGCAGGAATTAATACTGTCGTGGACGCTACAGTATAACTGTGGCATCTTCCCCAATTGTTTACACTACCTATTACCGTGCTGTTCCCCCCCCCCCCCCCCGCGATATCTAGACTTAATTGTCCCCACATTTCTATGTTTTCATAGCAGACTGTTCACATATTTTTGGCTACTCAAATCCTTTTTGGCAACCCATTTTCAATTCTGCGCCACAAGCGTTTTCGCAGCTGGCCAAGTCACATTTTCTGCCCCACATGGAATTATCAGGTTGTGCACTATAAGTGATAGGTCGTGTGTTTGTGTTTTGTCGTTGTTTGTCGTCAGCTATCTGTGTTGTCATTGACAAAGATTCTTAGAATCGAAACGTCTGTGTGTCGTATTGTATGCGTTCGTGTGTATTTTATCTTATTTTATTATTCATTTTTATATTTATTGAGTGCTTCTGATTTCGGATTTTTCACCTGTATTTCGCGACACGTGGATCTCCTTGTAAGGTATGTGCTACGTTTGTTAATGTTTAGTTCGTTTTTTCTCGCAGGAATTTAAAATACCTATTTGTTTCCATTTCATATTGTTATATCCTGCTGCAGCCGCTGCTTTTTCTCTCTATTCTATATGGGTTAAACCGTGTGCCGTGATGTTGATCCAACGACTAAACTAAACTAAACTAGAAGGACAGATGACCTTTATTGGCTAACGATGAGCGCGGGCATCGAACGGTGTGCTTTAATAAGTGTTATCTGTGAGAACTAAAAAGAGACAGTGAAATTCATAGAAGAGACAACATTGCAGATATTGACAAATTTCAAGAAAGAAGAAGAATAAGAAGTGGTCTTAATGTTCTATTCTCATTCATTGAAAACTGAAGTCATTTGTAGTTTATAAAATTCCCAAGTATTTTGATAGACTGGCTGGACTATAGTTTATAAAATTCCCCAGTATTTTGATAGAGTGGCTGGACTATAGTTTATAAAATTCCCAAGTATTTTGATAGACTGGCTGGACTATAGTTTATAAAATTCCCAAGTATTTTGATAGAGTGGCTGGACTATAGTTTATAAAATTCCCAAGTATTTTGATAGACTGGCTGGACTATAGTTTATAAAATTCCCAAGTATTTTGATAGAGTGGCTGGACTATAGTTTATAAAATTCCCAAGTATTTTGATAAACTGGCTGGACTATAGTTTATAAAATTACCAAGTATTTTGATAGACTGGCTAGACTATTTTTTCACCCCGCGTTTCCATCCTGTTTCAGAATATTGCGGTCAGCGTCATCATCTTTCAGTTGTATGTTGATTCCTAGGCTAGATTACGCTCATCAGCACGCCGCGACTTTCTGAGCGACCGGCTCCATACTCCCATAAGTCACTGGCGCGACTCGAACCGCTTCCAATTCTCGTGCGCTCACGTCAACCACGAGAGTATTCGGGGTTACGGAGAAAGCTGCTAACACCTCGGCCAGGGAGCCGGCTGGCTGGACTATAGTTTATAAAATTCCCAAGTATTTTGATAGATTTGCTGGACTATAGTTTATTAAATTCCCTAGTATTTTGAAAGACATGGACAATATTAACAACAACTTGGAAATTATGTGTGTTCTTGTTTCTGTCGTTACCAGGGTAGTGTCATGGACGATTGCTTCGCGACTACGTTCTGCTCGCCTTGCGCACTGTGTCAACTGGCCAGAGAACTCAAGCTGTGCACCACAAGGGGGCAGGTCGTACATTAAATAGGACATAACCATGATTTCTGACCATCACAAGGAGTCATACATCAGGTCTAAACAGGTGTTGCCTGTTTTATTATTTGAATAAGTATGCATTCGTTTGAGGAATACAAAATACATTTATAGAGAGTAAGCTCTTGGGTTTGAGAGAGAGAGAGAGAGAGAGAGAGAGAGATGGGGGAGGGAACGAATGAAAGAGAGACCAATTGGAGGGAGAGGTGCAGAAAGAGATATGAAGAGGGAGAAGAGGAAAGAGACTGAACAAAGGAAGAAGGACTAGAGGGAGAGACAGCCAGGTGGAAAAGAGATCGAGCAAAGTGAGTGGTGGGTGGATAGAGTGATAGAATGTGTGAAAGAAAGAATGGGAGACATAAAATATGAAGGGAAATGGAGAGAGACAGACACACACACAGCAAGAGAGAGAGAGAGAGAGAGAGAGAGAGAGAGAGAGAGAGAGAGAGTCGTTGGAAGAGAGAGAAATTATAGAAGGGAAACATAGCACCAAAAGAAAACAAGAAAAAGAAATCACAGACAGACAGGCAAGCAGGCAGGCAGGAAGAAAGACAGACAGACATATAGCTGGTGGATAGGTAGATGGATGGACGGATTAATTGATGGGAGGGTGGGCGGGCGGAGGAATGGGTGGATGGGTAGACAAACAGACAAATAGACAAACATACACATACACATGTAGGTAGGCAGGCAGATAGGCAGATAAGCAGGTGTATTGATAGATAGATAATTGGTTGAATGTTAATTTAGGTAGGCAGGTGGGTAAATAGATATGTCGTTAGATACACAGACAGACAAATGTAGCGAACGAAAGAATAAGACAAATATAGACATATAGATGTTCCTAAGATACAGAGCTGAAAGCCGGTGGAAAATCTAAAGCCTTCAGACAGTAAGCTTACATGACAATTACGGAGAAGTGGGGATGAAATGCAACATAAAACCTTTATCTACAACTCTGTGACATTTCCAATGTGGAGACAAATCGCTGGGACATCGATTGAGCAAGCTGCGCCCAGCACATCTCTGAATGTACGAGAGGTGGGAGGGAACATGGAGGGAAGCGACAGACGGAAGAGATAATTTTGCCGCGTCATTTAATTGCCTGAAAAGTACACAGAAACGAGCAAGTTCTCTCCCCTCCCATGTTACCTGCGATTGGGTAATACCGTGTAGTGTTTTGCATTGCGTGTACAGAGGAATAGTACAATTTTGTGATTTCGGTTCTGTCTGTTCTTGTTTCCTGCCATTGTTATCCCTTCTGGGTGGGGGAATTTGCGTTTGTTATGGGCAATTATCATCATTATCTTTCTTGATATTAGCATCGTTATCATCATCAGCTATGTGATGTTTGCCAAATACTTAAAATTATCAACAGTAAGAGCAAGCGTGGCAATGTTAAAAGGAAACATGCAGTCACGATCAGCAATTATTGTTAATATATTTATAAACAGCGGTAGTTTGAATTCCGTTAGCATTTATGTCGCGAAGAACTTCTGCTTTGTGTCAGGGCAGCTCGATGGAAAGAGGGACCCCGGTTCAATCTTATTTGTGTAGAGAAGCCTCCGTTGATTACTCTCAAGGGTTCACCACGCCCGTTAGATGTAAGTTAGTCAGTTAGTCGCGGTTCCAACTTCACGACAAAGGGTCGCACCATTATACTCCGTTCCTGTGCCAGTGAATATCACACAAAGTGCTCCTCACTGCCCCATGTGAAAAGTGGTACAGACAGGAGTCTCGACAAACTAACAGCCCGAACAGGTATACTATGCATAATGCCGCTGCCAGGATGCCACCACAAAAGTCCGCCACAAAAAAAAAAAAAAACAAATACAGTTCATCTTCTATGGAAGCCGTGTTCACTAGAAAACCAAGAGACACACATTACTGCATAAGACAACCCAGTTAGTTCAGCAACCGACCGGCCGCAAGTTTTCTGAACATACAGTTCAGTCTACAAACAAAAGTGGACAGATGTGTTTTAAAGAAGTCACCCATCATTGTCATGTGCCTTGCAGATCGATTCAGGCGTTAGTGTCTCTCCACAGATCTCGGCCCTTGTGTTTATGGATCGATTAATTAATTGATAATGTGTCGTGTGGAATGGCTATCCTCGCTTCAGAGGTCACGAATTGTGAGAATTGGATGGATTCTTTACCCTGGACATGTGGGAGTGCGGGGGAATTAACAGGCTGATAGGCTGGCATGGAATGCACCTCTTTGTGGTAGATTACCTATGGACAAGGGAGAAGTGGTCTGCACCTGTGGGACCAGGTGGAGAAGGCGATGAAACAGACTGAGAACCCTATGAGGAAAGAATGAAATTGCAGAGGATCGACAGGGGATCTGGAAGATTCTCAAAACTGAGAGAGAAGACCCGAAGAACGTTCAATCAGATAGTGGTGGGAACGATTAGTAGTATGACTCTTCGCTGGCTGTTGAACGAGGGAACGTATAGAAATGCCATGAGTGCAGTGATGTCGGTTCATAACTCATCTCACCTCAACAACTCAACAACTCAACTTAATTAATTGATGACATTCCTCTGTGCCTTTAACATAGAATCGCACCATCATGTGGCCAGCCAGCAGACTTAGATTCTCCACAAATCTCGGTCCTTGGTGTTCAGGATCATCTCTGCTGATGAATTCATCCACGCCACCGTCTCAGTTCATCCATAATTTCTTTGGGTCTGCCTCTGTTTCTACTGATCTGTTCAGTCCTAGTTATGTTTTCCAATACATCTCTTCTCATCTCATGACATGATAGTCTTGTCTCTTTCTGATCTTCTTCTTCTTCTTCTTCTTCTTCTTCTTCTTCTTCTTCTTCTTCTTCTTCTTCTTCTTCTTCTTCTTCTTCTTCTTCTTCTTCTTCTGTCCTGAAGGAATTTCCTGCTATAACTCTGTGATGTGATTGGACGTTACATTTTGTAGACCTGAGTGCACGCAAGAATAGGTGGTCAGTCTTTTCCTCACTTAACGAGACTACGTGAGCGCGCGCGTCCGACAGCGCTAGGACATTATTAGCTCATCTCCGTATCACCTTTGCTAACGCGCACGCTATTTTGTCACGGAGTTTTTGTTATCCTAAAAATATCCTAACCCAGAAAATCCTAACCTGCACAGTTCGCGGTGACTGCACTAGCCAGGCGGCCTTAATGCCTCAGGCTCAAGACACCCTCTCCCCTCACCCCCGCCCAAAACTGCAAGGTACAATAAGCAGTAGATGACAATGTTTTTCATGACAGTGATTTGAAAAGAACAACGATGGAAGTTGCAGGGGTGACCAGCACGAAGTTGGACACTGGACACTGGGCACTGAAGAAACACCAGCTGGCGAGTGTATGAGGCCGGGCAACTGGCGAACGGTCGAGAACCTTTCGGCGGGCCGTGATGTCAATGACGTAGTACACAAGTTTACGACAATCTGTTTATGACAGACAGTGAAACATTTTGATGTATTCTTTATTTATTGAATGTCTTGTTTTCTATGTAATATTTCATTTCTATTGTGATAGTGGATATTTGTACAATCTGCATTTGAAAAATATATCTTTTTCCACCACCTGTAAAATGTTTGTTCCATCTTTCTCTTTAAAATAAAAGTGCCAGTGGTGGGACATAATAATCAGTATGAAATACAAAGATCCCGCATGTTCAACAAAGATCGCGCATACTCAACAAATCATCTTTTTCTTCTTCTTTGCGTTCACTCGGGGTGTTGTTGTTTTTTTTTTTTCAGATGTGATTGCGGTGTGTCTGGTTATGCACCCTTGGGCCGAACCCTTTGGCGTGCATTTTTGACCAGTTTAGCATTCCTGGGGGACTCTCACTTTTGTGGTGCCGTCCACATCCCAGCTGGTCAAGTTAGAACAGTCGAATACTTCTCGATCAACCCTCAAGGGAAGGCAGGGACAGTCCATGGCATTTTCCACCATCCAGGGTGACTTCCATAGTTACAGAGCCGACACATATTGCTCTGGCGTAGGGCTCACCGAGGGAATCGTCACGTCTTGCTCATGGCTGCTTTAATTCCTCACTTCAATATGTTGGGCATTTCGTTCGCTACGGGCCGCTCCCCGCACAAACCAATTCTCAACAAATACAAACACATAATAATATCCGGTGCAAATGCACCGCCGCTCTGTGGTGAAGGCATTACTGACGCGGTTCGTAATCCCACATACCCGCGTTCGAAACACAGCTGCGTGCGATTTGGCAACAGACTTCCTTACGTTGATTTTTTTTTTATGAAATGGTATGCCGGTCGTTCAGAACAATGGCAAACCATTGAACGTAATCTTGCCCAGGAATCACGAACTGCCAAAAAATACAGGGGTTGACGTCTACGTCGTGTAAACGATATGCAACTAACTAACAAATGCACAGTCCTCAAACGAACAACACATGACAACAAACAGCTATAAACAGGAAGAAGTTGGGAACAGAGGCAAACTGTCAATAGTGAGACTATAAATACACGAATAATTAAAATTAAACAATTCATGGTTAACATTAAATCCATCCATCCATCATGTGCCATGCCGATAAGCGTGGGCGGTCATATTTCGCCATCTCACTCGTTCACCAGAGTCGTGGGTCAACTCCGTGTTTCTATCTCGACCATGCCACGTGGTCAAGCCATCCGGGTATTTACTTCTCGGTCTTCCCTTTGGTAATTTCCCTTCGATTTTGATAGTTGTCACCAAGTTCTCCAATTAAATAAATTTAACATTAAATTCATTAACATTAAATATACACGTATATATCAGACCACATCGTAAATGTATACATTTTGGGGTTGCGCAGTGTCTAGCATGCTTGCCTGCAGGACCGGTGGTTATATGTTCAAATCCCTGACCAGAAGGAGGTTTTTACCATACTGACCTGGGATTCCAGGTAGATCACGCCTAACATCTGTGCCAGAAAGAGTTTAGGGAGTAAAGGCGGTCGTGAGATTTCTACTATAGAATACATAACCCAGCCAGAATCCTTTGGTCTATAAAAGATGGGGATAGCATCATATATGTAACATGTCTCAATACTCACTGCTTAAAAGAGATCCTTTACGTAAGTAACATGATGCATGTTTGGAACATTACATATCTATGTAAATTTGCGTAACTTTCTTGTTGTACTACAGATACATTTCTATGTGTACGTAAATGATCCCCTCCGCCTTTCACTTTTCCCGTTCACGTTCAGAAAGCAAAGGCAAACTACTGAGCGTAAACTTGCCAAGAAATCACAAACCGCCAAATAAAGCCGGGGTTGACCGCGACGTCCTGTTAAGGATAATATAATCATCTGTCCACGTCATGAGGCATAGTAGGTATATAATGCCATCCCCGACTGGCTCTCGGTGGGTTCTGTGGTTAGTAACACGCAGGCCGCCTTTATTTCTCAGGAAATTTTATCGTACCCATTTTAAGTTCGGTCGACCGAGAAGTCCATGTCTATGACATACAGGGTGTATTTGTAATGACTGTGCAGTGTTTCAAAATATTGCCGGTCCAAGTTTTGTATTTACCTATTATGTTGCATGAACTTTACAGAGGGTGAATACAAAACTTGGACCGGCAATATTTTCAAACACTACACAGTCATTAAAAATACACCCTATATATCCCAAGCTCCATGCTGACCCGACATGAGCGGAGCTGCCTGAGACAACTAAAGAAATAGGAGGGTTTGAGATAAGTTATGTGGGGGAAACTATGCCCCAAACGAGGGTACATGGTAAAATGAAGAACAGATAGAAAATGACGCAGTACTGATTGCAGACAATGGTGAAGATTTAAGCAAAGACATCATAAACAATATATTGCACTATTTCTTAACTGGCATATTTCGCTGCATCTCGTCACGGGCATACTGCAGAGTTATACTGGGTGTTTGTAAAGTCTCACTACACTTTGTATGTAGAACAGCTGTATGTTGGAAAGCATGTATCCCATTTGTAAGACCGAAAACATACTCTCCATCAAATAGCTGTTCTACTTACAAACTGTAGTTAGTCTTTACAAACACCCGGTCTGTCATTAATTTATCATGTGCCATGTTGATAAGCCTCGACGGTCATGATTCGCCATCTCACTCGATCACCAGAGTCGTAGATCAGCTCAGTTTTCTTGTCTCGACCATGCCACATGATCAAGCCATCCAGGTATTTACTTCTCTGCCTTCCCCCTGTTCTCTCCCCCTCGATCTTGCCAGTTGTCATCACGTTCTCCAATTTGTTTCTTCTCATAACGTGACCAAAATATTTTGGTTGTCCACGTCTAATTTCTCTATTCAGTTAACGATTTTCATTTGTTTCTTGTAGGTCTTGATCATTGGTTTTTCTATCTGTACATTCTATTCTTTGAATTTTCCTAAACTGTATATCATTAAAAAAAATAATACTTAGATTTATTTGGTTGTTTCGGGATTTGAGGTTTGAAGAGTGAGCACAACCTGCTACTGGCAACGATGATCGTATTCCGGCACGAACTTTGGGCCTTGTCCATGTTGGATTGGAAGCATTAGATTCGAGTTTCGAGCGAAACTCGATTCTAGTGCTTCCAATCTAACGTGGAAAAGGCCCAAGGTTCGTGCTGGAATACGATCAGTGTTGCTAGTAGCAGGTTGTGCTCGATTTTCAAATACTACATGAAATAGTAATAAATGAAATATGCCAGGGAAGAAATCGTGCAATAGTTTGTTTACAATATAAAATAACACAAAGTAATTCAGCTTTACATAACAGAATTACGACACATACAGGAAGTTGCGGCGACTAGCCTTCATCAGCAAACACATTACCTTGTGTTATTTTAATATTGTTTACATTTCGACAGCTTTACCTCAGTTCCAGCAAATTCTATTCGTATTTTTAATAGTTTGCGTATGACGTCTGTGTTAAACATCACTAAGGTAATATATATTGTTTTGAATGATGATGATCTCCAAACCTTTGATACACAGAGTCTAGCTATGCTTACTAGATTGTAATGAAATAGAAATTATGATTATTTCCAAGAAGAAATAAAATACAACAATACAATATCCAAGTTAACTGGGGGAAATCTTAAACAAGTGAATTGATATAATTATCTCGGAACAGCCATAACATTGGACGGAAGCTGTCGTCTGTACATTAAAACAAGAACCCAAATTGCAAATATACAAAACACACAATAATTTGAATTGCCTAACACCGTACTTTTAAACAAAAAGACATGATAGTCAGTTTAAAATTACCAGGGTAGACAATTCAAATGATTGTGTGAATATGAGTGTTGTATCTTTCAGCTTGAAGGATTGATCTTATTGCTTCAGGTTATGTTGTGTGTTTACTGCAGTATGTACCTGTCGGGATGCGAAATATGTCAGACAACAAATCGTGCAATCTATTGTTTGTGTTTTCATTGTTAAAATAAACCGAGAAATATCCGATGGCAGCGGACATTTTGTTTCTTGGGAAAATTCAAAGACTATCATGGGTGGACAAATACACGAGGCAGCCATTACAGAAGGAGCTGTGAATGCCAAAGTGATCAGAGGAATTAGACGTGGACAGTCGAGGTTTATGGGCAAGTTAAATGGGGAAATAAATTTGAAAACTGGCAAACTTTATGTTGAAAAAGTACCAGGAAAACAGACATATAGGTGAATGTGCCGAATGACATTTCCAGAACACAATTACATTCTTGATCCGAGAGTGGGGATATTGTTGGGTGACGAACCATGCTCTCCTACACTTACCGACATGGAACATGGTGATGATAGCATATATAGGTATATAAATACAGAGCGAGTGAGAGTGAGAGAAAGAGAGGGAGTCTGCGAGCGAAAGAAAGAGAAAGAGACGGACAGAGCGAGAGTGAGAGAAAGAGAGAGATTCGGGAGAGAGAGAGAGAGAGAGAGAGAGAGAGAGAGAGAGAGAGAGAGGGAGAGAGAGGGGGGGGGACTGAGAGAGAGAGAGAGAAAGAGAGAGAGAAAGAGAGAGAGAGAGAGAGAGAGAGAGAGAGAGAGAGAGAGAGAGAGAGAGAGAGAGAGAGAGAGAGAGAGCTAACGGAAGTCATCACAATCAAGTACAAAATAATATTAAATGACATTTTTAGAAAAGCATGGCACCAAGCTATACTAATACCTGTCGCCAAGAAAAGACAAGACCTGACAGAACCAATCGGTTATCGACCTATCAATCTACTTAGTTGTGTGCGGAAATCAATGGAGGACGTGATCAATACCAGGTTAACGTGGCAAACAGCTGAGAAACGCCCCCTCACTCCACAAGAGGCAGGAAAACACAGAACCCCTAAAGATGAAATAGCTATAGCCCAGAAGAATGCCTGATGAGAAACTCTCTCTCTCTCTCTCTCTCTCTCTCTCTCTCTCTCTCTCTCTCTCTCTCTCTCTCTCTCTCTCTCTCTCTCTCATACACACACACAATCACACACACACGCACACACATAATCACGCAGACACGCACATACGCGCATACCCACAGACACACACTGATAAACTGGACAAATATGTACAATTAAAAAAACAACAAGAAGTAAGCGGTTTATAAAGCTGAAAGATGGGAATAAACATAAAAATGTAAAGAACTGAAGCAATTCAGGATGTGTTACACATGGCGACGCCCGTATGAGAGTGTGTGTCTGTGTGTGTGTGTGTGTGTGTGTGTGTGTGTGTGTGTGCGCGCGCGCGCGTGTGTGTGTGTGTGTGTCTGTGTCTGTGTCTGTGTTTGTGTGTGTTTAATTTGTCTGTACAGACTGACAGACAAACAGACAGACCGACCGACCGCCAGACAGACAGACAGACAGACAGACAGACTGTATAACCAGCAAAGACAGATCCCAAGGGAAGTAAGCACGAAGGCATACATAATATAACAGTTAATACCAGTGAGGCAAATACAGACAAGGAAGAGTTGTCCGATCATTGCAATGCCTGAATGTTTAGTGACACATATTGACAGATAGAGAAAACTTGAGTTTATCAATCCCATGGACGCGGTGATTCTTAAACTTGTTCAGACTGCATGCATCTTAATTTCAAAACCTCAATTACCCCAAAACACTTACATCCACACCCAGTCCCCTCCCCCTCCCCACACACACAGAGAGAGACACACATAACCACATACACACTCACACACTCACATAAGTACTCTCTCCACACACACACACACATACACACACTCACATAAGCACTCTCTCCACGCACACACACGCACGCGCGCTCGAAAGATCGACTTAGCGGTGCCCACCTCTTTTCCAAGTAAACCACAACTATTCGTCTTTACCCTTAGAGTATTCCGGACTGCTGTAGTTTCACCGTCACCATCATCATGTGCATGTTGATAAGCGTGGGTGGTCTTGTTTCGTCGTCTTACACTATAAGCTCCGTGCTATTGCCTCGAGCATGCCACGTGACCAAGTCATCCAGATTTTAACTTCTGTGTCTTCCCCTTATTTTATTCCCCTCAATAGGGCCAGTTGTCACCAAGTTCTCCATTTTATTTCTTCTCATAACATGCCCTAAAATTGCTGTTGTTTATGTCTAATTTCTCCTGTCAATGTACGGTTTTAATTTGTTTCTTGTAGGACTTGCTCATTGGTTTTTCTGTCTGTCCTTGGTATTCTTTGCATTTTCCTCAGAAACTACATTTTCAATGTCATTTGATGTGTTTCAACTTGTCTGTTCATTGTCCACTTTCACATCCATACAAAAGTGCATGTTCTATGTAGCACTTAAACACTCTTTGTCTCGTTGAACCTGACATAACGATTCTTGTTCTAATCTCTTCAAGGCATCTCCCATCAGATGTTGTGACTGTTCCAAGATGGTTGTACCGATTCACTTGCTTAAGAATATTCCCATTTACTTGTATATTACATTGTGGAGTTTCTTTCTTCCTAGTGACGACCATAATCTGTGTCTTCTTACAATTTAATTCTAACCCTAGTTTGTTCACTGTGTACAACAACCGCATGTACTAAAAGTTACAGGTCCTATTGTCTGCAATCAATACTGTATCATTCGCATATCTAATATTATTGATGTTACGTTCCCCAATGATGATTCCTCTTATATCTAATGTTATTGATGTCACGTCCCCAATGGTAATTCTCCTCATATCTAATGTTATTGATGTCAAGTCCCCTAATGGCGATTCCTCTCATATCTAATGTTATTGATGTAACGTCCATTATCAATTGTTCTTGATGTCACGTCCCCCAATGGTGATTCCTCTCAGTTTCATAAGCATCGGTGATCGAAGTCATAGTTTGCAGATCTGCATGACCAAATGGTTAAGAACGCGTGTTCTTAAACATCCGGTGTGCTGACGCCGAGGTAAGCGGTTCAATCCCTACACCGGACAGCTGGACTAAAATGTTGACCTGTCGTCCTTGACTTGGGGACGTAAAATACAAGTACCTCTGAAGTCGGAGTGGATTCGCCTGATGGCGAGGGACACTGTTAATAGGTAAAGCTAACCCACACGCATAATTCAGTCCATCACTACTATAAATAGTGTGTATGGACTACGCTTGAGTTCAAAGCAAGCGAGTTCTAAAAAAAAAGTCATAGTTTGTTTGATAAAAAATCTTCTGCCCAACAATACGAAATTGAGACCACAATTAACAAATATCTGTCAGCTGCTCTCAAGCACAATCTGCCAATTGCCCACGTGGCCTTATATTACCCTGGTTAGTGGACTAAACGTCTGTCTATCTATCTATCTATCTATCTATCTATCTATCTATCTATCTATCTATCTATATGTCTATCTATCTGTCTGTCTGTCTGTCTGACTGTCTGTCTGTCTGTCTGTCTGTCTGTCTGTCTGCCTGGCTGTCTGGCTGCCTGCCTGCCTGCCTGCCTGCCTGTCTGTCTGTCTGTCTGTCTGTCTGTCTGTCTGTCTGTCTGTCTGTTTGACGTAACACGCTGCAGCAGTTTCACATACAGTTTATTTCACGATGATGCACTCACAACATACCTCTACAGCTAGCCGAGACACACTTGAACTCTCGTGCATTCACCACTTCATACCGTACGCTTGCTGGACATCTCTCTACTCTATGGTCACTGTAACGCGTGTGATGTCCTCGATATTACAACATCACTCACTATCTGTCGCAAATCCTATGCGATGCCACTCGTAGTTCACTCCTGCCACTTTTGGCTTGGTCTAAGTGGAAAACACTAATATGCATTTAATGTTCTGGTGGAATATAATCGTCTGGCGAAAATACTTCCAACCTGGTGATGAAAACTAACTGTTGTATAGTGTGGAAGAGTAAAACTGTGTATGGTCGCTTAGCTGTTCCCAGTGAATTAGCTTTCCCTATTACCAGTGTTTCTCGCCATCAGGCGAACCCCTCTGACTTCAGAGGTATTTGTAATTCACGTCCCCAAGTCAAGGCTGGCGAAAATAGAACATTATATACAACAATAAGAAAACGATAAACAAGTTTTTTGTTGGTCATGTGATGAGAAGAGAGGCGCTGGAGAACATCGTGACAACTTTAAAGATCGAGGGGATGAGAGGCAGAGGCAGACCATGATGAGAAAATGATGCTGGATGGCAGAAATGAGAAAACAATGAGAAATGAGAAATGATGCTGGATGGATTGCGACGGTGGCATGGAGGAATATCAACGGCAGAGTTGATCCATAAAACCAAAGACAGAGGTCTGTGGAGAGTCTTGAAAGCCTACGCCAGTCGGCACGGCACTTGATGATGAAGTCAAGGACGAGAAGTCAACATTTTAGTCCAAACTGACCGGTATAGGGGTTGAACCCACTGCCTCGGCATCAGCACACCGGATGTTTAAGAACGAGCGCTCTTATCCATTCGGCAATGCTAACCTAGTGTTGTTTTATATTTATTTCCTCCAGCAACACCCGTTTTGTACTCCGCTGCCCTATATCTTCTTTATTCCGCCCATCTACTATACAATAACCTTTCAACTAAAACCCATAAACCTTTCCCCCTCCCCTCCGCCTGAATCTCCCCAACGTGTCCAGGGGAGACATGTGACCAGCATTGAGAACCGCTGGATAGAGAAGGCGGGGCACAGGTACTATTTGTAGGTAAAGGTCGTGCAATGACGTAGATAAAAGGTTAATGTGGTTTCAGTTCCCGAGTCTGATACTCAGTCGGGGAAGGACATGTAAACGAAGTTCCAATGAGTGGTTTCAGTTCTCCGGAGGATAAAACAATATACTGAGAGATAATGTCATGATTGGCACCCAGTGAAGAGAAAAGGAAAATGACAGAAAGATAGAGAAACAGACACATAGAAGGAGCCAGCTGCATACACAGACAGAAAAATAAACAGACAGACTAACAGAGAAGGATCGAAGGACAGACGACCAGAAATACAGACAGACATGTCACTAGTATTGATGGGCACCAGTTGATGAGAACCAGAAGAAGACAGAAAGATAGACAGGGAGACAGAAAGGTAGGTAAGCAGGCAGGTAGGTAGGCAGGTAGGCATTTATACAGACAGACAGGCAGACAGACAGACAGACAGACAGACAGACAGACAGACAGACAGACAGACAGACATTTTATTATTATTATTATTATTATTATTATTATTATTATTATTATTTACATAATGATGGTAGGTGACTTAAGGCGGTTGCATAATAGAATAGCATCTGCATCCGCTTTCGCGTTATAACCACATTTAAGGTTGAGTCGTTTTGTTGAAATCGAACACGCGAACTTCATGAAGCGCGTATCCAGTCCACAACAAGAATACATATGAGTAACTGTTATATTTTTGTGTAGTGTTTTTCATGTAGTTTTTCCGTGTGTGTTTTTTATTTGTGTGCTGGGGAAACTTTGGCCACAACGTCTATTTTGTCACTAGTTATCGTATTCTGGTAACACTTAACGCTCACTTCTCCTTTGTTTGTGTGAATCATTTATTTATGTCCGTTGCGTGAAAGGCAACGAGCGAACCGATCGTTTGGCAGACATGGCAGTGATCGAGGCGGGAAGTGCAATTAATGGACCAGGCATCATCAATGCTATAACAGATGCAGGACAAAGAGACGACTTTAAGGATGCTTGGAAATCTGCTGCCTTGTCCAGAATGAGGTTACTGGGGGTGAAGGATGAAAATCTTCACCAATCCTCCCAGTTTTATTAAGTTGAGTTTGGAATATGTACAGATTGGTAAAATCGGAGAAAAATAAACGAAAGAAATAAAGGAAGAATATTAACCCCATAGCTTAATTGTACAAAAGTGTAAAAAGGTTTAAAAGCAACATGATCGACTTCATTGCGGTCAGATTTTATGCCATGTGGCTCGGTCTTTTTTCGCATGGTAACCTGCGGAAAGCGTCACACAAAGCACAAAATCCGAAGTCCCAACTACGACCCCCAGGAGTCTCCGAGAAAATTGCCCTAGTAAACCGAATGATGTAGTATGGAATCGAACATACAACCATCGGAACAGGAAGCCGGTGGCGTAAACACTTTGCCTCCCTGTGTATGCAAGTTAAAGCAACAAAAGAGCAATTAAATAGTTCGTGATAACAATCAAAACATGCAATGTTCCCTCTTTGGACAACAATCACCTTCAAATTAGTATCCTATTTGTGACTGACTCGACCACAGAATTATTTATCTGAGCCAGGGATGGACCCTAATGTAACTTCTCTTCTTCTTAGGTTGAAAGAGGTAGGGCAATAGTAGAATGGAAAGGGAATGTTATGGGAGGTCATCCAGTACAAGGATTTTGGAACACATAAACACCAGTTGTGTCCCCGTGTTCAGATTGTCTCATAATATCTGTATGACCTGTATCAAATCAGTCAGAAAGCCATCAAAACCTGCTCAAGATGACTACCACGTTATGGACAGACAAGAACAAGTCATTATTGTGCGCCTCAGAACAGGGCACAATAGATAACGCAACCACATGTATACAAAATTCAAGATTGGTGAAACAGCCATGTGCACATGTGGATTGGCGTCGCAGACAGCAGAGCACATACTCCAAGACTGCCCAAAATATAACATATCTAGGCAAACCTTCTGGTCTAGAGAGAAGACAGTAGAAGATAAACTCTATGGACCGCTGAGTGAACTAAAAAAGACAGTTACATTCATACTTCTTCTTCTTCTTCGTTCATCCGGAGTTTTTTTTTTTTTCGGATGTGATTGCGTTGTGCCTGTTTACAGCAGAGCTGCGTTCTTGCGCCGTTAGGCCGACACATCCGACTTCTGCGGGCATTTGTTGACCGGGTTAACCTTCCCGGGGGTTTCTTAGGACGTTTGACTCTCACTGTTGTGGTGTTATCCCCCATCCCAGCTGGTCCATATAGAACAGCCAAAGATCCTGGTCAGCCCTCAAGGGAAGGCAGGGGCAGACCATGGGCATTCCCCGCCATCCAAGGAGGCTTCCATACTTGCAGAGCCGATACATAGCGCTCTGGTACTGGGCTCACCCAAGGAATCGTCACGTCCTGCACATGGCTGCTTAGCCTCACTTCCGTATATTGGGCCTTCCGTTCACCATAGGCTGTTCTTCCGGAAACCAAAAGTATGCAGTCTGCAGATGACATCCACACAGTGAGCTTTCGATTCGAACTTTCCATGTAATGGATTTGCTATCCAAGCAATATTCCATTTCGTGCCACTAGGACACTTTTCCACCTTTTATGAATCCCACACAGTGGGCTTTTGATTCAGACTTTCCATGTAATGGATTTGCTATCCAAGCAATATTCCATTTCATGCCACTAGGACACTTTTCCACCTTTTATGAAGCCCACACAATGGGCTTTTGATTCGGACTTTCCATGTAATGGATTTGCTATCCAAGCAATATTCCATTTCGTGCCACTAGGACACTTTTCCTCCTTTTATGAAGCCCACACAGCGAGCTTTCGATTTGGACTTTCCACATAATGGATTTGCTATCCAAGCAATATTCCATTTCATGCCTCTGGGTCTTCATGCACCTTTAAATGTCAACCTGTATGTAGTTAAAGTAAGCTGAGGTCAACTTGAGCTTGTTGATATCTCCATAGAGCTTGTCCTCAAATGAAGCAGGTGTGGGCCAAAATATCTTTCTCTGTTCTGCATACGTTGGGCAATCCTGCAGCAAATGTTTTGCTGTCATTTTTTCCAGTTCTACAATTACATTCATCGGTATCTCCTATCTTTAGTTTATTGAACAAGTGGTATTTCAGCCTGTTATGTCCTGTGCGGAGTCTGAAGATTGCTACTTGTTCTCTTCGGTCGAGTTTGTAATATGCATCATCCTTCTGATGGCCTGGATGCTCTGATTCCCATTTGGTTCTATAAGTGCTTTTTATCAACCTCTTTGCCTCATTATAGGTTATGTCTATGTCAGGCTGTGGTAGTCGTCCGCCCTCTTTTGCCAGTCTGTCAGCCTCTTCGTTTCCAGGTATACTGCAATGTGATGGGATCCACTGTATTACAACTTTTTTGGATTTCTGGCATAGACCATGGAGTGCTGCTCTTAGGTCAGTTAGTTCTGTGCTGTTATTGCTCTTCAGTATTGAGACAGCTGACTTTGAATCTGTGAAGATAGCTATTTGCTTCTCTTTATTTTCCTCCATCAGGAGCATTTCTGCTGCAGTTTTCAAAGCCTCTACCTCCGCTTTGAAGTTACTTGAAAATTTTCCAGTTGCCATTGAATGTGTTTTTTTCACTCCATTTTTTAAATTGAGGAGAATTCCTCCTCCTCCATTCTCTATTGAATTTTTGGCTGATCCATCTGTATATGCATGGGTCCAATTCCTGCTTGGGTAATGTTCTTTTATGTAGTTTAGGGTTATTTCTCTTCTTTCGGTTTCATGCTGAGTGTTCTTTTTCTCAATACCAGGAATGTTTTCTATCATCTCAGGCAGTTGCTGCTGTCTCCAAGCTGGGAACTTGTGTGCATTGTGTATGGGCTTGACTGTTGATATGTTAAGTATAGGATCTGCCCTAATCCTTCGTTTTGCAGTTTCTACAAAGTTGCTACGCTTCAGTCTTCCCTTTCCAAAACCATTAAATCTGTTGTACATAGGGTGGTCTGTCAATCTTCTAAATTTTTCTGCTTGTTGCTGGGCTCTGCTATCTCTTCTATCCTGCATTGGTTGTAAACAAGTGATCTTTTCTAGTTCATTAATAGGCGTTGTCTTCAGGCTTCCAGTTATGATTCGCATTCCTTGGTTTTGGACTCTACTTATTTTGTTAAAGTTTGACTTAGCTGCTGTTGCCCAAGCTGCAATGCCATATTCCAGTACTGGCCTCACCCGTCCAGTATATAACTTCTTGAGAACTTTCTCATCTGCTCCCCACGTTGTACCAGCAAGCTTTTTCATGATTGCCATTCTCTGCCTTGCTCTTGTTCGATTTTTCTCAACCTGTGTCTTCCATGTCAGGCGACGATCAAAGGTGACTCCTAGATAGTTTGGATTTTCTTCATGGCGCAATATTTTTCCATTCAATACCAGCTTAGGTTGCTGAGTTTTATTTGAGAGGGAGAACACTGTGCATGTTGTTTTCTCCTCACTTATCTTCACTAGCCATGATTTTGACCAGTCCTCTAGCGCTAATAAGGCTTGCTGTATTCTGCTGTTAGCTGTACTAATATATTCTTCAGATGTCCATATGGCTAGGTCATCTGCAAAGGAGGATGTGTGTACTCTGGCTGGAAAATTTTCTGTGATGTCATTTATATATGCTAGGAATAATGTTGGTGAAAGAACTCCTCCTTGGGGGACACCTTGCTCCAGCAGCATCATTTTGCTTGTTTGTCCTTGTACTTTTGTCCTGGCAGTTCTGTTCTCAAGGTAGTGGCTGATCCATTTATACATTTTTCCACAAACATGCATGTTTTGCAGTTTTACTTTCAGTCCTTCCTTCCATACTTTATCAAATGCTTTTTCTAAATCTATCCAGACTGCTAGTGTGTGCTTTTTCTCTTGGAAGGCATCCTCTATTTCCTGAGCTATATAGGTTATTTGATCTTCAGTGGATCTGTACTTTCTGAATCCTGCTTGGTGTGGTGTTAAGAGTTTGTTTTCTTCCAGATGTCATGTTAGCCTGCCATTGATAATGCGTTCCATTAATTTTCCTACACAGCTAAGTAGACTGATAGGTCGATAGCCATTTGGTTCTTCCAGGTCTTTTCCTTTCTTTGGGACTGGTATTAGTATAGCTTCCTTCCATGCCTGTGGGACTATTCCTCTCTTCCAGCTGTTATTTAGGACTGCTAGTAGTTTCTTCTTTGCCTTGGTGCCTAGTCCTTCTTCTTCTTCTTCGTTCATCCGGAGTTTTTTTTCGGATGTGATTGCATTGTGCCTGTTTACAGCAGAGCTGCGTTCTTGCGCCGTTAGGCCGACACATCCGACTTCTGCGGGCATTTGTTGACCGGGTTAACCTTCCCGGGGGTTTCTTAGGACGTTTGACTCTCACTGTTGTGGTGTTATCCCCCATCCCAGCTGGTCCATATAGAACAGCCAAAGATCCTGGTCAGCCCTCAAGGGAAGGCAGGGGCAGACCATGGGCATTCCCCGCCATCCAAGGAGGCTTCCATACTTGCAGAGCCGATACATAGCGCTCTGGTACTGGGCTCACCCAAGGAATCGTCACGTCCTGCACATGGCTGCTTAGCCTCACTTCCGTATATTGGGCCTTCCGTTCACCATAGGCTGTTCTTCCGGAAACCAGAAGTATGCAGTCTGCAGATGACATCCACACAGTGAGCTTTCGATTCGGACTTTCCATGTAATGGATTTGCTAGCCAAGCAATATTCCATTTCGTGCCACTAGGACACTTTTCCACCTTTTATGAAGCCCACACAGTGGGCTTTTGATTCAGACTTTCCACGTAATGGATTTGCTATCCAAGCAATATTCCATTTCGTGCCACTAGGACACTTTTCCACCTTTTATGAAGCCCACACAGTGGGCTTTTGATTCGGACTTTCCACGTAATGGATTTGCTATCCAAGCAATATTCCATTTCGTGCCACTAGGACACTTTTCCACCTTTTATGAAGCCCACACAATGGGCTTTTGATTTGGACTTTACACGTAATGGATTTGCTATCCAAGCAATATTCCATTTCATGCCTCTGGGTCTTCATGCACCTTTAAATGTCAACCTGTATATAGTTAAAGTAATCTGCGGTCAACTTTAGCTTGTTGATATCTCCATAGAGCTTGTCCTCAAATGAAGCAGGTGTGGGCCAAAATATCTTTCTCTGTTCTGCATACGTTGGGCAATCCTGCAGCAAATGTTTTGCTGTCATTTTTCCAGTTCTACAATTACATTCATCGGTATCTCCTATCTTTAGTTTATTGAACAAGTGGTATTTCAGCCTGTTATGTCCTGTGCGGAGTCTGAAGATTGCTACTTGTTCTCTTCGGTCGAGTTTGTAATATGCATCATCCTTCTGATGGCCTGGATGCTCTGATTCCCATTTGGTTCTATAAGTGCTTTTTATCAACCTCTTTGCCTCATTATAGGTTATGTCTATGTCAGGCTGTGGTAGTCGTCCGCCCTCTTTTGCCAGTCTGTCAGCCTCTTCGTTTCCAGGTATACTGCAATGTGATGGGATCCACTGTATTACAACTTTTTTGGATTTCTGGCATAGACCATGGAGTGCTGCTCTTAGGTCAGTTAGTTCTGTGCTGTTATTGCTCTTCAGTATTGAGACAGCTGACTTTGCATCTGTGAAGATAGCTATTTGCTTCTCTTTATTTTCCTCCATCAAGAGCATTTCTGCTGCAGTTTTCAGAGCCTCTACCTCCGCTTTGAAGTTACTTGAAAGTTTTCCAGTTGCCATTGAATGTGTTTTTTTTCGCTCCATTTTTTAAATTGAGGAGAATTCCTCCTCCTCCATTCTCTATTGAATTTTTGGCTGATCCATCTGTATATGCATGGGTCCAATTTCTGCTTGGGTAATGTTCTTTTATGTAGTTTAGGGTTATTTCTCTTCTTTCGGTTTCATGCTGAGTGTTCTTTTTCTCAATACCAGGAATGTTTTCTATCATCTCAGGCAGTTGCTGCTGTCTCCAAGCTGGGAACTTGTGTGCATTGTGTATGGGCTTGACTGTTGATATGTTAAGAATAGGATCTGACCTAATCCTTCGTTTTGCAGTTTCTACAAAGTTGCTACGCTTCAGTCTTCCCTTTCCAAAACCATTAAATCTGTTGTACATAGGGTGGTCTGTCAATCTTCTAAATTTTTCTGCTTGTTGCTGGGCTCTGCTATCTCTTCTATCCTGCATTGGTTGTAAACAAGTGATCTTTTCTAATTCATTAATAGGCGTTGTCTTCAGGCTTCCAGTTATGATTCGCATTCCTTGATTTTGGACTCTACTTATTTTGTTAAAGTTTGACTTAGCTGCTGTTGCCCAAGCTGCAATGCCATATTCCAGTACTGGCCTCACCCGTCCAGTATATAACTTCTTGAGAACTTTCTCATCTGCTCCCCATGTTGTACCAGCAAGCTTTTTCATGATTGCCATTCTTTGCCTTGCTCTTGTTCGATTTTTCTCAACCTGTGTCTTCCATGTCAGGCGACGATCAAAGGTGACTCCTAGATAGTTTGGATTTTCTTCATGGCGCAATATTTTTCCATTCAATACCAGCTTAGGTTGCTGAGTTTTATTTGAGAGGGAGAACACTGTGCATGTTGTTTTCTCCTCACTTATCTTCACTAGCCATGATTTTGACCAGTCCTCTAGCGCTAATAAGGCTTGCTGTATTCTGCTTTTAGCTGTACTAATATATTCTTCAGATGTCCATATGGCTAGGTCATCTGCAAAGGAGGATGTGTGTACTCTGGCTGGAAAATTTTCCGTGATGTCGTTTATATATGCTAGGAATAATGTTGGTGAAAGAACTCCTCCTTGGGGGACACCTTGCTCCAACAGCATCATTTTGCTGGTTTGTCCTTGTACTTTTGTCCTGGCAGTTCTGTTCTCAAGGTAGTGGCTGATCCATTTGTACATTTTCCCGCAAACATGCATTTTTTGCAGTTTTACTTTCAGTCCTTCCTTCCATACTTTATCAAATGCTTTTTCTAAATCTATCCAGACTGCTAGTGTGTGCTTTTTCTCTTGGAAGGCATCCTCTATTTCCTGAGCTATATATGTTATTTGATCTTCAGTAGATCTGTACTTTCTGAATCCTGCTTGGTGAGGTGTTAAGAGTTGGTTTTCTTCCAGATGCCATGTTAGCCTGCCATTGATAATGCGTTCCATTAATTTTCCTACACAGCTAAGAAGACTGATAGGTCGATAGCCATTTGGTTCTTCCAGGTCTTTTCCTTTCTTTGGGACTGGTATTAGTATAGCTTCCTTCCATGCCTGTGGGACTATTCCTCTCTTCCAGCTGTAATTTAGGACTGCTAGTAGTTTCTTTTTTGCCTTAGTGCCTAGTCCTTTTAGCATTTCATTTGTGATTCCATCCTTTCCTGGTGATGTCTTCTTTTTTAGGGTATTCATTGCCTGTTCCATTTCTTCCATTGTTAGATTTGCCATCATATATTCTGCTGCTGTCTCTGTATATGTATGATGTATCTGTTTATCTTTGATTGCTTTCTTCTGTTCGGCTGTAATATCAATGTGGTTTGCACTGGCATAGTGTTCCATTAGTGCATTTGCAGCCTTTTTTCCTGTAAGCAAGGCATTTCCTTGTTTAATTGTTATTTGTTTGTTTCTAGGTCCTTCATTGTTCATGGCTTTCACTAGTTTCCATAGTTTGTTTCCATCCCTGTCAAAATTCAGGTTTTCTGTTTTTTTCCTCCAACAATCTCTTGTTGTTTGATTTACTGTTCTTTTATATTTTGCTGAGATGGCTTTGAGAGAGATGTTCGCTTCAGTTGTTTGTTCTCTCTCTGCGGTCTTCCTAGCATCTTCAACTTTGTCCTCCAAAAATTGTAGTTCTTCAGTCCAGTATGGTTTGTAATTTTTCCTTGCTCCTCTTGGAATAGACTCAGTGGCCGCCTGTATTATTGCTCTGTTTAGACTTTCCACCATTTGCTTCATGTTGCCATATCGTGTATTTACGTTTTCACAATATTTGTCTGTTAGTATGGCAAATCTGTCCCAATCTGCTCGTTTGTAATTCCAACGGGGCAAAGGCTTTTGCTCCTGTGGAACATACTCCATATTTATTACAAGCTTGATTGGTCTGTGGTCACTACCTGCTAATTGGTCCAGCACATGGCGATCGATTTTGTGGAGGATGTCTCCTGTGCAGAAAGCTAAGTCTGGAGTAGAAGTGGTAATCCATCTTCTGGAGTAGAAGCTCGGTGTGTCATCCGCTTTGTTAAGTAGATGGAGATTTGAGTCTATTTCCCAGTCCTCCACTTCATCTCCTCTTTTGTCAGTATCTGGGTATCCCCATCTTTCTGAACGGCTATTAAAGTCTCCGACAACAATGCAATTTGTGTCAGTTATTTCCATGTTTGAGAGTGTAAGATCCTTATCTGCCGGGCTATATAGATTGTAAATTCTTATTTTCACGTTCTTTATCATTATATCAACACCTATAATTTCCGTTTGGTTGTCCGAGATCACAGATACTTCGCTGCAAGGTATTGTATTTCGTGTAAGTATTACAACGCCTCCTTTGTGTCCTTCGCGGTCGAAACGTGTGGCCTGATATCCCTCGACTGAAAATGTGCGATTGGCGTTGAGGTGTGTCTCTTGAATGCATGCCACATCTATTCTATCTTTATGAAGACGCTGTGTTAGGGAGGCTTTCTTGTTATAAACTCCTTCTGCATTCCATTGTAGTATGTTGAGTGTCCGGGGTGTTTGGTCAATAGCTCTTAACCTACTCCTCTGTGCCTTGACTCCACAGCACAGGGGAAGGTGACCACCAGTAGTCATGGGTGGACCTCCTCGAGGCAGGGGGCCCGGCACTATCACCGCCTGATGGGACTTCACGGGATTAGCACCATAACGATTAATTTTCATCTGTGGCATCATGAAATGATAAAGTTACGTTGCACTTCTTTGTCAAGCCTGTGGCTCAGTACATCCGATTTCGACAAGCATTTGTTCGGGATGCTTTCCCTAGCCTTTGACTGTCCCCAGTCTACCTACAAGGCAGCAGGTTTGTGCGTCACTTCGTCTGGTCCCTCTCCCTTGACCTGTCCGACATGGGTGACCCTACCAGTAGCTGTGCTACCGTCGGCATAGCTCTTGGGGTCATTGGAACGCTCAAGCCCCTCTACCTCGTCAAGGTGGACTCACGGCAGAGGGGGGTGCCTAGTCCTATTAGCATTTCATTTGTGATTCCATCCTTTCCTGGTGATTTCTTCTTTTTTAGGGTATTCATTGCCTGTTCCATTTCTTCCATTGTTAGATTTGCCATCATATATTCTGCTGCTGTCTCTGTATTTCTATGATGTATCTGTTTGTCTTTGATTGCTTTCTTCTGTTCGGTTGTAATATCAATGTGGTTTGCATTTGCATAGTGTTCCATTAGTGCATTTGCAGCCGTTTTTCCTGTAAGCAAGGCATTTCCTTGTTTAATTGTTATTTGTTTGTTTCTAGGTCCTTCATTGTTCATGGCTTTCACTAGTTTCCATAGTTTGTTTCCATCCCTGTCAAAATTCAGGTTTTCTGTTTTTTCCCTCCAACAATCTCTTGTTGTTTGATTTACTGTTCTTTTATATTTTGCTGAGATGGCTTTGAGAGAGATGTTTGCTTCAATTGTTTGTTCTCTCTCTGATGTCTTCCTGGCATCTTCAACTTTGTCCTCCAAACGTTGTAGTTCTTCAGTCCAGTATGGTTTGTAATTTTTCCTCGCTCCTCTTGGAATGGACTCAGTGGCTGCCTGTATTATTGCTCTGTTTAGACTTTCCACCATTTGCTTTATGTTGCCATATCGTGTATTTATGTTTTCACAATATTTGTCTGTTAGTATGGCAAATCTGTCCCAATCTGCTCGTTTGTAATTCCAGCGGGGCAAGAGCTTTTGCTCCTGTGGAACATACTCCATATTCATTTCAAGCTTGATTGGTCTGTGGTCACTACCTGCTAATTGGTCCAGCACATGGCGATCGATTTTGTGGAGGATGTCTCCTGTGCAGAAAGCTAAGTCTGGAGTAGAAGTGGTAAGCCATCTTCTGGAGTAGAAGCTCGGTGTGTCATCCGCTTTGTTGAGTAGATGGAGATTTGAGTCTATTTCCCAGTCCTCCAATTCATCTCCTCTTTTGTCAGTATCTGGGTATCCCCATCTTTCTGAACGGCTATTAAAGTCTCCGACAATAATGCAGTTTGTGTCAGTTATTTTCATGTTTGAGAGTGTAAGGTCCTTATCTGCTGGGCTATACAGATTGTAGATTCTTATTTTCACGTCCTTTATCATTATATCAACACCTATAATTTCCGTTTGGTTGTCAGAGATCACAGACTTCGCTGCAAGGTATTGTATTTCGTGTAAGTATTAGAACTCCTCCTTTGTGTCCTTCGCGGTCGAAACGTGTGGCCTGATATCCTCTGACTGAGAATTTGTGATTGGCGTTGAGGTGTGTCTCTTGAATGCATGCCACATCTATTCTATCTTTATGAAGACGCTGTGTTAGGGAGTCTTTCTTCTTGTAAACTCCTTCGACATTCCACTGTAGTATGTTGAGTGTCCGGGGTATTTGGTCAATAGCTCTTAACCTACTCCTCTGTGCCTTGACTCCACAGCACAGGGGAAGGTGACCACCAGTAGTCATGGGTGGACCCCCTCGAGGCAGGGGGCCCGGCACTATCACCGCCTGATGGGACTTCACGGGATTAGCACCATATCGATTAATTTTGATTTGTGACATCATGAATTAAGTTACGTTGCACTGCTTTGTCAAGCCTGTGGCTCAGTACATCCGATTTCGACAAGCATTTATTCGGGATGCTTTCCCTAGCCTTTGACTGTCCCCAGTCTACCTACAAGGCAGCAGGTTTTACGTTGCACTGCTTTGTCAAGCCTGTGGCTCAGTACATCCGATTTCGACAAGCATGTATTTGGGGTGCTTTCCCTAGCCTTTGACTGTCCCCAGTCTACCTACAAGGCAGCAGGTTTGTGTGTCTCTTCGTCTGGTCCCTCTCCCTTGACCTGTCCGACATGGGTGGCCCTACCAGTAGCTGTGCTACCGTCGGCATAGCTCTTGGGGTCATTGGGACGCACAAGCCCCTCTACCTCGTCACGGTGGACACACAGCAGAGGGGGTTACATTCATACAAGAGACAACATTGCTATTATTATAGACATATTTCAAGCGAACGAACGAAGAGGAAAATGTATCACCTGTCTACCAACGTATCACACACAAGTAGCCACACACTTCTTATACACGTTTTGTTACTATTGCCTCGCGTAACCACACAAACATAACCAACCTTACAAGAATTGCGTGTTGTCGGACTCTAAATTTTGTTCAAGCTGTTCATACTGTCATAAATAAACCTGTATTAACCAGGAGGCTCTGTGGCGCAACGGTAGCGCGTCTGACTCCAGATCAGAAGGTTGCGTGTTCAAATCACGTCAGGGTCAACTTTTTTTTTTAACATTGGAAAATAATCAGCGACTATAATCTTGAAAGCACTACTATATATCTGGAAGGCACTACAATATATCCAATTCCAATCCAATTCCAATTTTCAAAACAAAACTTCCAAATTCGGCCTCGTTCAGCCTGCCTCTTCAGCTGTGGTTATTGTTGAGGTCCATGGTTTTTGTTGGTTCATTCATCCTAATTCTTGTCTTGTGAGTCCTATCTCGGACTGGTTATGTACCGTTTGGGTTTGTGACGTCAGCAGGGGGATCGGTCTGCGGCTGTCCTTTGTGCATGTTTTCTCTTGTGGTTTTCTTTGTTGGTGCAGGCTCATGGCTCGTCTGGCGTGACTGGTTGCAGTACTTAAAAGGACTTTTTATTTGATATTTTTGCCTCCATTTCTGCGTAGTGCCTGTAGAAGCTTTTCGATGTTATTTACCTCCTTGCGCTTTTTTTTCACTTTCGCGTTTACGTTCTTGTTGTCTTTCGATTGCTTCCTCTGTGGTCAGCCATGGGACGATCTCTCTGTCCTCTATATAGTACTCGATGCCGGTATCATAGTCATAGTGTAATTCAGGGTATTCTGTCGGTTTTCCCCTGGGTTTCTTCACCTTCTTTCCTTTTGCTTCCTGTCTCCTTATGTATTCCTCGTGCCTGAGTCCCTCTTGCCTTGCCCGTTTCTTTTCTGCTTCTATGCACTCCTCCAATTCCTCCAAGGTAGGTTCCTTTGTAAGCCACTTCATGGCGTCGAAAGGTTCCTCATCTTGTCTTTCTTCGGCTGTCTGGCGGGATGTTGGTTTCCCCTTGGGTGTTTCGGGCGTCGTGGTTCGGCTGCTGGTTTTATCTTGCGGTTCCGGCTCGGTTTTTTGTTGGGTTTCTTGCGGCTTCTCTGTGGTCTCTTGCATGGCTTCTGTTGGTTTGTTTTGAGTTGATTTCATTTCAGCTTTTAGCCGCTTCTCTCTCCGCTTTTATGGTGCGTAGCATTTCTTCGTTTTCCTGCTTCAACGCGGCCATCTGTTCCACTTCTTGCTTGATGTTTTGCTGGATCTCCTTTATTTCCGCCAGTAGATTCTCGTTGTCGCTGGTCGGGTTAAGCGTCTGCAGTGCCTTGACTTGTTTCTTTAACTCATCGATCTGGCTTTGAAGTTGTGCTCTTTCATCTTGCGAGATGCCCGTGGCTGTCCCGCACCGCCTCATTGCTTCCTTATATGGCGTCTTGGTGTTGATGGCGATCTTTAAAACGTCTCTGTGTCTTTGGAGGTACGGACAGCCCAAGTATCTTGCTCCATGTTTGCCCAGGCAGTTGGCGCACTTTCTTTTGTTGTTGGGTGCTCGGAAGTCCGTGTCCAGCTTGGCCAGCGGACACTCCTTGAAGGCGTGGTGATCGGCGCAGTACCGGCATATTTCCGTTTTACTACGACATGCTGCTCTGCTGTGGCCGGCCCTTTGGCATCTGGAACATTGATTGACTCTTGGGATGAATCTCTCTGGCTGCTGCGTTCTCTTGTTGATTGATACTGTGGTCGGCATCTCGCTGCCCTCTGTCGTCACCACCGCCAAGGTTGTAGGAATCTTGTAGGTGAGGAGCCGCTCCGCCTTCAAGAATCGGATGTCTAGATTCTCTTCTCGAAGCTGCTTCATGATTTCTTCGTCTGATATCTTCACTTGGATACGCTTGACAACCCACTTGCTTGTCGGTGAGTCGGTGTTTCCAACTCTGGTGTCTTTCTCCTCTCTCTGCTTCTCCGTAGGTTTGGTTCTTGTATGTGGTGGGATGTCGATCTTCTCCCTCGTGGTACCTTCAGTAGTAGCTGTTGTTTCAGGTTCTTTGTTACAGCTCGCCGGCAGGCTCTCCACGTTGTTCTTCTTGCCGGCTCCCACGCTGCACATCTTGGTTACCGCGTGTTTCCCCCGTGTCAGGCTTCTTGACTTGTTCAGGAGACTTGCATGATAGCTCTCGCAATTGCGAATGACGACGACGCACGATGACGCGACATCCTGACTCGAGCGAGCTGGAGAATAATATGACAATATATCTGGAAATCACAATTTATGTGGGGGGATTAGCCGCTGTGGCATTGTGGTTAGTACATTTGGCTACCAAGATTGTGGTCTCTTGTCAATACGTAGAAGAGACATGGATTACAGCTCCCACTCGTATGGCTCCGGGGTCACGACCTCGTACAAATGGCTACTAGACTATGTTCAGAACTGTATGGACATTGTTTGAGAACGAAAGGCAAGCAGGAAGGAAAATTGCCATCCCATCTCATTTGTTGTGACCTAGAATATGTGGCTGTCCAACTTTTCACATCAAATCGACAGTATCCGTTTTAGGACTACCTTCACCATTTCTGGAGATTAAAACACGGGGTTATTGTAAACAACCCAGTCCACAGCAAGGAGACATATGAGTAACTGTTATATTTTCATGTTGTGATTTTTCATCTAATTGTATCAGTGTGTGTTTGTTGTTTGTGTGCTGACGAAGACTTTGACCAGAGCGTTCATTTTGTTACGTGTAAGTAAAGCTTATCGTCTATTTTTTTTTGGGGGGGTGGGGGGTTGGGGGGGGGGGGTGATTCATAAATTTATGTACTAGGGCACTCATCTGTAACGGACAATTCATTTGCAGACATGGCTGTGATAGAGGAGGGAAGGACAATGAATGGACCAGACATTATCAATATCATAACAGATGCAGGACAAACATATGACTATAAAGACACGTGGGAGTCTGCTTCCTTGTCCAGGGAGAACGAGATGAGAGTGAAGCTGGGAGCAGCCATTCATTAACTTTATCCCAAGGGCACAATGATCTTTAGTTATTGAAGACACAGCAGTCGGTCGACTTTCGTTCACGGAGATGTTGAGGAGTAGATCCGAGCACCTGTGAACTTTCCGGAGTGAAACGATGATGATCTTCACTAATTCCTCCGTTTGTTTTATTATGGCGAGTTTGGAAAAAGCAAAGATTGGTACAGGAGGAAGGGGGAGGAGAAGAAACAGACAGACAGACAGACAGACAGACAGACAGACAGACAGACAGACAGACAGACAGACAGACAGACAGACAGACAGACAGACAGACAGACAGATAGATAGATAGATAGATAGATAGATAGATAGATAGATAGATAGATAGATAGATAGATAGATAGATAGATAGATAGATAGATAGATAGATAGATAGATAGATAGATGGATGGATGGATGGATGGATGGATGGAGAGAGAGGGGAGGAGAGAGGAGAGAGTGAGAGAGAGAGAGAGAGAGAGAGAAAGAGAGAGAGAGAGAGAGAGAGAGAGAGAGAGAGAGAGAGAGAGAGAACATCTATAACTTAATGTGTACACATATTTTAAATGGTTTTAAACGCTTGAGGTTATACTTCATTGTGCCATGTGTTATCTCATGTGGCTCGGTCTTTTTCGCTGGACGGCCTGCCGAAAGCGTCAAAGCACGAACTCCGTAGCTCCGGCGACAACCCCCAGGAGTCTCCGAGAAAATTATCCTTCCTGAACCGACTGACGTATGCTAGAGTCGAACCCACAACTTTAGGAGTGGGAAGAAGGCGGCGTAACTACTTCGCCACGGAGACTTCCTGTGTACAAAAGTGAAAACACATAGACTTCCTGTGTACACAAGTGTAAACATATAGAGAAGCAATGGAATAATTCAACATGCCAGTCGTACTTATATGAATTTAAATATATAGGGTGTATTTGTAATTACTGTGCAGTGTTTGAAAATATATCCGGTTCAAGTTTTGTATTCACCCTCTGTAAAGTTCATGCAACATAAAAGTTAAATACAAAACTTGGACCAGCACCATTTTCAAACACTGCACAGTCATTACAAATACACCTCATACTTCATTGGCCGGTCTCCGTGGCTAAGGTCCTGCGGACGCGATTCGTGAGCCTGCTTACCTGTGTTCGAAACATAACTGCAACCGATTTGGCAGCAGACCACGTCACGCTGAGTTTCAACGTGTTGGTATGGGAGCCGGTCGTTCAGAAATCAATGGCAAACTACTGCCATCAACAACAGCAGTAATATGTTGGTATTGACTGCAACGTCCTGTAAATATGATATGAACAATAAAAATACTTTATTGAGGCGCAAACACGTCATGGGAAGTAACCCAGTAACAGGATTTTGGAGCCCAAAGACTACAGTTGTGTCCCCATGTGCAGTTTGTCTCGTAATGTATGACCTGTCAACAGAGTGTCAGCATAGCTGAATGGATAATAACGCGCGTTCTTAAACATCCGGTGTGCTGATGCCGAGGTAAGGGGTTCAACCCCTACACCGGACAGTTGGACTAAAATGTTGACTTCTTGTCCTTGACTTGGGGACGTTAATTACAAGTACATCTAAAGTCGCAGTGGGTTCGCCTGATGGCGAGGGACACTGTTAAGTAAAGCTAATCCGCACACAAAATTCATTCCGGCACCATTAGAAATAGTGTATATGGATTACGCTTGAGTTCAAATCGAACGAGCGCAAAAAAAAAAAAAAAAAAAAAAAATGACTTGTCCACAAAACGCATCACACACAAGTAACCAAACACTTCTTATATCCGTCATGTTACTCTTGCCTCATGTAACCACACAAACACGACTAACTTCACAGTGATTTCGTGTTATCAGATTACAAGTTTATGAACGAAGAAGAAGAAGATTACAAGTTTTAGTTAAGCCGTACATACTGTCATGAACGAAACAACGTATCCTAGGAGGCTCTGTAGCGCAACGGTAGCGCGTCTGACTCCAGATCAGAAGGTTGCGTGTTCAAATCACGTCAGGGTCAACTATATTTTTAAAAAATTTATTTTGGAAAATAATCGACTACAATATATCAGGAAAACACTGCAGTATATTCGAAAATCAATACAATGTATTTCGAAATCACGACGATATATCTAGAATTGTATACAATGTATCCCCCCTCTGCTGTGTGTCCACCGTGACGAGGTAGAGGGGCTTGTGCGTCCCAATGACCCCAAGAGCTATGCCGACGGTAGCACAGCTACTGGTAGGGCCACCCATGTCGGACAGGTCAAGGGAGAGGGACCAGACGAAGAGACACACAAACCTGCTGCCTTGTAGGTAGACTGGGGACAGTCAAAGGCTAGGGAAAGCACCCCAAATACATGCTTGTCGAAATCGGATGTACTGAGCCACAGGCTTGACAAAGCAGTGCAACGTGAAACCTGCTGCCTTGTAGGTAGACTGGGGACAGTCAAAGGCTAGGGAAAGCATCCCAAATAAATGCTTGTCGAAATCGGATGTACTGAGCCACAGGCTTGACAAAGCAGTGCAACGTAACTTAATTCATGATGTCACAAATCAAAATTAATCGATATGGTGCTAATCCCGTGAAGTCCCATCAGGCGGTGATAGTGCCGGGCCCCCTGCCTCGAGGGGGTCCACCCATGACTACTGGTGGTCACCTTCCCCTGTGCTGTGGAGTCAAGGCACAGAGGAGTAGGTTAAGAGCTATTGACCAAATACCCCGGACACTCAACATACTACAGTGGAATGCCGAAGGAGTTTACAAGAAGAAAGACTCCCTAACACAGCGTCTTCATAAAGATAGAATAGATGTGGCATGCATTCAAGAGACACACCTCAACGCCAATCACAAATTCTCAGTCAGAGGATATCAGGCCACACGTTTCGACCGCGAAGGACACAAAGGAGGAGTTCTAATACTTACACGAAATACAATACCTTGCAGCGAAGTATCTGTGATCTCTAACAACCAAACGGAAATTATAGGTGTTGATATAATGATAAAGGACGTGAAAATAAGAATCTACAATCTGTATAGCCCAGCAGATAAGGACCTTACACTCTCAAACATGAAAATAACTGACTCAAACTGCATTATTGTCGGAGACTTTAATAGCCGTTCAGAAAGATGGGGATACCCAGATACTGACAAAAGAGGAGATGAATTGGAGGACTGGGAAATAGACTCAAATCTCCATCTACTCAACAAAGCGGATGACACACCGAGCTTCTACTCCAGAAGATGGCTTACCACTTCTACTCCAGACTTAGCTTTCTGCACAGGAGACATCCTCCACAAAATCGATCGCCATGTGCTGGACCAATTAGCAGGTAGTGACCACAGACCAATCAAGCTTGAAATGAATATGGAGTATGTTCCACAGGAGCAAAAGCCCTTGCCCCGCTGGAATTACAAACGAGCAGATTGGGACAGATTTGCCATACTAACAGACAAATATTGTGAAAACATAAATACACGATATGGCAACATAAAGCAAATGGTGGAAAGTCTAAACAGAGCGATAATACAGGCAGCCACTGAGTCCATTCCAAGAGGAGCGAGGAAAAATTACAAACCATACTGGACTGAAGAACTACAAAGTTTGGAGGACAAAGTTGAAGATGCCAGGAAGACAGCAGAGAGAGAACAAACAATTGAAGCAAACATCTCTCTCAAAGCCATCTCAGCAAAATATAAAAGAACAGTAAATCAAACAACAAGAGATTGTTGGAGGGAAAAAACAGAAAACCTGAATTTTGACAGGGATGGAAACAAACTATGGAAACTAGTGAAAGCCATGAACAATGAAGGACCTAGAAACAAACAAATAACAATTAAACAAGGAAATGCCTTGCTTACAGGAAAAAAGGCTGCAAATGCACTAATGGAACACTATGCAAATGCAAACCACATTGATATTACAACCGAACAGAAGAAAGCAATCAAAGACAAACAGATACATCATAGAAATACAGAGACAGCAGCAGAATATATGATGGCAAATCTAACAATGGAAGAAATGGAACAGGCAATGAATACCCTAAAAAAGAAGAAATCACCAGGAAAGGATGGAATCACAAATGAAATGCTAATAGGACTAGGCACCAAGGCAAAGAAGAAACTACTAGCAGTCCTAAATAACAGCTGGAAGAGAGGAATAGTCCCACAGGCATGGAAGGAAGCTATACTAATACCAGTCCCAAAGAAAGGAAAAGACCTGGAAGAACCAAATGGCTATCGACCTATCAGTCTACTTAGCTGTGTAGGAAAATTAATGGAACGCATTATCAATGGCAGGCTAACATGGCATCTGGAAGAAAACAAACTCTTAACACCACACCAAGCAGGATTCAGAAAATACAGATCCACTGAAGATCAAATAACCTATATAGCTCAGGAAATAGAGGATGCCTTCCAAGAGAAAAAGCACACACTATCAGTCTGGATAGATTTAGAAAAAGCATTTGATAAAGTATGGAAGGAAGGACTGAAAGTAAAACTGCAAAACATGCATGTTTGTGGAAAAATGTATAAATGGATCAGCCACTACCTTGAGAACAGAACTGCCAGGACAAAAGTACAAGGACAAACAAGCAAAATGATGCTGCTGGAGCAAGGTGTCCCCCAAGGAGGAGTTCTTTCACCAACATTATTCCTAGCATATATAAATGACATCACAGAAAATCTTCCAGCCAGAGTACACACATCCTCCTTTGCAGATGACCTAGCCATATGGACATCTGAAGAATATATTAGTACAGCTAACAGCAGAATACAGCAAGCCTTATTAGCGCTAGAGGACTGGTCAAAATCATGGTTAGTGAAGATAAGTGAGGAGAAAACAACATGCACAGTGTTCTCCCTCTCAAATAAAACTCAGCAACCTAAGCTGGTATTGAATGGAAAAATATTGCGCCATGAAGAAAATCCAAACTATCTAGGAGTCACCTTTGATCGTCGCCTGACATGGAAGACACAGGTTGAGAAAAATCGAACAAGAGCAAGGCAGAGAATGGCAATCATGAAAAAGCTTGCTGGTACAACGTGGGGAGCAGATGAGAAAGTTCTCAAGAAGTTATATACTGGACGGGTGAGGCCAGTACTGGAATATGGCATTGCAGCTTGGGCAACAGCAGCTAAGTCAAACTTTAACAAAATAAGTAGAGTCCAAAACCAAGGAATGCGAATCATAACTGGAAGCCTGAAGACAACGCCTATTAATGAACTAGAAAAGATCACTTGTTTACAACCAATGCAGGATAGAAGAGATAGCAGAGCCCAGCAACAAGCAGAAAAATTTAGAAGATTGACAGACCACCCTATGTACAACAGATTTAATGGTTTTGGAAAGGGAAGACTGAAGCGTAGCAACTTTGTAGAAACTGCAAAACGAAGGATTAGGGCAGATCCTATACTTAACATATCAACAGTCAAGCCCATACACAATGCACACAAGTTCCCAGCTTGGAGACAGCAGCAACTGCCTGAGATGATAGAAAACATTCCTGGTATTGAGAAAAAGAACACTCAGCATGAAACCGAAAGAAGAGAAATAACCCTAAACTACATAAAAGAACATTACCCAAGCAGGAATTGGACCCATGCATATACAGATGGATCAGCCAAAAATTCAATAGAGAATGGAGGAGGAGGAATTCTCCTAAATTTAAAAAATGGAGTGAAAAAAACACATTCAATGGCAACTGGAAAATTTTCAAGTAACTTCAAAGCGGAGGTAGAGGCTTTGAAAACTGCAGCAGAAATGCTCTTGATGGAGGAAAATAAAGAGAAGCAAATAGCTATCTTCACAGATGCAAAGTCAGCTGTCTCAATACTCAAGAGCAATAACAGCACAGAACTAACTGACCTAAGAGCAGCACTCCATGGTCTATGCCAGAAATCCAAAAAAGTTGTAATACAGTGGATCCCATCACATTGCAGTATACCTGGAAACGAAGAGGCTGACAGACTGGCAAAAGAGGGCGGACGACTACCACAGCCTGACATAGACATAACCTATAATGAGGCAAAGAGGTTGATAAAAAGCACTTATAGAACCAAATGGGAATCTGAGCATCCAGGCCATCAGAAGGATGATGCATATTACAAACTCGACCGAAGAGAACAAGTAGCAATCTTCAGACTCCTCACAGGACATAACAGGCTGAAATACCACTTGTTCAATAAACTAAAGATAGGAGATACCGATGAATGTAATTGTAGAACTGGAAAAATGACAGCAAAACATTTGCTGCAGGATTGCCCAACGTTTGCAGAACAGAGAAAGATATTTGGCCCACACCTGCTTCATTTGAGGACAAGCTCTATGGAGATATCAACAAGCTCAAGTTGACCGCAGCTTACTTTAACTACATACAGGTTGACATTTAAAGGTGCATGAAGACCCAGAGGCATGAAATGGAATATTGCTTGGATAGCAAATCCATTATGTGGAAAGTCCAAATCGAAAGCTCGCTGTGTGGGCTTCATAAAAGGTGGAAAAGTGTCCTAGTGGCACGAAATGGAATATTGCTTGGATAGCAAATCCATTACGTGGAAAGTCCGAATCAAAAGCCCATTGTGTGGGCTTCATAAAAGGTGGAAAAGTGTCCTAGTGGCATGAAATGGAATATTGCTTGGATAGCAAATCCATTACGTGGAAAGTCCGTATCTAAAGCCCACTGCGTGGACTTCATAAAAGGTGGAAAAGTGTCCTAGTGGCACGAAATGGAATATTGCTTGGATAGCAAATCCATTACATGGAAAGTCCGAATCGAAAGCTCACTGTGTGGATGTCATCTGCAGACTGCATACTTCTGGTTTCCAGAAGAACAGCCTATGGTGAACGGAAGGCCCAATATACGGAAGTGAGGCTAAGCAGCCATGTGCAGGACGTGACGATTCCTTGGGTGAGCCCAGTACCAGAGCGCTATGTATCGGCTCTGCAATTATGGAAGCCTCCTTGGATGGCGGGGAATGCCCATGGTCTGCCCCTGCCTTCCCTTGAGGGCTGACCAGGATCTTTGGCTGTTCTATATGGACCAGCTGGGATGGGGGATAACACCACAACAGTGAGAGTCAAACGTCCTAAGAAACCCCCCGGGAAGGTTAACCCGGTCAACAAATGCCCGCAGAAGTCGGATGTGTCGGCCTAACGGCGCAAGAACGCAGCTCTGCTGTAAACAGGCACAACGCAATCACATCCGAAAAAAAAACTCCGGATGAACGAAGAAGAAGAAGAGTATTGTACCAACATGTCAATGACATGATTAGTAACATGTTTGTATAGATTCTTCTTCTTCTTCTTCGTTCATCCGCAGATTTTTTTTCCGGATGTGATTGCGTTGTGCCTGTTTACAGCAGAGCTGCGTTCTTGCGCCGTTAGGCCGACACATCCGACTTCTGCGGGCATTTGTTGACCGGGTTAACCTTCCCGGGGGTTTCTTAGGACGTTTGACTCTCACTGTTGTGGTGTTATCCCCCATCCCAGCTGGTCCATATAGAACAGCCAAAGATCCTGGTCAGCCCTCAAGGGAAGGCAGGGGCAGACCATGGGCATTCCCCGCCATCCAAGGAGGCTTCCATACTTGCAGAGCCGATACATAGCGCTCTGGTACTGGGCTCACCCAAGGAATCGTCACGTCCTGCACATGGCTGCTTAGCCTCACTTCCGTATATTGGGCCGTCCGTTCACCATAGGCTGTTCTTCCGGAAACCAGAAGTATGCAGTCTGCAGATGACATCCACACAGTGAGCTTTCGATTCGGACTTTCCATGTAATGGATTTGCTATCCAAGCAATATTCCATTTCGTGCCACTAGGAAACTTTTCCACCTTTTATGAAGCCCACACAGCGAGCTTTCGATTTGGACTTTCCACATAATGGATTTGCTATCCAAGCAATATTCCATTTCATGCCTCTGGGTTTTCATGCACCTTTAAATGTCAACCTGTATGTAGTTAAAGTAAGCTGCGGTCAACTTGAGCTTGTTGATATCTCCATAGAGCTTGTCCTCAAATGAAGCAGGTGTGGGCCAAAATATCTTTCTCTGTTCTGCATACGTTGGGCAATCCTGCAGCAAATGCTTTGCTGTCATTTTTCCAGTTCTACAATTACATTCATCAGTATCTCCTATCTTTAGTTTATTGAACAAGTGGTATTTCAGCCTGTTATGTCCTGTGCGGAGTCTGAAGATTGCTACTTGTTCTTTTCGGTCGAGTTTGTAATATGCATCATCCTTCTGATGGCCTGGATGCTCTGATTCCCATTTGGTTCTATAAGTGCTTTTTATCAACCTCTTTGCCTCATTATAGGTTATGTCTATGTCAGGCTGTGGTAGTCGTCCGCCCTCTTTTGCCAGTCTGTCAGCCTCTTCGTTTCCAGGTATACTGCAATGTGATGGGATCCACTGTATTACAACTTTTTTGGATTTCTGGCATAGACCATGGAGTGCTGCTCTTAGGTCAGTTAGTTCTGTGCTGTTATTGCTCTTGAGTATTGAGACAGCTGACTTTGCATCTGTGAAGATAGCTATTTGCTTCTCTTTATTTTCCTCCATCAGGAGCATTTCTGCTGCAGTTTTCAAAGCCTCTACCTCCGCTTTGAAGTTACTTGAAAAATTTTCCAGTTGCCATTGAATGTGTTTTTTTCACTCCATTTTTTAAATTTAGGAGAATTCCTCCTCCTCCATTCTCTATTGAATTTTGGCTGATCCATCTGTATATGCATGGGTCCAATTCCTGCTTGGGTAATGTTCTTTTATGTAGTTTAGGGTTATTTCTCTTCTTTCGGTTTCATGCTGAGTGTTCTTTTTCTCAATACCAGGAATGTTTTCTATCATCTCAGGCAGTTGCTGCTGTCTCCAAGCTGGGAACTTGTATGCATTGTGTATGGGCTTGACTGTTGATATGTTAAGTATAGGATCTGCCCTAATCCTTCGTTTTGCAGTTTCTACAAAGTTGCTACGCTTCAGTCTTCCCTTTCCAAAACCATTAAATCTGTTGTACATAGGGTGGTCTGTCAATCTTCTAAATTTTTCTGCTTGTTGCTGGGCTCTGCTATCTCTTCTATCCTGCATTGGTTGTAAACAAGTGATCTTTTCTAGTTCATTAATAGGCGTTGTCTTCAGGCTTCCAGTTATGATTCGCATTCCTTGGTTTTGGACTCTACTTATTTTGTTAAAGTTTGACTTAGCTGCTGTTGCCCAAGCTGCAATGCCATATTCCAGTACTGGCCTCACCCGTCCAGTATATAACTTCTTGAGAACTTTCTCATCTGCTCCCCACAGTTGTACCAGCAAGCTTTTTCATGATTGCCATTCTCTGCCTTGCTCTTGTTCGATTTTTCTCAACCTGTGTCTTCCATGTCAGGCGACGATCAAAGGTGACTCCTAGATAGTTTGGATTTTCTTCATGGCGCAATATTTTTCCATTCAATACCAGCTTAGGTTGCTGAGTTTTATTTGAGAGGGAGAACACTGTGCATGTTGTTTTCTCCTCACTTATTTTCACTAGCCATGATTTTGACCAGTCCTCTAGCGCTAATAAGGCTTGCTGTATTCTGCTGTTAGCTGTACTAATATATTCTTCAGATGTCCATATGGCTAGGTCATCTGCAAAGGAGGATGTGTGTACTCTGGCTGGAAAATTTTCTGTGATGTCATTTATATATGCTAGGAATAATGTTGGTGAAAGAACTCCTCCTTGGGGGACACCTTGCTCCAGCAGCATCATTTGCTTGTTTGTCCTTGTACTTTTGTCCTGGCAGTTCTGTTCTCAAGGTAGTGGCTGATCCATTTATACATTTTTCCACAAACATGCATGTTTTGCAGTTTTACTTTCAGTCCTTCCTTCCATACTTTATCAAATGCTTTTTCTAAATCTATCCAGACTGCTAGTGTGTGCTTTTTCTCTTGGAAGGCATCCTCTATTTCCTGAGCTATATAGGTTATTTGATCTTCAGTGGATCTGTATTTTCTGAATCCTGCTTGGTGTGGTGTTAAGAGTTTGTTTTCTTCCAGATGCCATGTTAGCCTGCCATTGATAATGCGTTCCATTAATTTTCCTACACAGCTAAGTAGACTGATAGGTCGATAGCCATTTGGTTCTTCCAGGTCTTTTCCTTTCTTTGGGACTGGTATTAGTATAGCTTCCTTCCATGCCTGTGGGACTATTCCTCTCTTCCAGCTGTTATTTAGGACTGCTAGTAGTTTCTTCTTTGCCTTGGTGCCTAGTCCTATTAGCATTTCATTTGTGATTCCATCCTTTCCTGGTGATTTCTTCTTTTTTAGGGTATTCATTGCCTGTTCCATTTCTTCCATTGTTAGATTTGCCATCATATATTCTGCTGCTGTCTCTGTATTTCTATGATGTATCTGTTTGTCTTTGATTGCTTTCTTCTGTTCGGTTGTAATATCAATGTGGTTTGCATTTGCATAGTGTTCCATTAGTGCATTTGCAGCCTTTTTTCCTGTAAGCAAGGCATTTCCTTGTTTAATTGTTATTTGTTTGTTTCTAGGTCCTTCATTGTTCATGGCTTTCACTAGTTTCCATAGTTTGTTTCCATCCCTGTCAAAATTCAGGTTTTCTGTTTTTTCCCTCCAACAATCTCTTGTTGTTTGATTTACTGTTCTTTTATATTTTGCTGAGATGGCTTTGAGAGAGATATTCGCTTCAATTGTTTGTTCTCTCTCTGCTGTCTTCCTGGCATCTTCAACTTTGTCCTACAAAATTTGTAGTTCTTCAGTCCAGTATGGTTTGTAATTTTTCCTCGCTCCTCTAGGAATGGACTCAGTGGCTGCCTGTATTATCGCTCTGTTTAGACTTTCCACCATTTGCTTTATGTTGCCATATCGTGTATTTATGTTTTCACAATATTTGTCTGTTAGAATGGCAAATCTGTCCCAATCTGCTCGTTTGTAATTCCAGCGGGGCAAGGGCTTTTGCTCCTGTGGAACATACTCCATATTCATTACAAGCTTGATTGGTCTGTGGTCACTACCTGCTAATTGGTCCAGCACATGGCGATCGATTTTGTGGAGGATGTCTCCTGTGCAGAAAGCTAAGTCTGGAGTAGAAGTGGTAAGCCATCTTCTGGAGTAGAAGCTCGGTGTGTCATCCGCTTTGTTGAGTAGATGGAGATTTGAGTCTATTTCCCAGTCCTCCAATTCATCTCCTCTTTTGTCAGTATCTGGGTATCCCCATCTTTCTGAACGGCTATTAAAGTCTCCGACAATAATGCAGTTTGTGTCAGTTATTTTCATGTTTGAGAGTGTAAGGTCCTTATCTGCTGGGCTATACAGATTGTAGATTCTTATTTTCACGTCCTTTATCATTATATCAACACCTATAATTTCCGTTTGGTTGTCAGAGATCACAGATACTTCGCTGCAAGGTATTGTATTTCGTGTAAGTATTACAACTCCTCCTTTGTGTCCTTCGCGGTCGAAACGTGTGGCCTGATATCCTCTGACTGAGAATTTGTGATTGGCGTTGAGGTGTGTCTCTTGAATGCATGCCACATCTATTCTATCTTTATGAAGACGCTGTGTTAGGGAGTCTTTCTTCTTGTAAACTCCTTCGGCATTCCACTGTAGTATGTTGAGTGTCCGGGGTATTTGGTCAATAGCTCTTAACCTACTCCTCTGTGCCTTGACTCCACAGCACAGGGGAAGGTGACCACCAGTAGTCATGGGTGGACCCCCTCGAGGCAGGGGGCCCGGCACTATCACCGCCTGATGGGACTTCACGGGATTAGCACCATAACGATTAATTTTGATTTGTGACTCCATGAATTAAGTTACGTTGCACTGCTTTGTCAAGCCTGTGGCTCAGTACATCCGATTTTGACAAGCATGTATTCGGGGTGCTTTCCCTAGCCTTTGACTGTCCCCAGTCTACCTACAAGGCAGCAGGTTTGTGTGTCTCTTCGTCTGGTCCCTCTCCCTTGACCTGTCCGACATGGGTGGCCCTACCAGTAGCTGTGCTACCGTCGGCATAGCTCTTGGGGTCATTGGGACGCACAAGCCCCTCTACCTCGTCACGGTGGACACACAGCAGAGGGGGTAAAGAGTTCAAGTACCTAGGAAGTATTTTTTTTTTAAACTGTCATTTACTACCAATACCTTGCGGTGTATGGCGGAGGGGTCTTTGAGCCTGAGGAATAAAGGCCGCCTGGCTAGTGCAGTCGCCGCGAACTGTGCAGGTTAGGATTTTCTTTTTGCTCCCGACAGAAAAAAAAAATCCGACACCTTACTGAGGGATCGAACCCGGGACTCCCGAATGAGAGTCCGGCGTTCTAGCCTCTCGGCCTAGGAAGTATAATATCATCAAATGGGAAATCAGAAGACGAGATAGAAAATAGATACAATAAGGAAAACCAACTCATTGGCCATATTGCACTAATACTAATGAATAAACATGTATCAATAATTACTACGAAAACACTCTACAACACAATCTTCCCACCAACTCTATTATGTTATCAATGCCAAACCAAGACAATGACAGAAAAAGAGGAAAGGAAAATCGCAACAACAGAAATGAGATTCCTGAGAAGAATACTCAACGTATCAAGAAGAGATAAGATCAGAAATGAAGAAATCAGGACTAAAGTGGGGGGGGGGGGGGGGGAGAGGTATAGCAGCACTAGAGTTTATTAGAAAGCAGCAAGTCAAATGGTTTGGCCATGCAACTAGGTTAGCAACTAACAGAATACCACAACAAGCAATGATGTACAGACCAGATGGAAGCAGAGGAAGAGGTCGACCACGTAAATGATAGACGGAGGGAATAGCAGAGTCCATGGGAATATCGATACATGAAGCCCATAATCGGGCACTCTCCCGCTGTTTATACTTCAACTCGACACCGCAAGGTACAAGAGGAACATGATGAGATGAGATGAGATTAGACTGCAAGTTTTGTTTAAGCGCCATATATTGTCAATGTATACCAGTAAACATAGTATAAACATAGTGATCATCAGATATACTGTGGGTGAATAATTATCAAATTTTAAAAACATCCAGTTGACCCTGACGTGATTTTAACACGCATCCTTCTGATCTGAAGTCAGGCGCGCTACTGTCGCGCTACAGAGCCTCCTCTTTGACATTGTTTTATTCATGCCGATTCAGATTCCGATTATAATTTCTAGAAAAAAAAAACGAGAAAAAGAAATCCACCAACGTTCAACTAGCTTGCTTGCTTTGCTTCAAACGTATCGAGTTTGTTGTAAATGGGGCCTTTCTGGTGTTTCTAAGACGTCTTCTTTCGAAAATATAGATGCGTATCTCTGCTTCCTTGAAAAAGTTGACTTGCCGAAATTGTGTTCGTTTCATCCTTGTGGGTTTACATGTCTGGCCAGAGTCGCGCACTTGTTAAGGCCTGGAGTAATTGTGTACCCACCCCGTCATACGGTGCTGTTTCCTTCAGGGAGCTTTACCAGTTGTCGTCTCTCCTGGTGTTCCACATCTTTCCCCGTCTTGGGTTGTCTTCTAATCTTCCCTGTCTTCTTTGATTTCGTGTGTCGTGGGCGGCTCTATAGTGATTATTCACCGCCCTAAACACTTGTTCTTGGTTCTTGGCTTCTACTGAACTTGCTTTAGTTCGTCCAAAATGCGCTAGACTGCTGTTAATACTGTTAACTGCGTCGCTTGCGTCATGTCTTTTTCTTCCTCCATGCTGTTGAACTTGGATCTCGGGTCCTTCAGTTAGCATTTCAGTTGCGCTTTGTCACTTTTTTATGAGTCGATTGATGGCCTCGTACTGCCTCTAGCCTCTTTATTAGGGCAGGTTAGATTTGATGGCAATCTTCATTGCTTCTTTGCTGTCTTGTGGCAGGGGCAGCCGAGGTACCTGGCGTCATGGTTGCCGAGGCAGTTGGCGCACTTCTGTTGGTGTTAGGCCTCCTGAAGTCCGTATCGTTCTTTGCATGCTGGCACTGACTGTATGCATGGGGTCCAGAGCAATGCCTACATACCTCCACCTCACTCTTGCAGGTGGCACGGGTGTACCAAAAGTTCTGGCACTTAGAACACAGCAGCAATCTCGGTATGTAGTGCTCAGGAACTTGGTCTCTCTTGTCCCATCTGAATGAATTGAGGGATCACTCGGTCCTCCGATGTTACGATGACGACTGTGGTGGGGATGTTATTCTTGTCGATGATCCTCTCAGCACTGGTGATCTTGAGTTTCTTGTTCTCTCTCGTCAGCATCTCCCTGATCTGGTCAGTTGGTGAGATGGGTCTTGACTCGTTTGATGACCCATCGTTTCATCATGCGGTGTCGGGTGGCTTCTACTGTGATGCCGTGGGGTAGCTTGATGTCGGCTTTCTCGTTTTGTGACATCTTCTGCATTAGTGCGGTGGTCTTGGAGTTCTTGTTGATGGAGACCACTATTCCATCAGGTGTCTTGCATAAGCTGGTAGATGCTGTTTCTTCCAAGCTCGTGTTCCAACAGACTCAGTATCTTGTCTGTTGGTAGCACCGACAGTTTGACCTCCCCCAAGCTGATTTGCTTCAGCAGGATTTTGCCGGTGAAGTCTTCTGTTGTGGTTTCCTCCGATGTGGAGGTCTTTGGTGAGCTGCTTAGCTGCTTCTCTATAGTGTTGCTGTCAACTTCCCCGCTGCTGCTGGCTTCAGTTGTAATCGTAATCTCTGGCATCGGAACAGCGACAGGAGCGGCTTCATCTGGTGTAGAAGTGTAGCTTCCTTTAATGTTGTTTCAGGTTCTGGAGTTGTGCTGCGTCTCGCAGGCAAGTTTTCTTCTTGCATCTTCTTGATAGTCTTGGCGGCTTCCACGCTGCTCATTTTGAAAGTTGGGTGTCTTCTGGAGTTATTCTTACGACGTGCCATTTTCTCCCACGTGGCAGGCTTCAGATTAGGCGACTTGCTCCCAATAGCGCGTCGAGTCGACTGTGTGTGATGTACGACGTTTTTGTCGTTCAACCAGCCTCTGTGGCTCGGTTATAGTTGCAGTGGTTCATGGTGCGGGATAAGTTTGTTTCGTTTTCTACGCCAGTGTTAGCTGGCTTATCAATGTGAAGAATTTTGCATGTGACGACAGCTGGAGGATTGGCCGGCTGGTTCTCCTTTGTGTCCTTCTGCTCTGACGGTTTCTTTGTTCAGTGTTGGCTTCTGGCTCGTCTGTTTTGAAAGGATGCAGTTCTTTTAAAGACTCTTCCTTTGGTTTGTTTGCTTTTGTTTCCTTTTTCTGTGGCCGATCTGTGAGCAAGCTGGCATCCTTCTCAATATCTTCTTCGGTCCAGTCTAGGATATTTTCAGGTAATCTGCGTTCTTCTACAGGATTGTCCATTTTCGCGTCTAGGCTGACTGGGCTTGCGTCATTTTTTCCGGTTGAAGTCGTTTTCCCTTGAACTTATTATGGGTTGATGGCTTCATCTTGAGGTTTTTCACTAGTCTTTGGCTTGGCTCAAGCTTGCGACTTCTCTGCGGTCTTATGCATGGCTTCTGCTTGTTTGTATTGGAATTGTTCCCTTTTGGCTTTCAGTAGTTCTCTTCTGTCTGGATGCTTGATGGCGTTTTGGATTTATTCGTTCTCTTTCTTTAGCAGTGCCATGCGTTCCACCTCTTGTTTGATGCTTTGTCTGGATTTCCTTCATGTCGGCCAGCAGTTTCTCGTTGTCGACTGGTTGGTGTCGGTGGTTGAAGTAGCTTGACTTGTTTCTTTAGCTCGTCAATCTGGCTTTGCAGTTGAGATCTTTCAGCTTGTGAGATGTACGTGGCTGTCTCGCATCTCCGCATTGCTTCCTTGTATGGAGTCTTTGTGGTAATGGCGATCTTTAAGACGTCTCTGTGTCGTTGGAGGTACGGACAGCCAGGTATCTTGCTCCATGCTTGCCAAGGCAGTTGGCACACTTTCTGTTGTTGTTGGGCATTCGGAAGTCCTTGTCTTGTTTGGCTAGCAGACATTCCTTGAAGGCATGGTGCTCGGCGCAATATAGGCAGATCTCTGTCTTGCTGCGGCATGTTGTTCTGCTGTGGCCGGCCCTCTGGCGTCTTGAGCCTTGAGTGATTCTCGGAATGAATCCTTCAGGCTGTTGTACTTTCCTTGTTATCGATACTTGGCTGTGGTATCTCGCTGCCTCTCTGTTGTCACCACGCTAGGTTGTGGGAGTCTTGGAGTAGGTTAGAAGCCGCTCCACTTTCAAGATTCGGATGTGGAGATTTTCCTGTTGCAGCTGCTTCAGGATCTGTTCATCTGTCAGCTCCACCTGGATACGTTTGACAGCCCATCTGATCGTCTGTGAGTCGGTGTTTCCGGCTCTGGTGTCTTTCTCCTCATTCTTCTTGTCAGCTGTCTTGGCTCTTGTCCGTGGAGGGTTGTCGTCGGTCTTCCTCGTGATAGCTTTAATTGAGGTTACTGTAGGTTTTGGTTCTTTGCTGCAGCTCACAGACTGGTTCTCTCCTCTCGTCTTCTTTATGGTCTTGGCGTCTTCCACGCTGTTCATCTTGTAAGTCGGGTGTCTTTTGTTGTTTGTATTGCCACATGCTATTTTCTCCCCTGTATAAGGTTTCTTGAACGGTTTGGGCGACTTGTTCTCGATAGCGCTCCGCAAGTGCGAATGTCCACGATAGAATGTACGGCTCAAGCAAAACTTCCAGCCTGATATCACAATATCCTTGTGAAGATACATTGTAGTGATTTCCAAATACATTATAATGATTTCCAGCTACGTTGTAGTGATTGCCAGATATATTGTCGTCTCATCTCATCTCATCATGTTCCTATTGTACCTTGAAGTGTCAAGATGAAGTATAAACAGAGAGAGAGAAAGAGAGAGAGAGAGAGAGAGAGAGAGAGAGAGAGAGAGAGAGAGAGAGAGAGAAAGAGAGCCCGCTTATGGGCTTCATGTATCGATATTCCCATGGACTCTGTTATTCCCTGCATCCATCGTTTAGGTGGTCGGCCTCTTCCTCTGCTTCCCTCTGGTCTGTGCATCATTGGTTGGTGTGGTATACTGTTAGTTGGTAACCTACTTGCATGGCCAAACCATTTGACTTTCTGCCTTCTAATAAAATCTAGTGCAGCTATAACCCCCACTTTAGTTCTGATTTCTTCATTTCTGATCTTACCTCTTCTTCATACATTGAGTATTCTTCTCAGGAATCTAGTTTCTGTTGTTGTGATTTTTCTTTTCTCTTTTTCTGTCACTATCCAGATTTGGCATTGGTAACATAGAGTTGGTAGGAAGATTGTGTTGTAAAGTGCTTTCTTAGTAGTTATTGATACATGTTTATTCTTTAGTATTGGTGCCATTTATCCAATGAGTTGGTTTGCCTTAGTGCATGTATTTTCAATCTCGTCTTCTGGTTTGCCATTTGATGATATTATACTTCCTAGGTACTTGAAACTCTTTACTTGTTTCAAGGGATGTCCATTTAGGTGAATCGTTGCTGCTTTTTTATTCTTTCAATTAATCATTTGCCATGACGGAAAGCATGGGCGGTCATGACTCGCCATTTCATTCGATCGCCAGACTCGTGGATCAGCTCAGTGTTCCAGGTGTTTTCTTCTCGATCTTCCTCTTGGTCTGTTCCCTTCGATCTTGCCAGTTGTCAATAAGTTCTCCAATCCATTTCTTCTCATAAAATGTCCAAAACATTTTGACTGTCTACGTCTAATTTCTCTAATCAATCTACGATTTTCATTTGTCTCCTGTAGTACTTGGTCGTTGGTTTTTCTGTCTGTCCATGGTATTCTTTGCAATTTCCCCAAAAACCACATTTATGCAGCCATCAGATGTTTTTCAGCTTGACTGCACATTGTCCAAGTTTCACATCCATACAAAAGAACAGGCTCTATGTAGCCCCTCAACGCTCTTTGTCTCGTTTCAATTGACATCTTTTTATTGGTCAGTATGATTTTCATCTTGCTAAAGGCTACTTTCGCCATGGCGATTCTTGTTCTAATCTCTTCAAGGCATCTCTCATCAGATGTTATGACTGTTCCGAGATAATTGTACCGAATCACTTTCTTCTTTAGTTACAGTAATTTACCTCTGTTTCACTTGTGCTAATTTTCATGTTATGTTCCCTACACATTTCATTTAGACTATTCATGTGGTCTTGTAATTCAGCTTCTCATTTTGCTGTTAGTGCTTGGTCGTCCTCAAACAGGAGTTCTCTAATGGTTAGATTTGCAGTTGGTTCTTCTTCCCTGTTCTCGTCATGCAATATTCTTGTGGTCTCTGTTTGGTTGGTTTCTTTACATATGTTGTCTATATCTTCTTATATATAAATAAGGATCGTATGTCTGTCTGTATCTATGTATGTCCTTTGTGCGCTCGCGAACGGCCCATCCGATTGAGATGAAATTTTCTACACGCCTTCCTTTCAGTCCAGAGCTGTCAACTGTGATATTTTTTTAGTGTGAAATCCCCTGCTTACTCAGTATTATTTCATTTTTCATTTTTCATTATAATTGTATATATTTCAGGGGACCTAACTCCGTAAAAGTTATTTCAAGGGGCATAACTTTTCTGTATAACTTATAGTCATATTGTGGCATCGTTTTCAAAGATTTATAAACTCTGTGTCCATAGTTATGTACCAGCATATGAGTTATAATAAATAATGATACAAACTGTAAGGCATTTTTAAAGTTTTCATAAAAATAATGCACAATGCATAACATTGTAACTCATCTTTATTTGCTTAAGAAGTTACTGTAGTCATGCAGGTGATTAGCAAGCGTTTTCATTAAAAATAATGGATGGTGTCTGGAAGGACATTCTTTTAAGTTACTTTTTTTGTTGTATGAATTTAATGAGAACTTATATGACTACTTATGTGAATTAAATGAGATGCTCCCCACCAGGGACTGGGCGAAGCCGGACAGGGTCAGGCAGACAGATAGACAGACAGACAGACAGACAGACAGACAGACAGACAGACAGATAGTCGGTAACGGGAACGGGAACTTATATGACTACTTATATGAATTAAATGAGATGCTCCACACCAGGAGCTGGGCAATGCCGGGCCGGGTCAGACAGACAGACAGACAGACAGACAGACAGACAGACAGACAGACAGACAGACAGACAGACAGACAGACAGACAGACAGACAGTCGGTAACGGGAACGAGAACTTATATGACTACTTATATGAATTAAATGAGATGCTCCCCACCAGGGACTGGGCGAAGCCGGGCCGGGTCAGCTAGTATGTTATAAACAAGAGAGGGGACAGGACATAAACCTTATCGTACTCCAGATCTTATGGTGAAGGGTTCTGAGTGTCCTCCAGTTGCTCTCACTATGCATTCACTGTTGTTTTATAAGCTTCTACATAGATTTGTTAGATGTGTAATCACTCCATATTGTTTAAGGATTTCCCAAATCTTGTTTCTATCTACTCTATCAAATGCCTTTACTTGGTCGACAAAGGCTAAGTAGGGTGTTTCATTTATACATTCACATATATTGCAGTGATTTCCAGATGTATATGTTTCCAGATATAATGATATATTATATTGTGGAGTGATTTCCAAATATTTCCAAATAGATTGTTGTGATTTCCAGATGTATTGCATTTGTTTCCAGATATATTGTAGTGATTTTTAGATATATTGTAGTAACTCTGAAATACATTGTATTGCTTTCCAGACTTAATGTATTGATTTCCAGACATATTGTGCCGATTTCCAAATATAGAGTAGTTTTCTCCAGCTATATTAATTATTTCCAAAAAATATAAAAACTGAAAAATATAGTTGACCCTGACGTGATTTGAACACGCAACCTTCTGATCTGGAGTCAGACGCGCTACCGTTGCGCCACAGAGCCGCCTGGCAGAGATTGTATAAAAATAATACCTGATCATTCTGGGCCATATAAAATGACGGATGTCAATCGGGGCGATCGGGCAAATTTTGAGCCATAACCTACTATGGGCGACGTTGTTATATTCTAGTGTTAGAATTTAGTCACGTCTACTGTAGCGTGTACCGCGTGGTCTAGTGGTTACACACCCGCGTCACATGCCAGTGAGCCGGGGTTTGTGTCCGAGTCCTGTCTAGGCTTTGCTTTAACTTTATGCACTACTGACGAGCTCAAACGAGAACGAAACTCGAGTATTTTTTGTTGTTAGCATATATCCTTTTACAGGACATCGCTGTCAACATCAGCATCTTTCAGCTGATTGTTGATTTCTTGGCAAGATTACGCCCAGTAGTTTGCCATTGCTTTCTGAGCGACCTGCTCACATACCCCGTAAGTTACCGACTCGGAGAGAACCGCTACCAATTCACGCGCACGTCAAGTTACTCACGAGAGTATACTGGATTACAGAGAAAGTCGTGTAACATCTTGACCAGGGCGCCGGAAACTCGAGTATTTTTTTTGTTTTTCTTTTTTGTTTTGTTCACATATCCTGTACAGGACATCGCTGTCAACATCAGCATCTTTCATCTGATTGTTGATTTCTTGGCAAGATTACGCTCAGTAGTTTGCCATTGCTTTCTGAGCGACCGGCTCACATACCTCGTAAGTTACCGACTCGGAGAGAACCGCTACCAATTCTCGCACACGTCACGTTACTCACGAGAGTATACGGGATTACGGAGAAAGTCGTGTAACACCGAGACCAGGAAGCCGGCAACTCAAGTCTAGTGCTTCCAAACTGATGCGGACAAGGCCTTAGGTTCCTACCGGAATACGATCAGCGTTGCCAGTTGTGGGTTGTGCTCAATCTTTAAATTTATAGATATATTGTAGTGATTTCTAGACATATTGGAGCTATTTCCATATTTTGTAGTGACTTCCAAATATATTGCAGGGATTTTTAAATATATTGTGGTGATTTCTATATATATATATATATATATATATATATATATATATATATTGTGGTGATTTTCAAAAATAGTGAAGATGATTATTTCCCAATAATTAAAATTAAATAAAAACACAGTTGACCCTGACGTGATTTGAACACGCAACCTTCTGATCTGGAGTCAGACGCGCTACCGTTGCGCCACAGAGTCCCCTGGTATACAGTGTTACAATAAACTTGCAGTCTGATGACACGAACTGCTTGTGAAGTTGGTTATAAGTGTGTAGGCAAGCGTAACAAGACGGGTGTAAGAAGTGTGTGGTTTCTTGTGTGTGATGTGTTTGGTGCACAGGTCCTACATTATGAGAAAATCTGAGCGACCATGAGTCTCTGTGGCGAAGTGGTCAAGCCGTTTGACTTGGGCTCCGAAGGTTGTGGGTTCTTGTTCTTCTTCTTCTGCGTTCATCCGGATTTTTTTTTCGGATGTGACTGCGTTGTGCCTGTTTACAGCAGAGCTGCGTTCTTGCGCCGTTAGGCCGACACATCCGACTTCTGCGGGCATTTGTTGACCGGGTTAACCTTCCCGGGGGGTTGTGGGTTCGATACCCGGCCGCGTCCTTTGGTTTATGAGTTAAATGTTTCGGAGACTCCTGTGGGTCGTCGCTAAAAGCTACGGAGTTCGTGCTTTGAGCGACGCTTCCCGTGCTGCGGAAAGAGACCGAGCCATATGGGATAAAACCCGGTGCAATGAAGTCGACCCGGTCGACTTTTAAGCGACTTTTATGAGAAAATCTGAAAAAGGGGACATAACTGGAGTTTATGTTTTCCACAATATTTTTACTGAATTACTTCCCATCACGTATTTCATGACGACGTGATTTGATCACGCAAACTAATGATCTTGAGTCAGACGCGCTACCGTTGCGCCACAGTGTCCCTTGCTGTGCGTGTGTATGATAGTATCAAAGGCCAAATACAGAAGCTGGAGTTTGTTAACTGTACACTGGTGTAAAGCTGACCACTCTCGTGTCGGTCTACGTGAAGAAAGAGTGAGAAGAAGAGTATATGCTTTTGTTGTGTGGCGTGTCACATCTTATTCATTCGTCCATGCTGACCTTGTTATTATTATTATATATTAATATTATTTACACATGTATACCATACCAGTGTTGTTATTATTATTTAAATAATGATGCTGGTTGACCTATGACGGTGGCATGATGGCATCTTCTACATTAGTAGAATAATAGTAGCATCTACTGATCATGCATCAGTGTGTGTGCGACTTCGGCATACATATGTGTAAGGTTTCCTCCTTCTGGACTTCCTTCGGTGTTTCACGCAGGCATACTCGGCGACTCAGCGAACATGCTCTAGAAAATCCAGGCCGGCCTCATCCAACACAATTGGCTCCACCCACTGAGCACATTATAATTAGTCAAATTAACTTTTCTGTGTTTTTCTTGTTTTATGCTTATAAAGCTGGCCAGTCTAGTGTGGACGATCATCATTACACCGGAGGTTCCACGCGAACTCTAGCATTTTGACTGTTTGTGCCAGTTCATTTGTTTAGCAAATTTTATCATGTTCTAAAGAGTATAAAGTTAGTTACACTTTCTTTACAGGATGCTGCAATCAACCCCATCATGTATTGGCTGTTTGTGATGTAGTGGGTAGTTTTACATTCAGTAGTTTGCCATTGTTTTCTTAACCGTGAAACCTCATACCATTAATATCAGTGCAAAGTGCCAGCTTCCAAATAATCCGCAGCTGGATTTGAACCCTCGACCCAGTGTGGCAGTGAATTGTGAAAATGCATGTGGTCTCGAGGTATGGTGTCTGCCTCGAGTGCTGGAGGTCCCGGGTTCAAGCCCCAGAGAGGCCCGGGATTTGTTCACGTGGACTTCTAGTAATAAAATTTTCCCTGGTCTCTGGGTAGTGAGATCGGACGCCCGTGTGTATTGTTGCACATATAAAAAATCCCGTGGCAATTGGAAATCGAAAAAGAATAGCCTAACGGCGCTGCCCGGGCAAAATTTCGAGTTCAAACTCTACCCAAAGTATTTCAGGATCCTCGCAGGTGCTACGGAGTTCGTGCACTGAGTTGAGTTTCTCCAGACTCAGGTTTAAGTTAGGAGGAGAACGGAGCACTTATGGGTTACACCCGTGTGCCGTAATGTTGATCCATCGACTAACTAACTAACTAACTAACTAACTAACTAACTAACTAACTACCTAACTAACTAACTAACTACCGAACGAACGAACGAACGAACGAATGAACGAACGAACGAACGAACAAACGAACGAACGAACGAACGAACAAACAAACAAACTAACGAACTAACTAACTAACTAACGAACTAACTAACTAACTAACTAACATTAAACTAACTAACTAACTAACTAACTAACTGACTAACATCTTCTTCTGTGTTCACCCCGAGGACATCGCGGGGACGAGGAGAGAAGGGCAATGAATGGGCGAGACATCGATGCAATAAAAAATGCAGGACAAACGGACGACTTTGAAGATGCTTGGGAATATGCTGCCTTGTCCAGAGTGAGGAGATGGGTGTGAAGCTGCCAGACATGAACTTTTCCTCAAGGACAGACGACCTTTGGTTCATCAACATAGAACTAGTGCAGCCTGTCGATATACGCTGTCGAAGATGTTAAGAAGAAAATCTGAGCACCTATGGACCTGTCCGGAGTGCAATGGTGAAGATCGTCACTAAATCACCCAGTTTGTTTTATTGCTTGCTTGCTTGCTTGTGTTCGTTGGCTTGAGCTCCAACGCGAAGTCCTGTATGTCGGATGAAGGCATCCTGTTGTCCAACTTCAGTGTGATGTCATACAGGACCTGAGTTTTGCGTGAGTATCCGTTGTCCCATGTCTGGCTTATTGGTGTGCAGACTGGTGGTTCCTCGCCATACAGGCAGACACTCTCCGACTTCGGAGGAATCGGCGATCCTATTGACCTCAGCCAGGACCCCGAAAGGACCTGTTGCCCAGGATGTTCGACGAGGACGCGTCAATAGGTCTTGGCCAGTATATAACCCGGCCCTGGTGCCTTGGAAACACCTCTGCGTCCCTGTTTGTTTTCTTCTTCTTCTTCTTCGTTCATCCGGAGTTTTTTTTTTCGGATGTGATTGCGTTGTGCCTGTTTACAGCAGAGCTGCGTTCTTGCGCCGTTAGGCCGACACATCCGACTTCTGTGGGTATTTGTTGACCGGGTTAACCTTCCCGGGGGTTTCTTAGGACGTTTGACTCTCACTGTTGTGGTGTTATCCCCCATCCCAGCTGGTCCATATAGAACAGCCAAAGATCCTGGTCAGCCCTCAAGGGAAGGCAGGGGCAGACCATGGGCATTCCCCGCAATCCAAGGAGGCTTCCATACTTGCAGAGCCGATACATAGCGCTCTGGTACTGGGCTCACCCAAGGAATCGTCACGTCCTGCACATGGCTGTTTAGCCTCGCTTCCGTATATTGGGCCTTCCGTTCACCATAGGCTGTTCTTCCGGAAACCAGAAGTATGCAGTCTGCAGATGACATCCACACAGTGAGCTTTCGATTCGGACTTTCCATGTAATGGATTTGCTGTCCAAGCAATATTCCATTTCGTGCCACTAGGACACTTTTCCACCTTTTATGAAGCTCACACAGTGGGCTTTTGATTCGGACTTTCCACGTAATGGATTTGCTATCCAAGCAATATTCCATTTCATGCCACTAGGACACTTTTCCACCTTTTATGAAGCCCACACAATGGGCTTTGATTCGGACTTTCCACGTAATGGATTTGCTATCCAAGCAATATTCCATTTCGTGCCACTAGGACACTTTTCCACCTTTTATGAAGCCCACACAGCGAGCTTTCGATTTGGACTTTCCACATAATGGATTTGCTATCCAAGCAATATTCCATTTCATGCCTCTGGGTCTTCATGCACCTTTAAATGTCAACCTGTATATAGTTAAAGTAAGCTGCGGTCAACTTGAGCTTGTTGATATCTCCATAGAGCTTGTCCTCAAATGAAGCAGGTGTGGGCCAAAATATCTTTCTCTGTTCTGCATACGTTGGGCAATCCTGCAGCAAATGTTTTGCTGTCATTTTTCCAGTTCTACAATTACATTCATCGGTATCTCCTATCTTTAGTTTATTGAACAAGTGGTATTTCAGCCTGTTATGTCCTGTGCGGAGTCTGAAGATTGCTACTTGTTCTCTTCGGTCGAGTTTGTAATATGCATCATCCTTCTGATGGCCTGGATGCTCTGATTCCCATTTGGTTCTATAAGTGCTTTTTATCAACCTCTTTGCCTCATTATAGGTTATGTCTATGTCAGGCTGTGGTAGTCGTCCGCCCTCTTTTGCCAGTCTGTCAGCCTCTTCGTTTCCAGGTATACTGCAATGTGATGGGATCCACTGTATTACAACTTTTTTTGGATTTCTGGCATAGACCATGGAGTGCTGCTCTTAGGTCAGTTAGTTCTGTGCTGTTATTGCTCTTCAGTATTGAGACAGCTGACTTTGCATCTGTGAAGATAGCTATTTGCTTCTCTTTATTTTCCTCCATCAGGAGCATTTCTGCTGCAGTTTTCAGAGCCTCTACCTCCGCTTTGAAGTTACTTGAAAATTTTCCAGTTGCCATTGAATGTGTTTTTTTCACTCCATTTTTTAAATTTAGGAGAACTCCTCCTCCTCCATTCTCTATTGAATTTTTGGCTGATCCATCTGTATATGCATGGGTCCAATTCCTGCTTGGGTAATGTTCTTTTATGTAGTTTAGGGTTATTTCTCTTCTTTCGGTTTCATGCTGAGTGTTCTTTTTCTCAATACCAGGAATGTTTTCTATCATCTCAGGCAGTTGCTGCTGTCGCCAAGCTGGAAACTTGTGTGTATTGTGTATGGGCTTGACTGTTGATATGTTAAGAATAGGATCTGCCCTAATCCTTCGTTTTGCAGTTTCTACAAAGTTGCTACGCTTCAGTCTTCCCTTTCCAAAACCATTAAATCTGTTGTACATAGGGTGGACTGTCAATCTTCTAAATTTTTCTGCTTGTTGCTGGGCTCTGCTATCTCTTCTATCCTGCATTGGTTGTAAACAAGTGATCTTTTCTAGTTCATTAATAGGCGTTGTCTTCAGGCTTCCAGTTATGACTCGCATTCCTTGGTTTTGGACTCTACTTATTTTGTTAAAGTTTGACTTAGCTGCTGTTGCCCAAGCTGCAATGCCATATTCCAGTACTGGCCTCACCCGTCCAGTATATAACTTCTTGAGAACTTTCTCATCTGCTCCCCACGTTGTATCAGCAAGCTTTTTCATGATTGCCATTCTCTGCCTTGCTCTTGTTCGATTTTCTCAACCTGTGTCTTCCATGTCAGGCGACGATCAAAGGTGACTCCTAGATAGTTTGGGTTTTCTTCATGGCGCAATATTTTTCCATTCAATACCAGCTTAGGTTGCTGAGGTTTATTTGAGAGGGAGAACACTGTGCATGTTGTTTTCTCCTCACTTATCTTCACTAGCCATGATTTTGACCAGTCCTCTAGCGCTAATAAGGCTTGCTGTATTCTGCTGTTAGCTGTGCTAATATATTCTTCAGATGTCCATATGGCTAGGTCATCTGCAAAGGAGGATGTGTGTACTCTGGCTGGAAAATTTTCTGTGATGTCATTTATATATGCTAGGAATAATGTTGGTGAAAGAACTCCTCCTTGGGGACACCTTGCTCCAGCAGCATCATTTGCTTGTTTGTCCTTGTACTTTTGTCCTGGCAGTTCTGTTCTCAAGGTAGTGGCTGATCCATTTATACATTTTTCCACAAACATGCATGTTTTGCAGTTTTACTTTCAGTCCTTCCTTCCATACTTTATCAAATGCTTTTTCTATATCTATCCAGACTGCTAGTGTGTGCTTTTTCTCTTGGAAGGCATCCTCTATTTCCTGAGCTATATAGGTTATTTGATCTTCAGTGGATCTGTACTTTCTGAATCCTGCTTGGTGTGGTGTTAAGAGTTTGTTTTCTTCCAGATGCCATGTTAGCCTGCCATTGATAATGCGTTCCATTAATTTTCCTACACAGCTAAGTAGACTGATAGGTCGATAGCCATTTGGTTCTTCCAGGTCTTTTCCTTTCTTTGGGACTGGTATTAGTATAGCTTCCTTCCATGCCTGTGGGACTATTCCTCTCTTCCAGCTGTTATTTAGGACTGCTAGTAGTTTCTTCTTTGCCTTGGTGCCTAGTCCTATTAGCATTTCATTTGTGATTCCATCCTTTCCTGGTGATTTCTTCTTTTTTAGGGTATTCATTGCCTGTTCCATTTCTTCCATTGTTAGATTTGCCATCATATATTCTGCTGCTGTCTCTGTATTTCTATGATGTATCTGTTTGTCTTTGATTGCTTTCTTCTGTTCAGTTGTAATATCAATGTGGTTTGCATTGGCATAGTGTTCCATTAGTGCATTTGCAGCCTTTTTTCCTGTAAGCAAGGCATTTCCTTGTTTAATTGTTATTTGTTTGTTTCTAGGTCCTTCATTGTTCATGGCTTTCACTAGTTTCCATAGTTTGTTTCCATCCCTGTCAAAATTCAGGTTTTCTGTTTTTTCCCTCCAACGATCTCTTGTTGTTTGATTTACTGTTCTTTTATATTTTGCTGAGATGGCTTTGAGAGAGGTATTCGCTTCAATTGTTTGTTCTCTCTCTGCTGTCTTCCTGGCATCTTCAACTTTGTCCTCCAAGCTTTGTAGTTCTTCAGTACAGTATGGTTTGTAATTTTTCCTCGCTCCTCTTGGAATGGACTCAGTGGCTGCCTGTATTATTGCTCTGTTTAGACTTTCCACCATTTGCTTCATGTTGCCATATCGTGTATTTATGTTTTCACAATATTTGTCTGTTAGTGTGGCAAATCTGTCCCAATCTGCTCGTTTGTAATTCCAGCGGGGCAAGGGCTTTTGCTCCTGTGGAACATACTCCATATTCATTACAAGCTTGATTGGTCTGTGGTCACTACCTGCTAATTGGTCCAGCACATGGCGATCGATTTTGTGGAGGATGTCTCCTGTGCAGAAAGCTAAGTCTGGAGTAGAAGTGGTAATCCATCTTCTGGAGTAGAAGCTCGGTGTGTCATCCGCTTTGTTGAGTAGATGGAGATTTGAGTCTATTTCCCAGTCCTCCACTTCATCTCCTCTTTTGTCAGTATCTGGGTATCCCCATCTTTCTGAACGGCTATTAAAGTCTCCGACAATAATGCAATTTGTGTCAGTTATTTTCATGTTTGAGAGTGTAAGATCCTTATCTGCTGGGCTATAAAGATTGTAAATTCTTATTTTCACGTCCTTTATCATTATATCAACACCTATAATTTCTGTTTGGTTGTCAGAGATCACAGATACTTCGCTGCAAGGTATTGTATTTCGTGTAAGTATTAGAACTCCTCCTTTATGTCCTTCGCGGTCGAAACGTGTGGCCTGATATCCTGTGACTGAAAATTTGTGCTTGGCGTTGAGGTGTGTCTCTTGAATGCATGCCACATCTATTCTATCTTTATGAAGACGCTGTGTCAGGGATTCTTTCTTGTTATAAACTCCTTCGGCATTCCACTGTAGTATGTTGAGTGTCCTTGGTATTTGGTCAATAGCTCTTAACCTACTCCTATGTGCCTTGACTCCACAGCACAGGGGAAGGTGACCACCAGTAGTCATGGGTGGACCCCCTCGAGGCAGGGGGCCCGGCACTATCACCGCCTGATGGGACTTCACGGGATTAGCACCATAACGATTAATTTTCATCTGTGGCATCATGAAATGATAAAGTTACGTTGCACTTCTTTGTCAAGCCTGTGGCTCAGTACATCCGATTTCGACAAGCATATTTTGGGGTGCTTTCCCTAGCCTTTGACTGTCCCCAGTCTACCTACAAGGCAGCAGGTTTGTGCGTCACTTCGTCTGGTCCCTCTCCCTTGACCTGTCCGACATGGGTGACCCTACCAGTAGCGTGCTACCGTCGGCATAGCTCTTGGGGTCATTGGAACGCGGAAGCCCCTCTACCTCGTCAAGGTGGACGCACGGCAGAGGGGGTTTGTTTTATTATGTCGACTCCGTGGCGAAGGCGTTACGTACGCAACTTGTAACCCCGTATATAAGCGTTCGAAACATAGCGGTGTCGTTTATTTATGAAATGGTATGGGTGTCGGTCGTTCAGAAAGCAATGGCAAACTACTGAAAGTAAATTTGCCCAGGTATTACAAACATCCAAAAGATGCTGTGGTTGACAGCTGCGTCATGTAAAGGCCATGTAATTAACTTTATTATGTCGAGTTTGGAATAAGCTTAGATTGTTATAAAGTATGATAAAAAGTGAAGAAAGAAATATAGGAAGAACAGTAACTCTATAGCTTAATGTGTACAAAAGTGAAACCAAGCGACGGAATGAAATAATGCAACATGTCAATCGCACTTATCTGAATCTATATACTTAACGGTACACGTGAACAAGTTAACAAAAAGAGTCTGGGAAAACAGGAAGCTTACTGCTAAAACATAAATTCTTGTCTATCAAGCCTGTGTTCTTAGTACCCTTCTTTATGGCAGTGAAGCCTGGTCATCTTACTCACACCAAGAGAAACGTTTAAACAGCTTTCATATGCAGTTTCTGAATACTTGGTATTTAGTGACAAGACAAAAGCACAAATACTGAAGTATTGGAAAGATCAGGTAGTGTGATGGTGTGTTCCATGCTCAGTCTTCGTATAATCGAATAGATTGGATACGTTAGGAGAATAGATGATGGTAGAATACCAAAGAACATCTTCTTTTGGTGAATTACAGACAGGTAGGAGATCTCAGGGTCGGCCTCTACTACGATACAAAGATGTGTGTAAGCGGGACATGATTGATACAGGCATTGATAATGCACACTGGGAGCAAGTCGCCGCCGAACGTGTTGCATGGAAGGCAAATATCAGAAATGGAATAAAGACACAGGAGAAAATGATTACAGATAGATCATACACTGAGAGCGTGAGACGTAAAATGGTGCGTGATGGTGAACATGACAATGTGTTCACATGCATCCATTGTGGACAAACATCTACAGCGCGAAGTGGCCTGTTCAGTCACATTTGCTACCGCCATGGGCTGTAGTTATTATGCCTTTTTTATATAGCACAATGTAACAAAGTATCGTCGGTCAAGACGACAAGGTGCCAATGAGATATTAAGGAAATGTGTCATGGGAAGTAATCCAGTAAATATATCTCGGAAAATATAAATTCCAGTTGTGTCCCCATGTTCGGATTGTCTCATAACATAATGCATGACCTGTCGACCAAACGCATCATACACAAGAAACCACTAACTTCTTACACCCGTCGTGTTAATCTTGCCTCATGTAACCACACACACACACACGACCAACTTCGCACTGATTTCATGTTATCAGACTGCTAGTTTTGTTTAAGCCTTACATACTGTCGTTAACAAAACAGCGTGTTCCAACGGGCTCTGTGGCGCAACGGTAGCGCGTCTGACTCCAGATCAGAAGGTTGCGTGTTCAAATCACGTCAGGGTCAGTTAATTTTTTTTTTTTTTTAATTTTGGGAAATAATCACGTACAATATATTAGGGAATCACTATAATGTATCCGGCAATCATTACAATATATCTGGAAATCACTACAATGTATCTGGAAATAATAACAATTTATCTGGGAATCAAAACTTTATATATCTATCTGGAAATCAGGAACAATATGTTTCAAAATCATTACAATATATCTGGAAATCACTACAATATATCTGGAAATCAGTATATATAGCTGGAAATCTAAACAATATATCTGGAAATCACTATATCTACACAATGATTTCGTGTTATCAGATCGCAAGTTTCGTTTAAGCCGTACATACTGTGTTTGACCAAACAATGTTTACCAGGTGGCTCTGTGGCGCAACGGTAGCGCGTCTGACTCCAGATCAGAAGGTTGCGTGTTCAAATCACGTCAGGGTCAACTAATTTTTTTTTTTAATTAAGGGAAATAATAAACTACAATACATTTGGAAATCGCCTCAATAAATCTGGAAATCAATACAATATATCTGGAAAGTGGTGTAATAAATTTTGGAAATCACTACAATATATTGCAAATCTATATAATATATCTTAAAATTATTACAATACATCTTGAAATACAGAATATATCTGCAAATAAATACAATCCATCCGGAAAGCACTACAATATATCTGGAAATCAACACCAATATATTTTAAAATCACTACAGTATATTTAAAAATCACTACAATATATCTGGAAATCACTACATTATATCTGGAAAGCAATACAATATATCCGGAATACAATATATCGCCCCCCCTTTTTTTCTGATGGGCGGAATGGGCATGGATGAGCCGCTATTGACCACATGTTGACGGTCCAGACTGTCCAACCTACCTCGAGCTCAACCAAACGGCCGGGTTGGCCGTATGTCTGTGGTAAAAGCTTTCCCATTTACAGGAGTACACCACATGAGAATAGACAGCGCGCTACGGAAAAGTCGTTAGAAGATCTCAGCCAGTGTGAACCCCACAGAGTTGAGAAGATTCAAGTCGATATCTCTTGTGACGCGCTTGAGCAACCTTCGAATAGTCTCAGAGTGAAGATTAAATTCACCCGCAACCGAGAAGGCAGCATGGGCGCGGCTAGATTAGACGTTGTCTCAAGCCTTAGAGGATGTGCTAAAACACACGTCACTAGAAGAGAAAGTGCAAAAGGTAAGAGAGATTGTATACCTCCACTCACTGCGTCAATTTGGTAGCGGTGAGAAAAAGGAGGGAGCTAGCCCGCAGAAGGCCAGGCGGCAGACTCTGCTAGAGGAGGTAAGAGCGCAGAAGAGAGTCACTGGGAAACGGTCTAGAGCCGCAGCTGAGCATGAGAAGGAGGGCTTGCGTCAGGTGTGGCAACATCTGAAAGCCAGGCACAATGCCCTCTATCGAGCGGAAAGGTTCTGCACAAACAGGCAGAAGACCCGGAAGGCACATGAGAAATTCTTTCAGGACCATACACGTTTGTTAGGAACTTGTTCGAGCAGCCATGATCTGATACCTTCAATGTCAGCAAAGAAGAGCTGGAAGAATGCTCATGAAGACGTATGCAGGTGTCTAGTGGGACGCTTCACTCGTAGAATTACTATGTCGAAAGGTCTTGCCTTAATTTTTAGTAGTATCATGACATCTTCATGAGCCCAGAATCCACTAATATTTTTTCTCTAAATTACTTTTTACAATAATTCCTACTGCTCTCTCGTGATGATTTCCACCCGAGTTAATGAATATATAAACATCTCTCCTTATATATAACTAGCTTCTGTCCATCTTGTTCTGATGCACCTAAAATATCTAACGTCATGTCTTTTACTTCCGAAATCAGGCTGTCGAATTTCCCTGCTTGATACAGGATACGTAAGTTCCACGTGGCAATCCTCAGTAGTTTGCCATTGCTGTCTGAGCGACTGGCTCACATACCCCGTAAGTTACGTGCGCGGCGATAACCGGCACATTGCTGGTAGGTATTGCATTTTCAGTTTGCTGATTATACAACGTAGAGAAAAAATAAAACAATATATAATAAAACATAGTTGACCCCGACGTGATTTGAACACGCAACCTTCTGATCTGGAGTCAGACGCGCTACCGTTGCGCCACAGAGCCTCCTGGTCGGGGAAGGTTTGTATATGACAGTATCAAGGACGGTATACAGAAGATACGGGTTGATGACATGATATTATTATTATGGTAACGCTGGTCAAGTTTGTGTCGCCAAATGAGACAAGAGTAAGATGAGGAGTACAATTACAGAGCACATTTGATCTTATGTCGTGTGTCACGTGAGTCAGGTGGTCACTCAGGGTTCTGTACAGGCGGAATATTTTTCATTATTTCATTGGCAAATGAGTGAATTCGCGTGTGTGTGTGTGTGCAAGAAGAAGAGAATATGAAACAGTGACGAAAAATAAGCTTGCATGAGTATGTGCGTGCGTGGGAGCGTGTGTATGTATGTGTGTGCGTGTGTGTGTGATGTGTTTCAGCGTGTGTGTGATGTGTTTGGTGGACATTGTGCATTTGATACCATCTGACCACGGGGCATAATTCGCAATTTTGTGTGTGTGTGTGTGTGTGTGTGTGTGCATGTGCGCATGTGTGCGTGTGCGCGCGCGCGTGTGTGTGTGTGTGTGTGGGGGGGGGGGGTTCAGTAATACAATTTACAGGCTTATTTCCTATAACAAGTATTGCACTCATTGAGAATATTCATTCAGATGAGCACAGTGGTAACCATGAATTATTTCGTTGCTTCCCTAAGGCTATTCTTCCTCTGTTTTCTTCTGTCATTTATCCCCCATCGGGGCATAGGATCGCCACCAATCCACGTCAAGCCGCATTATCTTTTCTTTTTGTTTTCCTTATCAGTTCTTCCCTTTATAAATCAAACAAAACATCATACAATTATCATCAGTTCTTCCCTATATAAATCAAACAAAACACAATGCGAATATCAGTTCTTCTCTATATAAATCAGAGACAAAAGCATGCAAATCCCGGTTCTTTCCTATATAAATCAAAGACAACACCATACAAATATCAATTCTTCCCTATATACATAAAACAAAACACAATACAAATATCAGTTCTTCTCTATATAAAACAAACAAAACTCCATACAAATATAAATTCTTCCCTGTATTTTTTTTAATGTTGCATTTCTCTTGCAGGACGTTGCAGTCAACACCAGCATTTTTTCAGCTGCTGTTGATGTTTTTACGTTCAGTAGTTTGCCATTGCTCTCTGAACGACCGGCTCCCATACCAATACGTTATAACACAACGCGACACGGTCTGCTGCACAAATCGGTCGCGACTGCGTTTCGAACACCTGGTAAGTGGCTCACGAACCGCGTTCGCAAGCTTTTGGCCACGGAGACGGCTTCCCTGTATACAACAAACAAAACACCATACACTGAAGAGTTCCTGCCTACATGAATCAAACATCTTCAATGTTTTAATTAAACTCATTCTGTTCCAAGCAACTCCCCGTACGTTGATCAGTGGCGGTTCGGAGGTCGTATGTTCAAATCCCCATAGAGGTGGATGTAAGAAACAAAAACAACATTTATTTAAGAAACAAAAACAACATTGATTTAAGAAACAAAAACAACATTGATTTAAAAAACCAAAATAAAAAAACCAAAAAAAAAAACAACCAACAACATTGATTTAAGACACCAAAGCAACAATGATTTAAGAAACAAATAAAACATTGATTTAAGAAACAAAAACAACATTGATTTAAGGAACCAAAGCAACATTGATAGTATTCCGGTACTTGTTCTCCTTCTTCTTCTGCGTTCATCCGGAGTTTTTTTTTCGTTTTCTTTTTCTGACGTGATTGCGTTGTGCCTGTTTATACCAGAGCTGCGTTCTTGCATGACAATCCGACTTCTGCGGGAATTTGTTGACCGGGTGAACCTTCCCGGGTATTCCGGTACGAACCTAAGGCCACGTCCACATCAGACTGTCTAATCTGACGCGGACATGGCCTTAGGTTGGTACCGGAATACGATCAGCGTTGCCAGTCGTGGGTTTTGCTCAATCTTTAAATCTCAAATCCCGAAACAACTAAATAAATCAAAAACAACAT
>JACEFZ010024192.1:0-80621 GCA_014155875.1 Cepaea nemoralis | reverse complement strand
ATGGTTGGGGGGGATTTTGGGGGAAGTGGATGTATGTGTGGGTTGTGGGGATTGTGTGCGTGGGTGGGGAATATGTTGTCGTTGGAGGGCTGGGGGATGGGTGGTTTGAGGTGTGGGTTGGGAGAGGATGTGTGGGTTAGGATGTGTATGTGGATGGGCTTGAGATGTGTGGGTTGGTGGGGGAATGTTTGTGGGTGGCGAGTGTGTTTTGGTTGGGGGATCAGGTGAGGGCAGTGTGTGTGGGTGGGGGATGTGTGGGTGGGGGATGGGTCGGTTGGTGGGGTATGTATGTGTCCCTTGGTGTACGTGTGTGTGGGTAGCTGGGTGTGTGTGTGTGTGGGTGGGGTGATGTATGGATAGGTGGGAGATGGGCCTCATAACATGGTAATTAGACTTGTTTATGTTTACAACATTCATTTCACAATGTTTATTTTTCTTCCTATGTAAATGTATAATGCTCTTGATGAACGAAAGACGAGTGATTGGAAGGGCCAAATGTAAGACGGGCCTGCGCGCCCAATTTGTGACCCTAATAAAGTTGATTTGATTTGATTTTATGGTGTCACTTGTGTAATGGGTTATTGTAAAGGGTGTATTTGTAATGACAGTGCAGTGTTTGAAAATATTGCCGGTCCAAGTTTTGTATTCACCCTCTGTAAAGTTCATGCAACATAATAGGTAAATACAAAACTTGAACTGGCAATATTTTCAAACACTGCACAGTCATTAAAAATACACCCTAATTTCTCACATTGAATCAGAACAGATCAGAAATGGATGTTGCGGTAGCATAGTGGCTAGATGCTTGCCTGGTGGTCATTGGGTCAAGTTCAGATCAGGACAAGATGTTAAAACGGACCTGAGCTTCAGGATCTACCCTGCCTAAAATGGGTAACAGTCAATGTCTTGGGAAGTCAAGGCAGCTGGCGTGATACTAACCACATCGCCCGCCGAGTTATACAAATATGTGTCTAGCACCGTGTGGCGAGTAAAACTAGGGACATTTAAAGTGGTCCTTTACTTGTTTTTAAACTTATTGTGTACCATTACCATATGCCCCTTACTGTATCCTCTTACTGTATCCCCTTACTGTATGCCCCTTATCCTGTGTCCCTTACTGTACACCTGTTACAGTGTGTCGCTTACTGTATGCCCTTTACCGTGTGTCCCTTACTGTATGCCCCTTACCGTGTGCCCCTTACTGTATGCCCCTTACCGTGTGCCCCTTACCGTGTGCCTCTTACCGTGTGCCCCTTACCGGATCCCCTTACCATGTGCCCCTTACCGGATCCCCTTACCGTGTGCCTCTTACCATGTGCCCCTTACCAGATCCCCTTACCGTGTGCCTCTTACCGTGTGCCCCTTACCGGATCCCCTTACCGTGTGCCTCTTACCGTGTGCCCCTTACTGTATCCCCTTACCTTGTGCCCCTTACTGTATCCCCTTACCGTGTACCCCTTTCTGTATCCCCTCACTGTGTGCCCCTTACTGTATTCCCTTACAGTGTGCCCCTTACTGTATTCCCTTACAGTGTGCCCCTTACTGTATCCTCTTACCGTGTGCCCCTTACGTGTGCCCCTTACAGTGTGCCCCTTACAGTGTGCCACTTTCTGTATCCCCTTACCATGTGCCCCTTACTGTATCCCCTTACCATGTGCCCCTTACTGTATCCCCTTATCATGTGCCCCTTACTGTATCCCCTTACCATGTGCCCCTTACTGTATCCCCTTATCATGTGCCCCTTACTGTATCCCCTTATCATGTGCCCCTTACTGTATCCCCTTACCGTGTGCCCCTTACTGTATCCCCTTACTGTATCCCCTTACCATGTGCCCCTTACTGTATCCCCTTACTGTATCCCCTTACCATGTGCCCCTTACTGTATCCCCTTACCATGTGCCCCTTACTGTATCCCCTTACCATGTGCCCCTTACTGTATCCCCTTACCATGTGCCCCTTACTGTATCCCCTTACCATGTGCCCCTTACTGTATCCCCTTATCGTGTGCCCCTTACTGTATCCCCTTACCGTGTGCCCCTTACTGTATCCCCTTACCATGTGCCCCTTACTGTATCCCCTTATCATGTGCCCCTTACTGTATCCCCTTACCGTGTGCCCCTTACTGTATCCCCTTACCGTGTGCCCCTTACTGTATTCCCTTACTGTATCCCCTTATCATGTGCCCCTTACCGTATCCCCTTATGTGCCCCTTACTGTATCCCCTTACTGTGTGCCCCTTACTGTATTCCCTTACTGTATCCCCTTATCATGTGCCCCTTACTGTATCCCCTTACCGTGTGCCCCTTACTGTATCCCCTTACCGTGTGCCCCTTACTGTATCCCCTTACCGTGTGCCCCTTACTGTATCCCCTTACTGTATCCCCTTACCGTGTGCCCCTTACTGTATCCCCTTACTGTATCCCCTTACCGTGTGCCCCTTACTGTATCCCCTTACCGTGTGCCCCTTACTGTATCCCCTTACCGTGTGCCCCTTACTTATCCCCTTACTGTATCCCCTTACCATGTTCCCCTTACTGTATCCCCTTACTGTATCCCCTTACTGTATCCCCTTATCATGTGCCCCTTACTGTATCCCCTTACCATGTGCCCCTTACTGTATCCCCTTACCGCGTGCCCCTTACTGTATCCCCTTACTGTGTGCCCCTTACTGTATCCCCTTACCGCGTGCCCCTTACTGTATGCCCCTTACCGTGTGCCCCTTACCGTATGTCCCTTACTGTATCCCCTTACCGTGTGCCCTTTACCATATGCCACTAGTGTGCCTTAAGGAGTGTGAAACTTATACTAAAGAAATCTGACAACTTATGTATGGTTTAGAATGTATGTTTATTTGTCCTCTATGAAAGTAGTTTTCTTGTTGTTATGGTGACTTCTCTCACTGGGCCACTGCTGTGACCTTCCGGGACTGAAAGGTTACAGAAACAAGAAAGTTAAATAATATTTCTTGAACAACACCAAGTCTACAATAACAAGAAATAAACTCGCTAATGGCCATACAAAAAATTATGTTTTATCATTGGTTGGCTGGTTGTGAATTCTCTGGAAGACTGAGTTTTAACAACCGGGAAGGCTAACCGGATCAACAAATGCTGCAGAAGTTGGATGTGTCTGGCAAAAGGTCCAGAAAGGTCTAAATATCACAGCTCTGCTGTAAACTGACTCAATGCAATTACGTCCAAAACATACAAAAATATCAGACGAATGACGAAGAAGAAGAAGAGTTATAACTCAGTACAATACATTGCCATTCAGGTTGTTTGAGCCCTGGAAAGATCTTGTGTTTGTTAGAGTAAGTTTTGTGTAGAATTTTCTCCCCAACTAGTATTGTCTCCACGGGGATCATGTTGTTTGAGCCCTTGAAAGATCATTGTGTTTGTCTAAGAGTAAGCTTTGTGTAGAATTGTCTCCCCACCTAGTATTGTCTCCATGGGGATCATTTTGCAGAACTGTCCTTGTCCTCTCCAAGCCCAGATACTCTGCGAGACCAGACATCATTTCAGATACCAGTTGTCTAGTACTTCTAGGCTTTTGTTTTTTAAAATATAATTTTCAGGATGTTGCCATCAACCCCAACCCCAGGTAGATTTTCTAAGCAATCTTACCTTCAGCAGTTTGCCATTGATTTCTGAATGAGACGTCAGTGTTGACCTTGCCCTGCCATCAGCACATCAGAAGTTTAATAGCTAGAGCATTCTTATCCTTTCAACCATGTCCAGCTCTAGACTTGCACCTAATACAATTCCAAACTTGCAGCCAGGCTTCAGACACCATTCCTTGACGTCATTGATCTCTAGATTATATGGTCTAGTCTTGCCTATCATATTATAAAACTACATCCTGCTGTACCATGGCCGACATTATCAGTCAGCTTCTTCTGTTTAACTGTTTAATAATTGTTCCTGGTGTTTTCGTTCTCATGCTGTTGCTGGCTTCTGTACCTGTAGGTGATTTCTGATGGTTCCGGCCATCATCTCCAGATTACTCTATCCGTACATCACATTTGTTACAGGACTATCTGCACTAAAATGTGTGTTAGATTAATGACCTGCACTAAAATGTGGGGGACTGTATGTAGTCCCTTGTCAGATTAATGTTTTCTGATGTACACATCACATTATAACAAGAGAGCCTGCACTAAAATGGGGGGGACTGTATGTAGTCCCTTGTCAGATTAATGTTCTATGTACACATGCCATTATCACAAGAGAAACCGGCACTAAAATGTGGGGGCTGTAGAGTCATTAGTCAGATTAATTTCTGATGTACACGTGCACAATTTACACCAGAGACCTGCACTAAAATATGGGGACTGTATGTAGTCCTTGTCAGATTATGTTTCTGATGTACACATCAAATTATCACAGGAGCATCTGCACTAAGATGTGGGGGACTGTATGTAGTCTTGTCAGATTAATGTTCTGATGTACCATGCACAATTATCACAGGAGAACCGGTAAACCTAAAATGTGGGGACCTGTATGAGTCTTGTCAAATTAATGTTTGATGTACGCAGGCACAATTATCACAAGATTAACCTGCCACTAAAATGTGTGGACTGTATGTAGTCTTGTCAATTATTACTGATGTACACATGCAAACAATTATCACAGAGAACACTGCACTAAAAATGTGGGGACTGTATGTAGTCTTGTCAGATAATGTTCTGATTCACATGCACAAATTATCACAAGAGAACCTGCACTAAAATGTGGGGGACTGTATGTAGTCTTGTCAGATTAATGTTCTGATGTACACATGCACAATTATCACAAGAGAACCTGCACTAAATGTGGGGACTGTATGTAGTCTTGTCAGATTAATGTTCTGATGTCACATGCACAATTATCACAAGAGAACCTGCACTAAAATGTGGGGACTGTATGTAGTCTTGTCAGATTAATGTTCTGATGTCACATGCACAATTATCACAAGAGACCTGCACTAAAATGTGGGGGACTGTATGTAGTCTTGTCAGATTAATGTTCTGATGTACACATGCACAATTATCACAAGAGACCTGCACTAAAATGTGGGGGACTGTATGTAGTCTTGTCAGATAATGTTCTGATGTACACATGCACAATTATCACAAGAGAACCTGCACTAAAATGGGGGACTGTATGTATCTTGTCAGATAATGTTCTGATGTACACATGCACAATTATCACAGGAGAACCTGCACTAAAATAGTGGGGGACTGTATGTAGTCTTGTCAGATTATGTTCTGATGTACACATGCACAATTATCACAGGAGAATCTGCACTAAAATGTGGGGGACTGTATGTAGTCTTGTCAGATTAATGTTCTGATGTACACATGCACAATTATCACAGGAGAGACCTGCACTAAAATGTGGGGACTGTATGTAGTCTTGTCAGATTAATGTTCTGATGTACACATGCACAATTATCACCAGAGAGAACCTGCACTAAAATGTGGGGGACTGTATGTAGTCTTGTCAGATTAATGTTCTGATGTACACATGCACAATTATCACAAGAGAACCTGCACTAAAATGTGGGGGACTGTATGTAGTCTTGTCAGATTAATGTTCTGATGTACACATGCACAATTATCACAAGAGAACCTGCACTAAATGTGGGGGACTGTATGTAGTCTTGTCAGATTAATGTTCTGATGTACACATGCACAATTATCACAGGAGAACCTGCACTAAAATGTGGGGGACTGTATGTAGTCTTGTCAGATTAATGTTCTGATGTACACATGCACAATTATCACAGGAGAACCTGCACTAAAATGTGGGGGACTGTATGTAGTCTTGTCAGATTAATGTTCTGATGTACACATGCACAATTATCACAAGAGAACCTGCACTAAAATGTGGGGGACTGTATGTAGTCTTGTCAGATTAATGTTCTGATGTACACATGCACAATTATCACAAGAGAACCTGCACTAAAATGTGGGGGACTGTATGTAGTCTTGTCAGATTAATGTTCTGATGTACACATGCACAATTATCACAAGAGAACCTGCACTAAATGTGGGGGACTGTATGTAGTCTTGTCAGATTAATGTTCTGATGTACACATGCACAATTATCACAAGAGAACCTGCACTAAAATGTGGGGGACTGTATGTAGTCTTGTCAGATTAATGTTCTGATGTACACATGCACAATTATCACAAGAGAACCTGCACTAAAATGTGGGGGACTGTATGTAGTCTTGTCAGATTAATGTTCTGATGTACACATGCACATTATCACAAGAGAACCTGCACTAAAAATGTGGGGGACTGTATGTAGTCTTGTCAGATTAATGTTCTGACTGTACACATGCACAATTATCACAAGGAATACCTGCACTAAAATGTGGGGAACTGTATGTAGTCTTGTCAGATTAATGTGCTTGATGTACACAATGCACAATTATCACAAGGAGAACCTGCACTAAAATGTGGGGGGACTGTATGTAGTTCTTGTCAGATTAATGTTCTGATGTGCACATGCACAATTATCACAAGAGAACCTGCACTAAAATGTGGGGGACTGTATGTAGTCCTTGTCAGATTAATGTTCTGATGTTACACATGCACAATTATCACAGGAGAACCTGCACTAAATGTGGGGGACTGTATGTAGTCTTGTCAGATTAATGTTCTGATGTACACATGCACAATTATCACAGAGAACCTGCACTAAAATGTGGGGGCTGTATGTAGTCTTGTCAGATTAGGTTCTGATGTACACATGCACAATTAATCACAAGTGAAGAACCTGCACTAAAATGTGGGGGACTGTATGTAGTCTTGTCAGATTAATGTTCTGATGTACACATGCACAATTATCACAAGAGAACCTGCACTAAATGTGGGGGACTGTATGTAGTCTTGTCAGATTAATGTTCTGATGTACACATGCACAATTATCACAGAGAACCTGCACTAAAATGTGGGGACTGTATGTAGTCTTGTCAGATTAATGTTTCTGATGTACACATGCACAATTATCACAGAGAACCTGCACATAAAATGTGGGGACTGTATGTAGTCTTGTCAATTAATGTTCTGATGTAGCACACTGCACAATTATCACAAGAGAACCTGCACTAAAATGTGGGGGACTGTATGTAGTCTTGTCAGATTAATGTTCTGATGGTACACATGCACAATTATCACAGAGAACCTGCACTAAAATGTGGGGGACTGTAGTGTAGTCTTGTCAGATTAATGTTCTGATGTACACATGCACAATTATCACAAGAGAACCTGCACTAAAATGTGGGGAACTGTATGTAGTCTTGTCATATTAATGTTCTGATGTACACATGCACAATTATCACAAGAGAACCTGCACTAAAATGTGGGGGACTGTAGTGTAGTCTTGTCAGATTAATGTTCTGATGTACACATGCACAATTATCACAGAGAACCTGCACTAAAATGTGGGGGACTGTATGTATCTTGTCAGATTAATGTTCTGATGTACACATGCACAATTATCACAAGAGAACCTGCACTAAAATGTGGGGGACTGTATGTAGTCTTGTCAGATTAATGTTCTGATGTACACATGCACAATTATCACAGGAGAACCTGCACTAAAATGTGGGGGAACTATTTAGTCTTCTCAGATGTTCTGATCTAGATAAGCACAAGTATCACCTACAAGATAGAAAGACAGAAGATCAAGTGGTTTGGCCTTGTTGTTAGAATGCAACACCATAAACTATCATCACTGGCCTTACATCAAAGATCATCTGCGATGAGACCAAGAGGACGTCCAAGAAGAAAATGGATTGACGACATCAAAGACATTGTACAATAACACGGAATAACACTATCCAGTTCCGCCCACCGTGCGCTGGAGCGCAAATTATTCCTCCCCATGATGCTTGACGGCAGAAGTGGAAGATGATGATGATGATGATGATGACCTACAAGTAAATACCTGGACGCTAATGTTAAATCAAGACTGTTACAGAAACATGGAGAACGACTGCAACATTTGTTACGGATATTCATTAGCTGGTGCCTGCACAGAACAGGACAACCAACATGCATGTAGAAGTGCATCTCCCCACCACAGGCAGTCATAATGTGGAGTTTACAGGGAGAGAACTAGACAGACTGCAACAAATCAAGAGGTGAAGAGAACTAGACAGACTGCAACAGTTCAAGAGTGAAGAGAACTAGACAGACTGCAACAAATCAAGAGGTGAAGAGAACTAGACAGACTGCAACAGTTCAAGAGGTGAAGAGAACTAGACAGACTGTAACAGTTCAAGAGGTGAAGAGAACTAGACAGACTGCAACAAATCAAGAGGTGAAGAGAACTAGACAGACTGCAACAAATCAAGAGGTGAAAAGAACTAGACAGACTGCAAACCCAATTCAAGAGGTGAAGAGAACTAGACAGACTGCAACAAATCAAGAGGTGAAGAGAACTAGACAGACTGCAACAGTTCAAAGGTGAAGAGAACTAGACAGACTGAAAAAAATCAAGAGGTGAAGAGAACTAGACAGACTGCAACATCAAGAGTGAAGAGAACTAGACAGACTGCAACAATCAAGAGGTGAAGAGAACTAACAGACTGCAAAAAATTCAAGAGGTGAAGAGAACTAGACAGACTGCAACAAATCAAGAGGTGAAGAGAACTAGACAGACTGCAACAATCAAGAGGTGAAGAGAACTAGACAGACTGCAACAGTCAAGAGGTGAAGAGAACTAGACAGACTGCAACAAATCAAGAGGTGAAGAGAACTAGACAGACTGCAACAAATCAAGAGGTGAAGAGAACTAGACAGACTGCAACAGTTCAAGAGGTGAAGAGAACTAGACAGACTGAACAATCAAGAGGTGAAGAGAACTAGACAGACTGCAAAAATCAAGAGGAGAAGAGAACTAGACAGACTGCAACAAATCAAGAGGTGAAGAGAACTAGACAGACTGCAACAACAAGAGGTGAAGAGAACTAGACAGACTGCAACACACAAGAGGTGAAGAGAACTAGACAGACTGCAACAAATCAAAGAGAAAAACTAGACAGACTGCAAACACAGAGGTGAAGAGAACTAACAGACTGCAACACAAGAGGGAAGAGAACTAGACAGACTGCAACAAATCAAGAGGAGAAGAGAACTAGACAGACTGCAACAACGAGTGAGAGAACTAGACAGACTGCAACAACAAGAGGTGAAGAGAACTAGACAGACTGCAAAAATCAAGAGGAGAAGAGAACTAGACAGACTGAACACAGCAAGGTAAGAGAACTAGACAGACTGCAACAATCAAGAGGAGAAGAGAACTAGACAGACTGTAACAAATCAGAGGAAAGAGAACTAGACAGACTGCAACAGCAAAGGAAGAGAACTAGACAGACTGAACACCAAGAGGTGAAGAAACTAGACAGACTGAACAAATCAAGAGGAGAAGAGAACTAGACAGACTGAACAAGCAAGAGGTGAAGAGAACTAACAGACTGTAACAATCAGAGGAGAGAACTAGACAGACTGTCACAGCAAGAGGAAGAGAACTAACAGACTGAACAACAAGAGGTGAAGAGACTAGACAGACTGTAACAAATCAAGAGGAGAAGAACTAGACAACTGAACAAATCAGAGGGAAGAGAACTAACAGACTGCACAAATCAAGTGAAGAGAACTAGACAGACTGCAACAACAAGAGGTGAAGAGAACTAGACAGACTGCAACACAGCAAGAGGTGAAGAGAACTAGACAGACTGCAACAACAAGAGGTGAAGAGAACTAGACAGACTGCAACAACAGAGGTGAAGAGAACTAGACAGACTGCAACACAGCAAGAGGTGAAGAGAACTAGACAGACTGCAACACAGCAAGAGGTGAAGAGAACTAGACAGACTGCAACACAGCAAGAGGTGAAGAGAACTAGACAGACTGCAACACAGCAAGAGGTGAATGAGAACTAGACAGACTGCAACAGTTCAAGAGTGAAGAGAACTAGACAGACTGCAACATCAGCAAGAGGTGAAGAGAACTAGAACTAGACTGCAACAGTTCAAGAGTGAAGAGAACTAGACAGACTGCAAACACGAGCAAGAGGGTGAAGAGAACTATACAGACTGCAACACAGCAAGAGGTGAAGCGAGACATAGAGCAGAGCTGCAACAAATCAAGAGGAGAAGAGTAACTAGACAGACTGCAACAAAATCAAGAGGTGAAGAGAACTAGACAAGACTGCAACAGTTCAAGAGTGAAGAGAACTAGACAGACTGCAACACAGCAAGAGGTGAAGAGAACTAGACAGACTGCAAACAGTTCAAGAGTGAAGGAGAACTAGACAGACTGCAACACAGCATGAGGTGAAGAGGAACTAGACAGACTGCAACAGTTCAGAGTGAGAGAGACTAGACAGACTGCAACACAGCAAGAGGTGAAGAGAACTAGACAGACTGCAACAGTTCAAGAGTGAAGAGAACTAGACAGACTGCAACAGTTCAAGAGTGAAGAGAACTAGACAGACTGCAAACAGTTCAAGAGTGAAGAGACTAGACAGACTGCAACAGTTCAAGAGTGAAGAGAACTAGACAGACTGCAACACAGCAAGAGGTGAGAGAACTAGACAGACTGCAACAGTTTTCAAGAGTGAAGAGAACTAGACAGACTGCAACAGTTCAAGAGTGAAGAGAACTAGACAGACTGCAACAGTTCAAGAGTGAAGAGAACTAGACAGACTGCAACAGTTCAAGAGTGAAGAGAACTAGACAGACTGCAACACAGCAAGAGGTGAAGAGAACTAGACAGACTGCAACAGTTCAAGAGTGAAGAGAACTAGACAGACTGCAACAGTTCAAGAGTGAAGAGAACTAGACAGACTGCAACACAGCAAGAGTGAAGAGAACTAGACAGACTGCAACACAGCAAGAGTGAAGAGAACTAGACAGACTGCAACACAGCAAGAGTGAAGAGAACTAGACAGACTGCAACACAGCAAGAGTGAAGAGAACTAGACAGACTGCAACACAGCAAGAGTGAAGAGAACTAGACAGACTGCAACACAGCAAGAGGGAAGAGAACTAGACAGACTGCAACACAGCAAGAGTGAAGAGAACTAGACAGACTGCAACACAGCAAGAGTGAAGAGAACTAGACAGACTGCAACACAGCAAGAGTGAAGAGAACTAGACAGACTGCAACAGTTCAAGAGTGAAGAGAACTAGACAGACTGCAACAGTTCAAGAGTGAAGAGAACTAGACAGACTGCAACACAGCAAGAGTGAAGAGAACTAGACAGGACTGCAACACAGCAAGAGGTGAAGAGAACTAGACAGACTGCAACACAGCAAGAGTGAAGAGAACTAGACAGACTGCAACACAGCAAGAGTGAAGAGAACTAGACAGACTGCAACAAATCAAGAGGTGAAGAGAACTAGACAGACTGCAACACAGCAAGAGTGAAGAGAACTAGACAGACTGCAACACAGCAAGAGTGAAGAGAACTAGACAGACTGCAACAGTTCAAGAGTGAAGAGAACTAGACAGACTGCAACAGTTCAAGAGTGAAGAGAACTAGACAGACTGCAACAGTTCAAGAGTGAAGAGAACTAGACAGACTGCAACAGTTCAAGAGTGAAGAGAACTAGACAGACTGCAACAGTTCAAGAGTGAAGAGAACTAGACAGACTGCAACAGTTCAAGAGTGAAGAGAACTAGACAGACTGCAACAGTTCAAGAGTGAAGAGAACTAGACAGACTGCAACACAGCAAGAGGTGAAGAGAACTAGACAGACTGCAACAGTTCAAGAGTGAAGAGAACTAGACAGACTGCAACACAGCAAGAGGTGAAGAGAACTAGACAGACTGCAACACAGCAAGAGGTGAAGAGAACTAGACAGACTGCAAACAAATCAAGAGGAGAAGAGAACTAGACAGACTGCAACAAATCAAGAGGTGAAGAGAACTAGACAGACTGCAACAAATCAAGAGGTGAAGAGAACTAGACAGACTGCAACAGTTCAAGAGTGAAGAGAACTAGACAGACTGCAACAAATCAAGAGGAGAAGAGAACTAGACAGACTGTAACAGTTCAAGAGTGAAGAGAACTAGACAGACTGCAACAAATCAAGAGGAGAAGAGAACTAGACAGACTGTAACAAATCAAGAGGAGAAGAGAACTAGACAGACTGTAACAAATCAAGAGGAGAAGAGAACTAGACAGACTGTAACAAATCAAGAGGTGAAGAGAACTAGACAGACTGTAACAAATCAAGAGGAGAAGAGAACTAGACAGACTGTAACAAATCAAGAGGAGAAGAGAACTAGACAGACTGTAACAAATCAAGAGGAGAAGAGAACTAGACAGACTGTAACAAATCAAGAGGAGAAGAGAACTAGACAGACTGCAACAAATCAAGAGGTGAAGAGAACTAGACAGACTGCAACAAATCAAGAGGAGAAGAGAACTAGACAGACTGTAACAAATCAAGAGGTGAAGAGAACTAGACAGACTGTAACAAATCAAGAGGTGAAGAGAACTAGACAGACTGTAACAAATCAAGAGGTGAAGAGAACTAGACAGACTGCAACAAATCAAGAGGAGAAGAGAACTAGACAGACTGCAACAAATCAAGAGGAGAAGAGAACTAGACAGACTGCAACAAATCAAGAGGTGAAGAGAACTAGACAGACTGCAACAAATCAAGAGGAGAAGAGAACTAGACAGACTGCAACACAGCAAGAGGTGAAGAGAACTAGACAGACTGCAACAGTTCAAGAGGAGAAGAGAACTAGACAGACTGCAACAAATCAAGAGGAGAAGAGAACTAGACAGACTGCAACAAATCAAGAGGAGAAGAGAACTAGACAGACTGTAACAAATCAAGAGGAGAAGAGAACTAGACAGACTGCAACAAATCAAGAGGTGAAGAGAACTAGACAGACTGCAACAAATCAAGAGGTGAAGAGAACTAGACAGACTGTAACAAATCAAGAGGTGAAGAGAACTAGACAGACTGCAACAGTTCAAGAGTGAAGAGAACTAGACAGACTGCAACAGTTCAAGAGTGAAGAGAACTAGACAGACTGTAACAAATCAAGAGGTGAAAGTAGAACTAGACAGACTGCAACAAATCAGGAGGCAGAAGAGAACTAGAGACATACTGTAACAAATCAAGAGGTGAAGAGAACTAGACAGACTGTAACAAATCAAGAGGTGAAGAGAACTAGCCAGACTTGCAACAAATCAAGAGGTTGAAGAGAACTAGACAGACTGTAAGACAAATCAAGAGGTGAAGAGACTAACGAGACTGCAACAGGTTCAAGAGTGAAGAGAACTAAGGACAGACTGCAACAGTTCAAGAGTGAAGTAGAACTAGACAGACGGTAACAGACATCAGAGTGTGAAGAGAACTAGACAGTACTGCAACAAATCAAGAGGAGAAGGAGAACTAGACAGACTGCAACAATATCAAGAAGGTGAAGAGAACTATGACAGACTGCAACAAAATCAGAGGAGAAAGAGAACTAGACAGACTGCAACAAATCAAGAGGATGAAGAGAACTAGACAGACTGCACAAATCAAGAGGTGAAGAGAACTAGACAGACTGTCAACAAATCAAGAGGAGAAGAGAACTAGACAGACTGCAACAAATCAAGAGGGTGAAGAGAACTAGACAGACCTGTAACAAATCAAGAGGAGAAGAGAACTAGACAGACTGCTAACAAATCAAGAGGTGAAGAGAACTAGACAGACTGCAACAAATCAAGAGGTGAAGAGAACTAGACAGACTGCAACAAATCAAGAGGAGAAGAGAACTAGACAGACTGCAACAGTCAAGAGGTGAAAGAGAACTAGACAGACTGTAACAAATCAGAGGTAGAAGAGAACTAGACAGACTGCAACAAATCAAGAGGTGAATAGAACTAGACAGACTGTAACAAATTCAAGAGGGTGAAGAGAACTAGACAGACTGTAACAAATCAAGAGGTGAAGAGAACTAGACAGACTGCACAAATCAAGAGGTGAAGAGAACTAGACAGACTGCACAAAATCAAGAGGAGAAGAGAACTAGACAACTGTACACAAATCAAGAGGTGAAGAGAACTAGACAGACTGCAACAAATCAAGAGGTGAAGAGAACTAGACAGACTGCAACAAATCAAGAGGTGAAGAGAACTAGACAGACTGCAACAGTTCAAGAGTGAAGAGAACTAGACAGACTGTAACAAATCAAGAGGTGAAGAGAACTAGACAGACTGCAACAAATCAAGAGGTGAAGAGAACTAGACAGACTGCAACAGTTCAAGAGTGAAGAGAACTAGACAGACTGCAACAAATCAAGAGGTGAAGAGAACTAGACAGACTGCAACAAATCAAGAGGTGAAGAGAACTAGACAGACTGCAACAGTTCAAGAGTGAAGAGAACTAGACAGACTGTAACAAATCAAGAGGTGAAGAGAACTAGACAGACTGCAACAAATCAAGAGGTGAAGAGAACTAGACAGACTGTCAACAGTTCAAGAGTGAAGAGAACTAGACAGACTGCAACAAATCAGAGGGAAGAGAACTAGACAGACTGCAACAAATCAAGAGGTGAAGAGAACTAGACAGACTGCAACAAATCAAGAGGTGAAGAGAACTAGACAGACTGCAAAGTTCAAGAGTGAAAGAGAACTAGACAGACTGCAACAAACAAGAGGAGAGAGAACTAGACAGACTGTAACATTCAAGAGTGAAGAGAACTAGACAGACTGCAACAAATCAAGAGGAGAAGAGAACTAGACAGACTGTAACAAATCAAGAGGAGAAGAGAACTAGACAGACTGTAACAAATCAAGAGGAAAAGAGAACTAGACAGACTGTAACAAATCAAGAGGTGAAGAGAACTAGACAGACTGTAACAAATCAAGAGGTAGAAGAAAACTAGACAGACTGTAACAAATCAAGAGGAGAAGAGAACTAGACAGACTGAACAAATCAAGAGGAGAAGAGAACTAGACAGACTGCAACAAATCAAGAGGGAAGAGAACTAGACAGACTGCAACAAATCAAGAGGTGAAGAGAACTAGACAGACTGCAACAAATCAAGAGGAGAAGAGAACTAGACAGACTGCAACAAATCAAGAGGTGAAGAGAACTAGACAGACTGTAACAAATCAAGAGGTGAAGAGAACTAGACAGACTGTAACAAATCAAGAGGTGAAGAGAACTAGACAGACTGCAACAAATCAAGAGGAGAAGAGAACTAGACAGACTGCAACAAATCAAGAGGTGAAGAGAACTAGACAGACTGCAACAAATCAAGAGGTGAAGAGAACTAGACAGACTGCAACAAATCAAGAGGTGAAGAGAACTAGACAGACTGCAACAAATCAAGAGGTGAAGAGAACTAGACAGACTGCAACAAGTATCAAGAGGAGAAGAGAACTAGACAGACTGCAACAAATCAAGAGGGAAGAGAACTAGACAGACTGCAACAAATCAAGAGGTGAAGAGAACTAGACAGACTGTAACAAATCAAGAGGTGAAGAGAACTAGACAGACTGCAACAAATCAAGAGGTGAAGAGAACTAGACAGACTGCAACAAATCAAGAGGAGAAGAGAACTAGACAGACTGTAACAAATCAAGAGGTGAAGAGAACTAGACAGACTGCAACAGTTCAAGAGTGAAGAGAACTAGACAGACTGCAAACAAAGTTCAAGAGGTGAAGAGAACTAGACAGACTGTAACAAAGTCAAGAGGTGAAGAGAACTAGACAGACTGTCAACAAATCAAGAGGGAGAAGAGAACTAGACAGACTGTAACAAATCAGAGGTGAAGAGAACTAGAACAGACTGTAACAAATCGAGAGGTGAAGAGAACTAGACAGACTGCAAACAAATCAAGAGGTGAGAGAAACTAGACAGACTGTAACAAATCAAGAGGTGAAGAGAACTAGACAGACTGCAACAGTTCAAGAGTGAAGAGAACTAGACAGACTGCAACAAAGTTCAAGAGGTGAAGAGAACTAGACAGACTGTAACAATCAAGAGGGTGAAGAGAAACTAGACAGACTGCAACAAATCAAGAGTGAGAGAGAACTAGACAGACTTGCAACAAAGTCAAGAGGTGAAGAGAACTAGACAGACTGCAACAGTTCAAGAGGTGAAGAGAACTAGACAGACTGCAACAAATCAAGAGGTGAAGAGAACTAGACAGACTGCAACAAATCAAGAGGTGAAAGAGAACTAGACAGACTGCAACAAATTCAAGAGTGAAGAGAACTAGACAGACTGCAACAAATCAAGAGGTGAAGAGAACTAGACAGACTGTAAACAAAGTTCAAGAGTGAAGAGAACTAGACAGACTGCAACAAATCAAGAGGTGAAGAGAACTAGACAGACTGCAGACAAATCAAGAGGTGAAGAGAACTAGACAGACTGCAACAGTTCAAGAGTAGAAGAGAACTAGACAGACTGCAAACAAATCAAGAGGTGAAGAGAACTAGAACAGACTGCAACAAATCAAGAGGAGAAGAGAACTAGACAGACTGCAACAAATCAAGAGGTAAGAGAACTAGACAGACTGCAACAAATCAAGAGGTGAAGAGAACTAGACAGACTCGCAACAAACAAGAGTGAAGAGAACTAGACAGACTGCAACAAAAAAGAGTAAAGAGAACTAGACAGACTGCAACAAATCAAGAGGGAAGAGAACTAGACAGACTGAACAAACAAGGGGTGAAGAGAACTAGACAGACTGCAACAAACAAGAGGTGAAGAGAACTAGACAGACTGCAACAAATCAAGAGGAGAAGAGAACTAGACAGACTGCAACAAATCAAGAGGTGAAGAGAACTAGACAGACTGCAACAGTTCAAGAGGTGAAGAGAACTAGACAGACTGCAACAAATCAAGAGGAGAAGAGAACTAGACAGACTGCAACAAATCAAGAGGTGAAGAGAACTAGACAGACTGCAACAAATCAAGAGGTGAAGAGAACTAGACAGACTGCAACAGTTCAAGAGGTGAAGAGAACTAGACAGACTGCAACAAATCAAGAGGTGAAGAGAACTAGACAGACTGCAACAGTTCAAGAGGTGAAGAGAACTAGACAGACTGCAACAAATCAAGAGGTGAAGAGAACTAGACAGACTGCAACAGTTCAAGAGGTGAAGAGAACTAGACAGACTGTAACAAATCAAGAGGTGAAGAGAACTAGACAGACTGCAACAGTTCAAGAGGTGAAGAGAACTAGACAGACTGCAACAAATCAAGAGGTGAAGAGAACTAGACAGACTGCAACAGTTCAAGAGGTGAAGAGAACTAGACAGACTGTAAACAATCAAGAGGTGAAGAGAACTAGACAGACTGCAACAGTTCAAGAGGTGAAGAGAACTAGACAGACTGCAACAGTTCAAGAGTGAAGAGAACTAGACAGACTGCAACAAATCAAGAGGTGAAGAGAACTAGACAGACTGCAACAAATCAAGAGGTGAAGAGAACTAGACAGACTGCAACAGTTCAAGAGGTGAAGAGAACTAGACAGACTGCAACAGTTCAAGAGGTGAAGAGAACTAGACAGACTGCAACAAATCAAGAGGTGAAGAGAACTAGACAGACTGCAACAAATCAAGAGGTGAAGAGAACTAGACAGACTGCAACAAATCAAGAGGTGAAGAGAACTAGACAGACTGCAACAAATCAAGAGGTGAAGAGAACTAGACAGACTGTAACAAATCAAGAGGTGAAGAGAACTAGACAGACTGTAACAAATCAAGAGGTGAAGAGAACTAGACAGACTGCAACAAATCAAGAGGTGAAGAGAACTAGACAGACTGTAACAAATCAAGAGGTGAAGAGAACTAGACAGACTGCAACAAATCAAGAGGAGAAGAGAACTAGACAGACTGCAACAAATCAAGAGGTGAAGAGAACTAGACAGACTGCAACAAATCAAGAGGAGAAGAGAACTAGACAGACTGCAACAAATCAAGAGGTGAAGAGAACTAGACAGACTGCAACAAATCAAGAGGAGAAGAGAACTAGACAGAATGTAACAAATCAAGAGGTGAAGAGAACTAGACAGACTGCAACAAATCAAGAGGAGAAGAGAACTAGACAGACTGCAACAAATCAAGAGGTGAAGAGAACTAGACAGACTGCAACAAATCAAGAGGAGAAGAGAACTAGACAGACTGCAACAAATCAAGAGGTGAAGAGAACTAGACAGACTGCAACAAATCAAGAGGAGAAGAGAACTAGACAGACTGCAACAGTTCAAGAGTGAAGAGAACTAGACAGACTGCAACAAATCAAGAGGAGAAGAGAACTAGACAGACTGCAACAGTTCAAGAGTGAAGAGAACTAGACAGACTGCAACAAATCAAGAGGAGAAGAGAACTAGACAGACTGCAACAAATCAAGAGGTGAAGAGAACTAGACAGACTGCAACAAATCAAGAGGAGAAGAGAACTAGACAGACTGCAACAGTTCAAGAGTGAAGAGAACTAGACAGACTGCAACAAATCAAGAGGAGAAGAGAACTAGACAGACTGTAACAAATCAAGAGGTGAAGAGAACTAGACAGACTGTAACAGTTCAAGAGTGAAGAGAACTAGACAGACTGCAACAAATCAAGAGGTGAAGAGAACTAGACAGACTGTAACAGTTCAAGAGGTGAAGAGAACTAGACAGACTGTAACAAATCAAGAGGTGAAGAAAGGACGCTGATACATATTGAGAAAACCTGATAATAGTATAACTAGAAAGTACTTTCTCTGAAACCCACAGGGTACATGAAATAAAAGATATCAAACACATAGAGAACAAAAAAAGAAAGTGTATTTTTAAAGGTCACAAATTGGACAAGCAGACCCATCTTACACTAGGCCCTTCTTTCCGACCATTCATCATTCACACATCAGTTATCTAGTATGCATGTTACATTTACCTTGGGGAAAAAACACATTGTAAATTGAATGCTGTTAACATAAACAATTCATATTTCAACTTTATGAAGCAGACAGGCAGAGAGAGAGAGAGAGAGAGAGAGAGAGAGAGAGAGAGAGAGAGAGAGAGAGAGAGAGAGAGAGAGAGGACGGACTTGACCTGAGTTAGTTTAGGGCCTATAGTACACTGGGCGATAAAATGAAGTAGCAGAAGAAGAAGAATCCATTTCATTGTTGAACTAATCATTTTCCAATGAAACTTCACTTTGTGACCAGAAGGAAGAAGGCAGAAAGTAGTCTTGGCAGATCTGATCTTGGGTATTTGAAGTAGTATTTAAGCTAACAGTGCCAGCAAGGTTCATCCCTTTGGGTGGGGCTATCTGAGGTGGAAAGATTATTCACTTTGCCAGCAAATTATCCATTACTTTACTACTGATCTATCTCATGTGGGCTTATAAAGCCTTCCTAAGTGAATGAGGTTTTCAACAATAAGCTTGAAAGCCACAGCTATATATGTGTGGATGATGAACAAAAACCCATAGCAAATACTGTTGTAGAGGTGTGAAGATTTAGATGTTCGCATACACTAGGTTATGGCAGTATAACATGAGGGGATTGGCATTTTACTCACCATTTTTTCCTGTGCAGAAATGTCTGGTTCCTGTTGTGGAAAAACTGGGTCAAACATAGGCAAAGTTCCCTGAGAATAGTTAGAAATCTTTACAAATGAATAGAATGGGTCAGTTTAGTGAGGGGGTTCAAGAAGTCTTAAAGAAGAAGAATGCGGAAGAAAAGCAGTGGCTAGTTAGCTGTCCGGGGATTTCCTTTTTTTCCCCCCATTATTCAGTTGTTCACTTTGTGCTGCAGGTGGATCACTGCTCATGTCATCAATGTGCTGATCATGCAGGTTGCTAACTCATAGGTTCTCACACATCAAGGTGTTATGGTATGACCACGTTATTGTTGTGAAGGTGAAGGTTCACTCATTCAGACTTACAGACCTACCTCTAGCTCAAACGATGCCTCTGCAAGTTCTGACCCCAGGGAAGGGACACTACACCCATATATTGAGATTTGGTTGTGTCATTATGACTGTGAGATTTGTCCTAAACATGTATTATGAAGCAACCACCGAGCCTTTGTAATCACTTTCCCGTCAGCTGCTTTATTTAACTTAACTGATGTCGTCGTCTTCAAAATGAAGTATTTTGTCAGTTCGTCCCTACTAAGTCCCTTCACAATTCATGATATCTGGCACAATTTATTTCATATCATGTGTACTAATTATTATAATTCAGTGAAAGTCATGGTTTCCTCTCATCTCATCTTGTTCCCCTTGTACCTTGCGGTGTCGAGTAAAGCATAAAAAGTGGGAGAGTGCCCGTTTGTGGTCTTCATGTATCGAGATTCCCGTGCACTTTGTAGACCATGATTTCCTGATATCATCAATAGCTGGGTATTTTGTGGTAGTATTGCAAGGATAAAAGCCCAGAAAACATGGTGGAGGGAAGTGTACCGGGGAAGTGAAGAAGAGGAAGACTACAGCATAGATGGATTCAAAATGTGATAGGTAATGTACACATGACAGCGGTAGAGGCAGGACATCTAGCTCATGATAGAGATGTTCTGGAAGACTGTTATAAGGGCTAACCTTTGGATGATGATAATTAAACTGATGCGTTTGCAGCTGGCACTGTGCTGCCACTGAGCTGTTCAAATACATGTCATGTGATGTATGTTGTGTAGTGCTTTAGCAACCGTGCTAACTATCAATGCCTTCTTGTCTTCCACAGATGCCATCAGTGAGAGCAATCCACGGATAATCGATGACACACGGGCGAGGAAGCTGGCCAATGATTTGAAGCGGTGTTCGTACTATGAAACCTGTGCTACCTATGGGTTAAATGTCGAGAGAGTTTTTCAGGACGGTCAGTTCCATTTTGTCATTGCGTTTCCGGTACCTTGTTTTGACCTACATAGAGAACCATATTTCATCATCATCATCAAGTGTCTTGCCAGCTGACGTAGGAGTTTATGTGTCTTTGGTGTTCTGGATAAACTCTACTGATGATATTCCTCCAATGCCACCATCTTAGTCCACCAGCATCATTTCTGTTGGTCTGCCCTTATATCTCTCCCCTTGATCTTTGCAGTTGTCACAATATTTTCCAGTGCCTCTCTTCACATCACACGACCAAAGAAAGCTGTTTGTTTCATCCCATACATATTAGATAAAAACTCTTAGCGTAAAAAAATGGTGGTCTCCAGACACATTTTCAAGTGGTTTTTGTTTTTGTTGGTGTAATTGTTATAGAAAATCAACCTGAGGTTGATCACAAAGTACATGCAGCATGTTTAGGGAGCTACGGCAGTGTTGTGGCTGGACGTTCGCCTGCTGACCTGGTTTCCATCTACATCAAGGCTGTTAGGAATTTTTTAATTGGACTACAAGGTCAACTCAGCCTAAAATGAGTACCAGGAAATGTTTTTTGGGAAGTAGAGGCAGCCAGCATGGTACTGACTACATGACCCGCCAAGAGCTGATTGGTCTATAAATTATGAGTCTAGCCACATATCCCCATTGCAGCTTAAATCGTGTACAAGTGTCCTTGACCTGACCTATTTACTGTTATATCCGACATGGTTTTAGTTGCTATTTTTATAACAGAATTAGAGGGTCACACCAATGTTTGATTAAAATGGGTTGTGAGGGAAAACAGTTTGAGAAGCACTGCTGTAGAGTTGACATTCTATCATATGTGCTGAGAGAAATAAACTTGAGGACTTAGTTTCAGCTGGCAAACTTGATCAGAGGAGAGCCAGGAGAAGATAGAGAAATATCTGGATGATCTGGCCACTTGGCATAATTGGGACAAGAACACAGAGCCGACCTGAGACTGGTGATCGCAATTCTTGTAAATGCTTGTTGGCATGGCACATGATGATGATAACAGTGTGGGAAGACTATCAATATGTGTAGAGATCCTAGAGGAGCTGGGAAGGAAAGACAGGTTATGAAGAAATAAAAAGAGATAAATAAAATATTTGGAGTCTTGAATATAAAAAATATATTTAAAAAAAAAAAGAGTCCACTAGCACCAGCTGTGGGTATATAAAGTGTTAAGACTATAACATTTTTCATAGGCTTAAGTGCATGGAGGAATACGTGGCCATTCATTCATACTAAGTGGGTGGTGGGGAGTTCAAAGTGGGTGGTGGGGAGCACTAGTACCCAAGTTAGATTGGGTCATCCTGGGGTCAATTGTTAAAATTCCAACCTACCGCAATGCAATAAAATCCATGACCACCAGGCCAGCAGGGTAGAGCCTGGCCATGGCATTAAGATATGCAATATATATTTATAACGTGTTTGTCCATTGTTGTGTGGATGCTCATGACAGTTGTCTAGGTATGTATGTGAAAGTGAGGGAGTCTGTGTATATTAAATGAAGCAGAGTGCATATGCTTGCGTGATTGTATGTATGATTAAATATATATGGGCATATATGCGCATTATTCTTGGATGTATATGGGCAATATGTGCATTATTCTTGGATGTACAAGAGATACAGCATGCAGGGCGATGCGCTACCTTCTTGATTTTCCAACCATTGAAGAGAGAATACAAGTTTGCAGGGCACGCGCCTACCTCAGAATTAACGCAAACACACAACATCCACTGCATAGTGAAATTAGGAAGGTGAAGGGCAGCAGGTTAAAAAGAGGACGGTCGTGGATGGGTCAAGCCGAAGACATTCTTCAACAGGTGTGTTCACTTGAGGACTTAGAACCTGGCGAGGAGTGGGTGCAAGTGCCAACAGACTTCTGCACATCCTTTTCAGTTTGCATCCAACTAGATAGAAAATGCAGACAAGAAAATCCGGCTGCTGTGGAGGCTGAAGTACAAGTGTTGATTTTCGAGAATTCGCTAGACGGTGATGCGGTCATCTACACAGATGGGTCGGTCGTCCGACATGTGAGAAGCTCATGGCCTTTACAGCTCGGGCCGGGGGGAGAATTGTGAAGGAGGACTCTGGTGCTTTCACTGAAACCACAAGTAGCCTGACCATGGAAGTCATGGCAGTAAGTAAAGCAATAACATGGCTCGAGACACAGACATTCACTAGGGCTTGTTTCCTTAGCGACTCAATGAACATGATCAAGAGGATAGAGGAGGGGTCGATCCGAAGAGAATGGTTGCTGCCTCTGAAGCGGTCTCGGCTGGCAAAGATTAGTTTCATCTTCGTGCCAGGTCATGCGGGAGTACAAGGAAATGAGCGGGCTGACAAGCTCGCAGGTGAGGCTACTGTGGAGGGCGGACGCGCCATGGACCAGGCTGACATTCTGAATGCTCTATGAGAAGTGAGACTTTTGCGAGAACCAAGTGATGACTGTGAATCTACAACAATGGCCAGACTGCGAGAGCAGCAAATTAAAAGAGGGGTGGCCAAACAAGAACACTACGCAGGAAGCCAAAGAAGATTGATAAACCAACACAGAACTGGCGTCATTAGCCGCTACACGCTGCGGGATTTGCTGAGGAGGGGATCCGAGCACTTATGGACTGAATGGTTCGATGTGCAACGAGGATGATCTGTCGACTAACTAACTAACTAACATATATGGGCATGAGAGAGAGTATGAATGAGTTGATGATTTAGTGTTATATTTGTGTGTGTGTGTGTGTGTGTGTGTGTGTGTGTGTGTGTGTGTGCGCGCGCGCGCGTGTATGTGTTGATTATGTGTGTATGGGAAGGAGTATATGTGTGTGCCTTGCTGTATGTATGAATAAGGATATATAGGCGAGAGAGAGAGAGAGAGAGAGAGAGAGAGAGAGAGAGAGAGAGAGAGAGAGAGAGAGAGAGAGAGAGAGAGAGAGAGAGAGAGTATGAATGTATGTATGTATATATAAGTAAACTTATGTTAGTGGGTTTGTGATTGTGAGTATATGTGTATACAAGGTAGTGTGTATTTGTGTGTTATTGAGTGGGTACATAACTGTGAGAGTTTGTGTAAATGATTAAGTATTTATGTTGGTAATGATGCATATGTTTATGAATGTGTGTCTGCCTGTCTCATAACATGGTAATATGCATTGTTTATGTTTACAACATTTATTTGACAATATGTTTTTCTCTATATGAATGTAACATGCACAATTGATGAATGAAAGATGAGTGATTGGAAGGGCTGAATGTAAGATGGGCCTGCGTGCCCATTTTATGACTCTTTGAAAATAAAGTTTGTTCACTCACTTGCCTGCCAGACTAATCAATAAATACATGTATAGTGTAAACACTTGTAGATGACAATCATTGTGACCACATGTTTTCTTCTGTTGATCCCTCAACAGCATGTCAGCGGATTGTTCAGATGCGTTATCCCAGCACCCCCACGGCAGTGTCTGCAGCAGTCCCCTCAACTCCTAACCACTCACAGAGGTCTTTCTATGTCTCGCAGACCAGCAGCAACAAGCCCAGCGACACCCACAGTGTCAGCAGCCACTCCACCAGCAGCTCCGGCACACTGGTGACCACTGGGCCCTCTCGGGCTAGCGTAAGAACTGTTAGCCAGATGTCATGTCTGTACTGTCATCAAGTGTGTTTGTGTGTGTGAAAGTGTTTCATGTATGGGTGACCACTGGGCCCTCTCGGGCTAGCGTAAGAACTGTTAGCCAGATGTCATGTCTGTACTGTCATCAGGTGTGTGTGAGTTTTTTTTTTTCCAGGTGTGTGTGAAAGTGTTTCGTATATGGGTGACCACTGGTCTCTCTCCAGCTAGTGTAAGAACTATTAGCCAGATGTTGTGTCTGTACTGCTATCAAGTCATCAAGTGTGTGTATGAGGGTGGGGGTGTTTATTTGTAAAAGGGAGAGGGGAGGGCAGTTGCTCTGTTGTCATAGAGATAACCAATTATGTGTAAAGTTGATATACTTAGCTGCTCTGTTGTCATAGAGATAACCAATTATGTGTAAAGTTGATATATTTAGCTGCTCTGTTATCATACAGATAATCAATACTGTGTATTGTTAATATACTTGGCTGCTCAGTTGTCAAAGAGATAACCAATTCTGTGTAAAGTTGATATACTTTGCTGCTCTGTTATCATAGAGATAACCAATTATGTGTAAAGTTGATATACTTAGCTGCTCTGTTGTCATAGAGATAACCAATTATGTGTAAAGTTGATATATTTAGCTGCTCTGTTATCATACAGATAATCAATACTGTGTATTGTTAATATACTTAGCTGCTCAGTTGTCAAAGAGATAACCAATTCTGTGTAAAGTTGATATACTTTGCTGCTCTGTTGTCATAGAGATAACCAATTATGTGTAAAGTTGATATACTTTGCTGCTCTGTTGTCATAGAGATAACCAATTATGTGTAAAGTTGATATACTTTGCTGCTCTGTTGTCATAGAGATAACCAATTATGTGTAAAGTTGATATACTTAGCTGCTCTGTTGTCATAGAGATAACCAATTATGTGTAAAGTTGATATACTTAGCTGCTCTGTTGTCATAGAGATAACCAATTATGTGTAAAGTTGATATACTTTGCTGCTCTGTTGTCATAGAGATAACCAATTATGTGTAAAGTTGATATACTTAGCTGCTCTGTTGTCATAGAGATAACTAATTATGTGTAAAGTTGATATACTTTGCTGCTCTGTTGTCATAGAGATAACCAATTATGTGCCGATGTAATATACCTGATCGTAATCAGTTTCTTGTGAACACTTAAACACGATCACTGAAGGGCACCTATCATCCTACACAGCCTCCACCTCCACCACCCAAGGAAAAGGAAGGCCGAGAGGTCAAGCTGGAGAAGTCTGAGAAGAAGAAAGAGAAGCAGCACCACATGACTCAGCCAATCATCTTAGTCCCACCGACACAGTACCCGCCACAGGTGCCATCTAACCCACCACCGCAACCCATTACTCAACTGCAGGATCAAATTGATGCTCAGGTATGTCATACTACCAACATCTTGCTTTCTTAGTACACCACATGGCACTTCAGGCGGCATAGAGTTCCATCCTGAAGCAGCAGAGACTCAAATGGCATTGTTATGTTCTAATCATATATAATTGCCTAGATTTATGCAGTAGTTAGTTTGTGTTGTGATGTGTACAAGATTAGTTTAAGTTCTCTTCAGAGTTTAGTTAACTTTACCCATAGCACTTAATGCTCCTAAATTCTTTCCTATAGTCTTTGCTCTTCTACCCTGAGTGTAGAGTACCTAACGGTTCTGTTTAGTCTTTGCTCTTTTACCCTGAGTGTTTGTACCTAACAGTTCTGTTTAGTCTTTCCTCTTCTACCCTGGAGTGTAGAGTACCTTACAGTCTTGTCTAATCTTTGCCCTACATCCTGGAGTGTAGAGGTACCATACAGTCTTGTCTAGTCTTTGCACAAGATCAAGCCTTTGACTTTACAGAGTAGTAGGTGAGTAAGCTTCTGTTACTGGGATGCCTTCCATGCCAACATTAGCAAACCAACACATGGGCTGTAACCAGGTGAGGTAGGGAACTGTGGTAATAGTTAGTTCATCAGCTTTTCACATGGTGGATCTGGCGTCAATCCCCAGTAGTGCCAGGTTTAATTGTGTTTTCCTATTACAACGTTGGCATTGTGAAATAGGTATCAGTTTTCTAACAAGGAAAATCAGCATGGAAAGTAGCTGGTCTCCTCACCATAGCCTAGTATATGAAGACCTTACTTTATACTCCTGTGGAATTATCACTAAAGTTCTTTGCAGATAAAATAACCTGATGTCCTACACTACTACACACTGTGAAGCCAACAACTGCACTAGTTATTGCTTACACTACCACACACTGTGAAGCCAACAACTGCACTAATTACTGCTTACACTACCACACATTGTGAAGCCAACAACTGCACTAGTTACTGCTTACACTACCACACACTGTGAAGCCAACAACTGCACTAGTTACTGCTTACACTACCACACACTGTGAAGCCAACAACTGCACTAGTTACTGCTGACACTACCACACATTGTGAAGCCAATGGCCCCACTAGTTACAGCTTACACTACCACACATCGTAATGCCAACTGCACTAGTCACAGCTTACATTATCACACATTTTGAAGCATGTTATTTATGTCAGACTCACTAATAAAACAAAAAAGAGTCAATTGGAATCATGTATAGACAGATACAAGTTAAACATACTCAATATTTTCTCGCTGACAATAAACATAACTGTATTTCTATTATGGTAGATACACAACTGCTCTGATGATTAGCAAGGTTAATAAACAATTGTAAAACAAGAACAATTGAAAGCACAACTAAGAAACACTAACATTTCTTCACTGACTTCATCATTGACAAAACAAACTACCTTAAATTTTTTTTTAAATGAAAAAAAGCTCATGGCTAGACTATGCAGTAAAAGAAAAAGGGCATTAACTCAACATTGCGTGATCAATGTTTACCCCATGTGATTACTATGTTATTAACATTTCCACTAAATGAGTTGAAGAACTGGCCAACTGACCATAGGGTATATCATGTTTATTTCAATGGCTAACAGAAGTGGCAGTTGTCTGCATGTAAGTGGACGAAGGTACATGGGAGTCACTGCTGTGTAAAAGTTAACTGAAAGATAGTATCCTTGCTAAAGTTCTACCTGACACAATGTAAAGTACTGGGAGGGCATAACTGGTGACAGCTTGTGTTGAATTCATGCTTGAGTATTGAGTGATTCATGATTTGCGACCCCTGCATCCATAGCTCACCTCAGACCAAACTGTCCACAGATCTCCAAGGGCTCCATAGTTGCAAAATTTGGGTCCTTGATCATAAGGAATGGTGTAGGGGCAACAAAAGTAATATCTTACTTTCCAACAATTATATTAATTTTATTCCCACCTTGCTTTCAAATCTTTTCATTTTTGGGGATTTTCATGGTGTTTGTTCAAACCAGCATCTCTTTTTAAAATTGTAATGGTTTTATGGTATAATGAAAAAACCTCTATTTAAATCACATATTTTAATTTGAAGCCTCATTTGGTGTTATGTTTTATCTATTAATTTGTTTAAGCTGAATGTCGATTGAACTCTGGTGTTCTGGGGCTTATTCTTCATATCACATAGTGTAACTCATGTCATTGCTTTGTTGATCCATACATATATATGTTGTTTTCTGGAGTTTGATCACCATTGTCTTTCATGTACGTCTAACATTGCCTGTGTTGTTAAGCCTAGTAAATAACTTAGTTTTATGTCATAATCTTTCATTTCTGCAAAGTTTGTGCTATAAACCAGCACTTTAATATGAGTAAAGATATTGCAAAATTGTCAGTTGCAGTCGTACATTAGATGCTAGCCCTAAAAAATTATCTCCCATAAGACAGACTTTTTTCTTTTCGCATCATGAGCCCGTGACTTCATACTAATATAGTTTCCTCCCTGGCCATGGGGTTGGAGGCTGTTGACAAGGAAATAGCTAAAACTCACCCAGGAAAGATGGCCAGCCTAGACCGAATCCGAACCAGTCCTTCCTTGTGTGCTGCATAATGACCTGGTTAGAAACAGATATGCCTCTATGCAGCTGAGAAGTTCCAGTACCATTGGTTTCTAGCTTGGAGAGGGGAAGCAGAGCTCTGCATCAGTTTCCACGCAGATGATACTTTGTTACCAGCCCAAGAGGAAGGTCTCTACACAAACCTCACTCTGATGCAAGCCCTCTCAGGGCTCACACAACCTGGAAAGCCATTGCGCCAGACTTCAGAGTTGGTCACTATTTTCTGGGGCAGTCACCAACTAGTCAACTAACATGTCTAGTTGATTTTTTCTTACCAAGGTCACAGCAGCTACCCAACGGGGGCAGCACAAGTGTATTACTTTTACAAGGGCTGAATATATGCACCTTGTATAAGACAAAAAACTGTACCAGATTTCTTCAGAATGCTAACTAAATGTAAGAAATATAATCACACATGACACCTTGATTGGTTCACATGGTGAATAGCCTCTCACACAAATAAACCTGGCTTCTAGGTGAACCCTAGCTTAAAATGGGTAGCCGACAATGTCTTGGGGAACGTATTCGGCTGCCTGGAGTGTTGAGTGGTCTTTAAAAATGATGTTTCTAGCAACCATATGCCTGATTCACCTTGAGACATCATAAACTCTTCATGTAGGAGGCTGAGTGGTCTCGAGGTATGGTGTCCGCCTCAAGTGCTGGATGTCCCGGATTCAAACTTCGGTGAAGGCCTTGATTTTTTTTTCACGTGGACTTCTAGTAACAAAATTTCCTCTGGTCTCTGGGCAGTGAAATTGGACGCCCATATGTATTGTTGCCCACATAAAAATCCCTTGGCAATTGGAAATCAAAAAAGAGTAGCCTAACGTCACTGCCCGGGCAAAATTTTGAGTTAAAAATCTGCCCAAATTATTTCAGGATCCTCACCGGTGCTATGGAGTTCGTGCACTGAACTGAGATTCTCTGGACTCAGACTTGAGTTAGGAGTAGAACGGAGCACTTATGAGTTACACCCGTGTGCCATGATCCACCAACTAAACTAAACTCTTCATGTCACTTAAATCAGGATCATTTCAGTGGCACTCTCAGCTTGAGCAACAAATCACAAGAAGCCAAGTCAGGAGAATAGCAAGCCTGACTAGCCAGAGAAATGTTATGATTTGCCAAGAAGGTCTGAGTCAGATGCACAGAATTGGCAGGTGCATGGTTATGATGGAGCTGTCTAGAGTGTGTCATCCACAGGTCTGTTTATCTGCATTGCGCAGGATCACGAAGGCAATGGATCAACTCCAGGTGGAACTCTTTGGTCATTTGGCCTTGTGGTGTGTACTTGTGAAGCACCACCATTTTGGAACCCTGGAGAACAGTTCACATGACTTCATTGTTGATGTGCACCTGCCCTGCCATCTTTTTGGCCTTGGAGATGATGAATGTCTCCACTGTGGTGGCTGCACCTTGGTTTCTGGCATTCACCACAATGACTCACAGGCTACTGCCATTGATGGGTGGGACAAATATGAACACAAACGCATGAATGTCCCCTACACATCCCAGTGTTGGAGGACACCTGTTGTTTCATTTGTTCCTGCGGGAAACACGAAAATATATTTTCAGCAGGCTTCATATGTTCGATTAGTCTTGTTCTTTGCGCCTGATGAAGATCCTAGGACGATCATAGAAACATAGGTACACTTTGTTTACTCCACTACGGTTATATAAATAGGCCAACGGTTTTTCCTATAATGGAATAGTCACATAACTGTCATTTTCAACTGACTGCTGTTTGTATGTCAGACAGTTAGTGAAAATATGGGCATTAGACCCTATCATTGGTTACCTAATTCTTGATTGTAACTGTCCTGCATTTTGAAATTCCCAAAATAGAATTAACAAATTTCCCTACCTGCAGATTAATCATGGGGTGATTCTAAATCCCAAACTAACTCTTCCCTACTCTCGCTATGTTAGCATGGTCTTGAACAGAATGCATGGATGTGTGTGGAGTTGTTGCTGTGAGCATTTTTATGGTTTCAGACTATGAATGTAGTTGTTGTGTTCTCTTGTTGTAATGTTTCGAGTGTTGTAACAGTCTTGTTAAACAGCTGTGTACATCTGTTTATGGGAACATGTCTTCTCAACTTGCCTCACATCTTTACACTGAATCTATTGCAGCAAGAAGTGGATTTAATCTCTCTCTTCTCTCTCTCTCTCTCTCTCTCTCTCTCTCTCTCTCTCTCTCTCTCTCTCTCTCTCTCTCTCTCTCTCTCTCTCTCTCTCTCTCTCTCTCTCTCTCTCCTTTCATGTCTCTGTCTGTCTGTCTCTCTCTCTCTGTCTCTCTCTCTCTCTCTCTCTCTCTCTCCTCATCTCTCTCTCTCTCTCTCTCTCTCTCCATATCTGTCTCCCTCTCTCTCTCTCTCTCTTTCTCTCTCTCTCTCTCTCTCCTCCTTTCATATCTGTCTGTCTGTCTGTCTGTCTGTCTCTCTCTCTCTCTCTCTCTCTCTCTCTCTCCTTTCATGTCTGTCTGTCTCTCTCTCTCGCTCTCTTTATCCCTCCCTCCTCCCTCTCTGTCTCTCTCCCTCTCTCTCTGTCTCTCTCCTTTCATGTCTCTATCTCTCTCCCTCTCTCTCTCCTCCCTCTTTCTGTCTCTCTCTGTCTCTCTCCCACCTCTCCCTCTATCCCTCCCTCCTCACAAACTTTATTTGTGACCCTTTGAAAATAAAGTATGTTCTCTCTATCTCTCTCCCTCACTCTCTTTCTTGTCTCTCCCTGTCTGTCTGTCTTGTCTCTCTCCATCCCTCCATCCCCCTCTCTCCTCTCTGTCTCTGCCTACATTGGAAATACATGTTCCCATACATTGAAATGTTGTATTATATTTATTATTTGTTTCGTTTCCTTTTTTTTCTTGTTATTGTTGTGTTATCTTGTTGGTATTTTAAAAGTGGCACTAGAATGTACAATAACATCCCCCTTCCTCCAAAAATGAAACCAGCTGTATTGTTGGGAATTATGTTATTTCTGTCGAGTTTGGCCAGGTGCACCAGTCATGGCAGTGGCGAAATTACCCACACGACCAGTATTGTTGCCAGGGGCTTGGCCTCCAGCACAACAGTAGTCTATGCCCAGCTAATGGTCTGTGGTCACAACAGTGGCTTATGACCAGCGAATGGTCTGTAGTCACAGCAGTGGTCTATGACCAGCGAATGGTCTGTAGTCACAACAGTGGTCTATGCCCAGCTAATGGTCTGTGGTCACAACAGTGGCTTATGACCAGCGAATGGTCTGTAGTCACAACAGTGGTCTATGACCAGCGAATGGTCTGTAGTCACAACAGTGGTCTATGCCCAGCTAATGGTCTGTGGTCACAACAGTGGCTTATGACCAGCGAATGGTCTGTGGTCACAACAGTGGTCTATGCCCAGCTAATGGTCTGTGGTCACAACAGTGGCTTATGACCAGCGAATGGTCTGTAGTCACAACAGTGGTCTATGACCAGCGAATGGTCTGTGGTCACAGCAGTGGTCTATGACCAGCGAATCAGACAGTGTCTGTGTGTTTATACACCAAACATACACACCTGGGAGGTTTTATCCTCCTCTTCAGCTTCCAGTGTGTTGATGGCGGGGGTAGGTGTTCAACCCCATGCTGGTCAGTTGGACTTAATGTGGACTTTTCTTTCAAAAAGCAATGACAAGCTACTGAAGGTAAACTTGCCTAGAAAGTTAACGTGGTGTTGATTGCAAGGTCCTGTAAAGGACAATAAGTTTAAGCTTTTTTTTTTTAAAACATCCCTTATAATCAAGAGAAATAAATCACATATATTAATTGGCATTCATGAAAGAAGTAGAGATTAGAGAACACCAGGCAGTATAATAATTGGAAGACTTAGATGTCCCAGGGCCAAATCCCATTGTGTTTATTAGCTTTCAAGTTTTGTATTCTTAGGTTTCCTTGGGTTATCAACTTTCCCCGTAATCCCATATATCCATATGAGGAACACAGCAGCGGATCGTGTCACGTTGGTAACTTACGGGGTATGTGAGCCGGTCGCTCAGAAAGCAGTGGCAAACTACTGAGCGTAATCTTGCTAAAAACATCAACAGCTGAAAAATGCTGGTGTTGACTGCAATATCCTGTAAGGGATATGCAACTTTAATTTTTTTTTAAAATTCATAAGTGTGTTCTCTAATCTCTACTTTCCTTTTTTCAATATGAGTGCCAGTAATTACCTGGTAATTTATTTCTCTTGCTAGTTGAATGGCGTCTTGGGTTTCCCCAACAGTTGACATCCCAGATAAATAAGTGGAAACATACATACCAGTTTGGATTACATGTACTTGAAATGCCAGTTTGACTCACATTTAAATTCACATCTAGCGCTAGCTTACTTTACATATTGTAATTCTTGTGCCACTTCGATTTCTGTGTTTAGTTACTATGCCAGTTTTGTTTATGCTTTTATTTTGGTTTAGCTTGATCAGATTTGATCAGATGTGGGCGGTATTCAAGGCTTATTCCATTTGGCCATTTATTATGCTGCTGGTTTTTCTTTATAAAACAACCGGAGGAAAACCACTTTGAATAAATCAGCAATTACCTTTAGACTTGCAATTTGTACAGTGACTTGGCATACCAGATGTCCTTATTAGAATTGTTGTTGGTTACTGCAGAGGAGAATACATACACTGTCGATGTTTCTGCCCTGTTAGCTGCGAAAGTGCTTACTTATTTTATATGGAAATGCACCCACCAGCTGGCCATGTTGTAAGCCACTCATTTAAATACGCCACTGATCAGATTTTGGTTCGTATATTTGTGCTTGCTGTGTCACTCAGAATTTTCATTTGATCTAATTATGCATGCTTCTGACTGCTTGCGTATTTTTTTTTTTTTTTGTTTGGTGTTTTTCCTTTTTTTAAATGTTATTTCATCTAGGCTTATGATAGGCTGCATCCTGAGGAAACAGTGACTTGCACCCCGCTAGCCTTGCGCAAAAACAAAAAATCATCCTACGTCCAAAAATCAAATTCTTTCAGCGTAAGTGGAAACTGTGCTGCTGATTCTACAGCGCTGTGCTAATTTTTTTTGTTTTGCATTTAGCTTGTCACTTAACACAAATCTGGCTGAGTTTTGTTTGTTTGTTTGTTTTGAGGGGATTGGATTGTTTACCCAGTTATTTTGCTTGTTAAAATTGTGTTAAATAATATCTTAATAAGTTATTCTTATAAGCTCCATGGGTGAATTAATTTGTCATATTAATTGTGTTATTTTCATTGCTTAGAAACAGAAGCTATACATATATATCTTTAAAAAAAAAAGTCCTGCTAGTTTTAAACTCTAATGACTTCATGTGTACACAAAGTCTCTGTACAGTTTTGACTTTATTAACTAACTTTACATGAAACTATTAGTTGTAGGTGTAAGAATGTTACAGGATGCCTCTAAAGTTCTTGTAATTTTAAACTTTATTAACTAACTTTACATGAAACTATTAGATGTAGGTGTAATAATGTTACAGGATGCCTCTAAAGTTCTTGTAATTTTAAACTTTATTAACTAACTTTACATGAAACTATTAGGCGCAGGTGTAAGAACAAGGAGAAAAGGTGTAACAGGATGCCTCTAATTTTCTTGTATAGTTGTAAACTTTATGTACAGTAGACATTTAAATTGTATTGTCTATAAAACTGTTCACCTTTAAACTTTTAATAACTCTTTATTTGAAATATTACTGCATATCCATAAGTCCTTGTACAGTTGTAAACGTAATAAATTATAGATCTGTAAATGTTTTTAACACAATGTACAGTGACAGATTCTTTGAATTTTTAAAACGTTAATAAATTTTACAAACCCAACTATATTTCCTGCTAGCTGAATGACAGTGATAAACACATAGGACAGAACTATCTCAGTACTTTGAGTAACCTCAAAAACAACAGCAGAAGTTAGAAAAAAGCTCCTTTACCATTATGAGAAGCAGGGTATGTACTTGCCTTCAGCAGTCATATCTGACTACTTGTTGCTGCATCCTGTTGGCAGGAAGCTTCCAGTCTGGTGTGTCTGCCAGGGGATTCTCTTCTCTGCTTGTTGAAGTTTCTGTCGGGATTCTTGTCTCCTCTGCTTGTTGAAGTTTCTGTCAGGGGATTCTTGTCTTCTCTGCTTGTTGAAGTTTCTGTCAGGGGATTCTTGTCTTCTCTGCTTGTTGAAGTTTCTGTCAGGGGATTCTTGTCTTCTCTGCTTGTTGAAGTTTCTGTCAGGGGATTCTTGTCTTCTCTGCTTGTTGAAGTTTCTGTCAGGGGATTCTTGTCTCCTCTACTTGTTGAAGTTTCTGTCAAGGGATTCTTATCTCCTCTGCTTGTTGAAATAGTCTCCTTTCACTGAGTCAAGATAGTTCTTTAGTCAGAAGTTTTTCCTGAGTGTTTTGAGTCTTTCCCCAATGTTTTCATGTTTCGCTTGCACTATCTTTGTATCATAGCTGTGGAAGTCCAGTTTTCCTGATAATATTTGCCAGCTCCAACATTCGTCTCAGAAAACGCATCTCCGCTGCCTCCATACTCTTCTTAGTGTCAACACAGAAGCAACAAACAATATATTGCACCATTTCTTGCCTGACATATTTCACTGCATCTCTCAGGTGCATACTTCAGATATGAAATGAATAAAATAATAATACTTTGACTGAAATATTAAATACATAATCACTGAGATTCAGATGTGGAGTATGTTATATCTACGATGGTCTAAGATTTAAAAGAAGTCCTGTTTATATAGCAATAGCGAACATCGCCTAATTAATATATTTGAGCAATAAATTATTTGGTGAATACAGAATACAAAATGTGTTTTCTTTCTTAACTCTACAATTGCTAATAAGCAAATGTTCTGTGATGGCTAACTTTGAAGTTTTATGACCTGTCAACTGCACAGGCATTTATCTTGTTAGTTTGTTCGTTGACATTCCAAGATTCACTGCATACAGCAGAACAGGCTCCAAATACAATTTCAGATTGATCAATTATCATTGATTAACATAGGATTATTTCTATGATAAATTATAAAGATCTATAAACATGGATTTGCCACCATGCTGCATACATTATAAACAAATATTTAATGTTTGTGTCATTGGTTGTATAACACAGAAACGTATGCATATTCTTGAGATTCTGTCCTTGTCCTTGATTATACAGTATTTAAGTATCGGGCACTATTAATATGAAATTAATTATATGATCATTTAACAAAGACATGATTTTCGTTCCATAATAAATTATAATGGCATGAATATGGAATTTTTTCCCTGGAAAAATTCTAAAATATTAATATAGGATTCTTTCTATGATAAATTATAAAGACTATAAAAACAAATTGTTAAACACCTATAAACACGAATTGTTAAGGGCCTATAAACCTGAATTGTTAAAGACCTGTAAACATGGATTGTTAAAGACCTGTAAACATGGATTGTTTTTTCCTGATAAATTATGAAATGTTAATATGGGGTTCGTTCTATTGTAAATTATGAAGTAATGTTATTGTGTGATTCTTTCCATTATATATTGTATGATTCTTTTCCCCAATGCACCATAAAGGTCTGCAAACTGGATTCATTTTCATGATAAATTATGAGGACATGAATTAGTGATTTTGCTGTTTCCATGACAAAATATAAAGATAATATAAAATCATTTCCATTATATATTATTCAGACATGTTAATAGACATCAGATGCATTCCATTATAAAGAGATTATTTTCATTTTAGGTTATAAAGACATATGCATATTGAATTCTTCAATAACTGATTATATATTAATGAATACAGGATTCTTCACATAATAACGTAAATATTCTAATGCTTTATGGCATTCTTCTAATATATTATGTGAGTTTTGTTTCTTTTTATCATGAATTATAGGGACTTGTAATGCTTATGTTCTTTTCTATGACAGATTGTAAAGATAAAAGGAATATGGCATTGAACTATAAATTATAAATACATTTTAAAATAAGATTATTGTCATAAGAAATTATAAAGACACATTATCAGATTCTTTAATTGAGAAATTGTAAATACATAAAGAATATATGATTATTTCTGTAATAAGTTATAAAGAAATGAAATAGAGATCTCTTCGATTATAAATCATTGAATAAAAGATGAATATTAGCATAAAGCCATATTTGACGAACAAGTTATAGATACAATATTAAGGATCTGGAACATTCTGAGATTCTGTACGTACATATTGCCAGCTTCACTGCTGTGTATGTGGGGGATAAGTCAATAAACTGTTGACAATTTTCAGCAGTAGTTTCCCCTCTTAAGTGTATTCGAAAGATTTACTGGCTTAGTGAATCAACAGTGAAATCCAAACTGTGCGGAACTAAAAAGGCACTCTGAAAGTGGTCAAATTGTTTAAGAACTTGCCTACTGGCACCTTGCCATCTTGAAAGTCGATAGTTTTTTTACGATGTGCTTTAGAACAGGCACAACTACAAGCCATGGCGGGAACCAGGGATGGAGCTATACCTCTCTATAGCACAAAGCCTGGGTTGAATTGTAGAGACCATGTGTTGCCCATGCAGCATGATCTCTTTCTTGGCCTGCTTACTTTACTCCAGAGGAAAGGTAACATTAACACACTTGGAACAAGACAAGCTGCCGGATCCGCATAGCATTGGTCTAACCATCCACCTGTAGAAGCTTCGATCCTAGTCCAGTTGCCAACCAAGGCTTAGGGCCTGGTCTGCCCTGCCATGACATTTAATCTTTAAGTTGCATTTCCTTGCACTAAGATAATGCTTGTATCCTCCCAATTGCGCGCCTAAGAACTTGCCTTTTATTGTAATAATCAAAGACAGTGATCACAAGAAGAAATGATGAAGAAAACATAATATGTGTGAACTTCTTCTTCTTCTTTGTCCTTGATCCCTTTTGGAGCATAGGATCTCACCCAATTCGTGCCAAGCTGTCATATGCTTATCTCTTTTAGATCCTTCCATGTGCTTGCTTGCTTGTGTTCGCTGGCTGTAAACTCCAGCGCAAAGTCCTGTATGCCGGATGAAAACATCCTTTTGTCCAACATCAGTGTGATGTCATACAGGACCTGAGGTTTGCGTGAGTATCCGTTGTCCCATGTCTGGCTTACTGGTGTGCAGACTGGTGGTTCCTCGCCGTGCAGGCAGACACTCTCCGACTTAGGAGGAATCAATGATCCTACTGACTTTAGTCAGGGCCCCAAAGGGACCTGTTACCCGGGACACTCGGCGAGGACGCGTCAATAGGTCTTGGCCAGTATATAACCCGGCCCTGGTGCCTTGGAAACACCTCTGTGTCCCACTCCTTCCATGTTTTATTCATCTTCTTCATCTTTCGTTCGCTTGAAATTTGTCTATAACTGCAATATTGTCTCTTTATGAATTGAACTGTCCTTGTTAGTTCACTCAGTGGTCCATGGAGTTTTATCTTCCATTGTCATTTCTCTAGGCTAGAATGTTTGCCTAGATATGTTGGATTTCGGGCAGTATTGGAGTACGTGATCCATCTGCTATCTGCGACGCCAATCCACACGTTCACATGGCTGATTCACCAATCTTGAATTTTGAATGCATGTGGTTGCATAATCTATTGTGTCCTGTTCTGAGGCGCAGAATAATGACTTGTTCTGGTCTGTCCATAATGTGGTAGTCATCTTGAGTAGGTTTTGGTGGCTTTCTGACTGACTTGATCATTCTTTTCTTTTTGTGGTATGTAGCGGGCACATCAGGCTGTTCTTCTTGTGTTCCTTCCTTAGCTAATTGATCAGCTGTCTCAATTCTGGGTACTCTACAGTGAGATGGTATCCACTGTATGGTGACCTTATGCTGGCTGCCAAGTTTAGAAAGCAGTGTCCTTAGTACTGGCAATTTCCCAGAATGGAGTGCCTCAAGTACTGATTTTGCATCTATTTATCTCTATCTCAAATTCTTTTGTCTATGTGTATTTCTTCTTCTTCTTCTTCTTCTTCTTCTTCTTCTTCTTCTTCTTCTTCTTCTTCTTCTTCTTCTTCTTCTTCTTCTTCTCCTCCTCCTCCTCCTCCTCCTCCTCCTCCTCCTCCTCCTCCTCCTCCTCCTCCTCCCTCCTCCTTCTTCTTCTTCTTCTTCTTCTTCTTCTTCTTCTTCTTCTTCTTCTTCTTCTTCTTCTTCTTCTTCTTCTTCTTCTTCTTCTTCTCCTTCTTCTTCTGCATTCATCCGGAGTGTTTTTTCAGACGTAATTGTGGTGTGTCTCATTATGCACCCTTAGAGCCAGAGGAGCCAGTGACTGGCCAGCACATCCGACTTCAGCGTGCATTTTTAAAACCAGGTTAGCATTCCTGGGGCTATGTGTATTTAGTTCTCTCTCTATTCTCATGAGAGTGTCACATGAGGGAGTTTCCAGTTACACTATTATCAGGTTTTTTTTTCAGTGCATGTCATACCCACCGCCAGTCTTTTCTTCACTCCTTGGTTTACTGGTATCTATTTTAGTTCTCTCCATGAGCTCCTCCTGAGAATCAATTCACTTACCTTGCAGGATATAAAAACAGTCAAAATAATTTGAATTGGGCAGTTGCGAAAATAGAAGAAAATTGGAGACAAAAATGAATAATATGGCGAGGGCATAGACGGAACAGCATGAGATAGCAACATTTACGAAGACTTCTATTTTTCAGTTAGCAATAAAGAGCTGAGATTAAATTAACTAGACGTGCTGAGAATAAATTAACTAAATATGCTGAGAATAAATTAACTAGATATGCTGAGAATAAATTAACTCAGCTTGCAAGGACCCCCCCCCCCCCCCCCCCCCCCCCCCCCCCCGGCTCACTTTGAACTCAGGCGTAGTCCATACACATGTTACTACTGCTAGTGCACTGGACAGGATATGAAAATAGCCATAATTGTATTCAATTATCACTTGAAGATTCCTGTAAAATTCGAAGACATTTGAAATTCTGTCTACATATGAGCGTAGGTGGCACTGTCCTTTGTGACTGATGTGCCCAGGTGGTGGTATACTGACCAAGATTCTCCACACATGGGTACTCGTGGTCTCTCCGGGAAAGTGCAGGTGGACAGTGTGATACTGGCCATACCACCATTGTGGTCACAACAAAGACAGAGCCAACACCGGATGTCCAGTATGTTTCAATAGCTTGTTAGTGTAGTTATGAAGGTGGCCAAGGGGTTACGGACACTGTTCATAATCCTGCATACCCCATTTAAAACACAGCTGCCGGTGATTTTGCAACAGACTGCCTTGCATTGGTTTTTTATTAAGAGATATGGGCGCTGAACGTAAACTTGCCCAGGAATCACAAACAGTCTAACAATGCTGCGGTTGTCTGCTACATCCTGTAAAGGATACGCAACTAACCTTATGGTCACTTTATTTGTACTTTAATCAGAAACAGGATTCTCAGTTAATGTTCGCTTCTTCTTGTTTTTGTTTTTTGTTTTTTGTTTTTTTTTTGTTTGTTGAAAAAATGCATTTGTATTGACTAACCTAACAATATGCACAGCATTTGTTGATGTTTTCCTGTTGTTCCTTGCATGGTTGTTAATCGGTCTATGTGGTGTCTATTGTCCTCAAATGCAATGGTTGTTGTCCTCAGATGTAATAGCTGTTAGGCTGGGACTTCCTCACCGTCCACCTGTAGCTTAGGGTTAGTGAATGTGGTGTCACAATCCCAACATATCGGTTTCAGAGTCCACTGTAGGCGATTTGGAAGCAGACTATTTGTGTAGATTTTAACACTGGTTTGAGCGTCGGCCATTCAGAAAGTAATGGCAAACTACTAAACATAAGATTGCCTAGAAAATACAGACAGCCAAAAAATGTTGGTGTTAATTACAACATCATGTAAAGATTATGCAGTTATCAACTATGGACTTCTTGCTGTTAGTTGGTGTGTGTTATGTTTGTTAGTCTATGGACTAATGTCTCTTTGTTGACATATGGAGTGGCCGTTTGCAGGCATAATAGCTGTTAGTATGCAGATATACTGTCTGTTCACCTTCCAGTACAATGGCTGTTTACCTTCCAGTATAATGACTGTTTACCTTCCAGTATAATGGCTGTTTACCTTCCAGTATAATGGCTGTTCACCTTCCAGTATAATGGCTGTTTACTTTCCAGTATCATGACTGTTTACCTTCCAGTATAATGGCTGTTTACCTTCCAGTATAATGGCTGTTTACCTTCCAGTATAATGGCTGTTTACCTTCCAGTATAATGGCTGTTTACCTTCCAGTATAATGGCTGTTTACCTTCCAGTATAATGGCTGTTTACTTTCCAGTATAATGACTGTTTACCTTCCAGTATAATGGCTGTTTACTTTCCATTATAATGGCTGTTTACCTTCCAGTATAATGGCTTTTTACCTTCCAGTATAATTGCTGTTACCTTCCATCTACCTTGCAGTGATTGGCCAGATTTCTCATCCGTCAAGTACACATATAGCGGAACAGTCACTGAGGTTTCGTAATCAATTGTATTGGTAGATGTAACTCTGGCAGACGTACTGCATGTTGGTGGCAGGAAATGAAATAACAAAAACTGCCAGACATTTTATGTCAACCTAATTTATGTAGGGAGCCAAGATGGCGTAGTGGTTAGATTGTTTGCTTACCAAGACATTTATTCTGGGATCAGACCATTGTCAAGTGTATTAGAAACCCACCAACAGCGAGACAGTTATTACTATCCTTAGTGATTTTACACACTGAAGCCACAAACAGTATGTTGCACGATTTATTGCCTGGCATATCGGGAGGCGTTAGCAATAAAGCAGTCCCAGTTGGTTTTGTGTAAACAGAAAAAAATTCTTTCTAAATTTGAAATTACCATGAGGATAACAGAAGCTCCTGTGACTGTGTGTTTTAATTGTTTCAGCTAAAGTATGATTCATCTACTCACGTCATATGATATACAACCCTGTAGTATGCACCTGACGACTTGCAGTGAAATATACCAGGCAATAAATTGTGCATCATATTGTTTGTGTCTTCTGTGTATATTACTATGATAACTGAGCAAAACAGGTGAGCCTGTACCACATCAAACAAAACAGGTGAGCCTGTACCACATCAAACAAAACAGGTGAGCCTGTACCACATCAAACAAAACAGGTGAGCCTGTACCACATCAAACAAAACAGGTGAGCCTGTACCACATCAAACAAACAAACAGTCACTTACAAGGGCTGACGTTGGTCCCATCTTGCCTGTGCAAACTTGCCAAGAAATCACAAACAGCAAACACAAACAAACTTTATTTTCAAAGGGTTAAGAATTGGGCACACAGGCCCGTCTAACATTCTGTCCAGCCAAAAAATGTGGGTATTGACTGCAACATCATGTAAAGGATATGCAACTTTAACAATACTGTAATACTTTTTTTTTTTTGCGCTCGCTCGCTTTAAACTCAAGTGTAGTCCATACACACTATTTATAATTGTGATGGACTGAATTTTGCATTTGGATTAGCTTTCCCTATTAACAGTGTCCCTCGCCATCAGGCGAACCCACTCCGACTTCAGAGGTACTTGTAACATACGTCCCCCAAGCCAAGGTCGACACGTAAACATTTTAGTCCAGCTGTCCAGTGTAGGGATTGAACCGCTTACCTCGGCATCAGCACAACTGATGTTTAAGAACGCTTATTCTTACCCATTCGACCATGCTGACCTGTGTCCGTAATACGACCTAGGAATATTGTCCATTAGTTACCATGCATGCATTATAACACTGTAATTAGTTCTTATTGTTTTTTTTTCTTCCCCACATTACTCCCATTGCTGACAAACCCCCATTTTTTGTTCTGTTATTGCTAACCCTTACCTGTTATTTGAATGCCTCCTGATACACCTTGTTTACACCTGACCCCCCATCCCCATCCCACAGGGCGCAACAGAGCTGAGGAACGACCTGCAGAGTCACCAGCCAGCCGCCAACTTTTTAGCTTGGAAGAACAAACAGTTTTTCAAACCAAACTTCCTCAGTGTAAGTGTGTGCATGTAGGCAGAGTAAACGTGTTTATGTAGGCAGTGTCTGGATGTGCATGTAGGCAGCGTAAATGTCTTTGTGTAAGGCAGTGCATGTAGACAGTGTAAGGCAGTGCATGTAGACAGTGTAAGGATATGCATATAGGCAACATCAGCCTTTTAATGTAGGCAGTGCAAGTATGATGGTAGACACATAAGTGGGTAGTGTAAGTTTATGTAAGTTGGCAGTGTAAACATATTGATGTAGGCAGTGTAAGCATATCCATGTATGCAACATATGTTTGTGCATATAGGCTGCCTTAAAATTTGCATGTAGGCAGTGTAAGGGGATATGTATGTGGACAATTTACATGTGTAGACAGCGTAAGGATGATTGTGGGCAACATAAGGGTGTGCATGTAGGCAGTGTAAGGACACGTGAGTAGGCAATGTATATGTATTCATGTAGGCAGTGTAAGCATATAGGCAGAATGAATGTGTGCATGTAAGCAGTAGAAGTGTGCATGTAGGCAGTAGAAGTGTGCATGTAGGCAGTGGAAATGTGTGCATGCAGGTAGTGTGTGCATGTAGGCAGTTTAAGTGTGAGTATGTAGACTGTGTATGCATTTGCATGTAGGCAGTGCGTGTATGTAGTTAGTGTAAGTGTATAGGTAGATAGTATATATGTGTTCAGGGGACAGCTGAAGAAACAAACATAATTTTTCTTTTACACCAGAAACATCAAACAATTATTTTCATCAAATAGCTAAAGAACATAATTGTTTTTGTTTAACCAGGAACATCAAACAAAATGTTTTTGTTAAAACTAGAAATGTCAAACACAATTTTTCTGTTGAATAACAAAGGAAACATCAAACGTAAATGTTCTTGTTAAACAACTAAAAAACATCAAATGTAATTACATTGTTTAAGCAGCCCAAAAATATCAGACTTAGTTGTTTTTGTTAACAGCTGAAGAAACACCAAACATAATTTTCATTTATTCTTCAAACATCCAAAGACACAAACATAATTGTTTGAAGCTTTCAAAGAAACATAAAAAAACCTAAATAATAGTCTTTTTTGTTTGTGTTTATTTAGGTGACTCAGCAAATATAAAACATATTTCGCATACTATTTTAATCAACCAAAGAAAATTCAGATGTAATTGTTTTTAGTTCAAATTGCAGAAAAACCACAAGATATTCGTTATCATTGGTCTAATGTTTAAAATGATTGCACATTAGCATTGCCCTGTAATCCGCAGCTTTAAGGGTTTTCAACTAAAATGTATTGGGCTTCATCTAAAATATAGGTCAGCATGGCTGATTGGATAAGAGCTTTTACTCTTAAACTTCCAAGGTGTGCTGATGCCAAAGTAGCGGGTTCAATCCCGTCACACAAATAAACCAGGCTTTGACCAAAATGTTGACTTCTCGTCCTTGACTTGAGGACGTAAATTGCAAGTACCTTAGAAGTCGGAGTGGGTTTGGCTGATGGCAAGGGACACTGGTAATAGGAAAAGCTAATCCACGTGAAAAAAATCAATCCAGAGCACTCATGAGTAGTAGTGCATGTATAGACTATGTTTTAAAAATCATTCTAAAATATCTTCTTTCACCTCTAGACAGGGGAGGTTGTTAATAAATCAGAGCAGGGAGATTACTCAAACTACAAAACGGGGAATCTACTATAGAGAGGATAAATTACTAATACAGGTGACGGTAATGGATATTAATACAGTCTGGGGCATAGAGTGATTGCAGTTTATAACCCTTATTTTAACCAATAGTTCTCACAGTGGCATCAGGGTTTGCTTAGAGATTTTAGATAACGGCTGATTAGCATACTTAATTTCTATGAGCCAAAGTTTGACTTCATGGGGGGAGTTTGACAGTGGGTATTTAGTGAATATGGAGTATGTAAGCAGCAGGAAACAATCACTGGTTGTGGTAAAATTGAGAATATTGGGGCTGGTTTCATGTTGATGCCGGACATAGATTTCTTGTATTTGGAGTTATTTAGAACACAAACACACGCTGGTGTCTAGACTCATCTACATCATGGGTGTACATAACCTAACTCTTCTCTTACATATGTGTGCGCACGCGCGCACACACACACACACACTTTCTCAAACTGCGAATACAAACCCATTGTAGCGCACGCCCAAACACAAATACACACATGCATGCTCTCCCCCTTCCTTCCTTCCTCTCTGTCCCCATCTCGCTCTCCCTGTCTCTCTCTTATTCACTCTTGTCTCCCTCCCTCCCCTGTTTGTCTCTCTCTCTGCTCTCTCTCTCTCTCTCTCTCTCTCTCCTCTCTCTCTCTCTCTCTCTTCTCTGTCTCTCTTGCTCTCTCTCTCTCTTGCTCTCTCTCTTTGTCTCTCTCTCTCTCTCTTTCTCTCTCTCTCTCTCTCTCTCTCTCTCTCTCTCTCTCTCTCTCTCTCTCTCTCTCTCTCTCTCTCTCTCTCTCTCTCTCTCTCTCTCTTTGTCTCTCTCTGAAAATATGAGCACCCATAACATCTAGACAAGGTTTTTAACAGTAGCATCTTACTATTTAGAGCCTTGATAAACATGACCAACATTACTTGAATTCGCTTTGATGCTGTCTTTCTTTTCTTTCTTTTTTTTGGGGTGTTTTTTGTTTGTTTTGTAAATTTTGTATTCTAGTGCTTATTGTCCCTGTTGAATGTTTGTTTTGGTTGTTAGAACCCAGACTTGATTCTTTTTGATGTTACCTTGAATGGTTCTGTTTTGCTGTGACTTGTCCTGCAACCTGTAAAGATAAACCTGTATGTATAGAATATATTTCATTCACATAAGTCGGTATCAACTGTGACAAAAAGTATATCTTTCAATAGTTTACTCCATATTTATAGTTACCAGGTTGTTTTTAGTCCAGAGAGTGTGAAGATTTGTAAACGCCTGCCTTTATTGCACACAAGTTCTTCCATAAGTTGTCCAGTCTGTTGTCCTATAGGCCATACCAGGAGGTTCTCATACGCCACACTGGGAGGTTCTCAAAGGCCTTGTAGAGAGGGTCTTATAAGCCATGCAAGGTTTTCATTGGCCATGCAGGAAGATTTGCATAGACCATGCAGGGATTTCACAGGTCATGCACAGTTTTCATTGGCCATGCAGGGTTTTCACAGGCCACACAGTGAGATTCTCATAGGTCATACAGGGAGGTTCTTATTGGCCATGACAGGAAATACCTTTGTAATGGTTACTGACAGCTGGATTAGGATTTGGTGCCTTTCAGTTTAGAGGTGGATGCCGTATATCTAAGCCACTCTGCCTTCAAACTGTTTGAACATGTTACTCCACATAGTCTAGATTTTTGACTGTCCATAAACATTTTTTGTGGGGAGAAATTAATGTGTTGGTTTCCTCTTGCATTCCATATGCCTTACAGTTATAAGCTCTTCAGTATTATTTTTCAGTTTTTTAACAATTTATGTTTAATCCATGAACCTACATGTGTATCGAGTTTAAATGGGGGTTTAAACAGCAAGAGGATCAGTTTCATTGCACTGGGTTTTCCCCCATCTGGCTCAGTCTCTTTCTGCAGGGTTCTGTAGCTCCAGCGATGACCCCCAGGAGTCTTCATGAAAATTGCACTTATGAACCAAATGAGGTAGTCCAGAATGGAACCTACAACCTTTGGAGTGGGAGGCAGGTGGTACAACCACTTCACCATGGAGACTCTGTGTGTGTATCAAGTTATCCCTGTTTAATGATGGTTATATTTGTTGTTGGTTTCTGTTATGACTGGTACCTTGTCATCTTGACAGACAATAGTTTGTAAAATGGAGTTATACCTCTCCATAGCACACAGTCTGAGCTGAGTTTAGAGACCATGTGTTGCCCATGCAGCATGATACCTCTCTCGGCCTGTCTAGTTTACTCCAGAGGAAAGGTAACACCAATACGTCTGGAACAAGACAAGCTGCGGATGTTGCTGGATCAGCAATGCCTTAACTGTCCACCTATCGGAGCTTCCATTCTAGTCCTGTTACAGGCCAAGGCTTATTACCTGGTCCACCCTGCCATGGCATGAAGTCTTTAGGTTGCATTTCATCGCCCTAGGGTAAGGCTTGTAGCCTCCCAATTGCACTCCTTTGCCCGAAGCTATTGGTACAATGTGGGGTGTCAGGTTTGGTGAGCGCTGCCCAACATTCGGCGCTAACAGAAAGCAGGTAGTACCGTCTACTGTGATACAGTAGCATAGTCATATCTGACTAAGACCTGACTTATATATATATATATATATATATATATATATATATATATATATATATATATATATATATATATATATATATATATATACACTCTGTGTATGTATGTTAGATTCATTGATTCACTTTTCTATATACTCATTTTTGCTCGTATACTAATTTTCATTTAACATTTTTGCCTTTCTAATTTCATTATCATTATCATTATTTATAATTCCTTGAGTGATTACATACTGTCTGGGTAGTTTTGTTAATGGATTTTGTTATCCAAGTAATGGTTTTTGTTTCCAGAGTAATGGTTTTTGTTGTCCTCTGATCAAGTGTCTTAGAGTTGAAGTGCCTTGTTTTTGTCATTGATGCGTCCAAAGGATCAGTTCTTTACCAGGTCTTGCTAACTGTCCTCTGGAATTCAGTCAGGAGAAACTGTCTGTGTAATATTGCATGCCCTGACCATCTATGCCAGTAGTTTGAGGGACTTTACAGTAATAATGTGATTATTCGTTCTTTCACTACCGGACAATTGTTATTTTAAAATTTTGGCATAGGGGTCAGAAGAAATAAACTGATAACTATGTGGGATTGAATGGGTTAAGTAACATCTAGGACAGTGTTGTTAACAGTAACATCTAGAACACAATGGGCAAAAGTAATAGCTGTCTGTGACTGAAGGTGTTAAAGTAACAGCTAGAACAGAAGAGTTAACAGTAACATCTGTAGCACAATGGGCAAAAGTAATAGCTGTCAGGGACTGAAGGATGTAAAGTAACAGCTAATGCAAAAAATTTAACGGGGTGGGGAGAAAGTAGTAACTTTATAAAGGAGTTAAGGAAACAGCTATGACAGAAAAGTTAACAACATAATCTAGAATACAGTGGATAAAGGTAACAGCTAGGATAGAAAAGTTAACATCTAGAACAGTGGATAAAAGTAACAGCTAGGACAGAAAAGTTAACATCTAGAACACTAGTGGATAAAAGTAACAGCTTGGATAGAAAAGTTTACATCTAGAACAGTGGATAAAAGTAACAGCTAGGACAGAAAAGTTAACATCTAGAACACAGTGGATAAAAGTAACAGCTAGGACAGAAAAGTTAACATCTAGAACACAGTGGATAAAAGTAACAGCTAGGACAGAAAAGTTAACATCTAGAACACAGTGGATAAAGGTAACAGCTAGGATAGAAAAGTTAACATCTAGAACACAGTGGATAAAAGTAACAGCTAGGACAGAAAAGTTAACATCTAGAACACAGTGGATAAAAGTAACAGCTAGGACAGAAAAGTTAACATCTAGAACACAGTGGATAAAAGTAACAGCTTGGATTGAAAAGTTAACAATAATATCTAAAGTACATTGGGTAAAACTGATTGTCTAGGACTGAGTTAAAGTAACAGCTAGGCCTGAAAAGTTAACAATTACACCTAGAACACAGTGGGTAAAAGTAACTGCTCGTACTGGAAAGTTAACAATTATATCTAGAGCACATTGGGTAAAAGTAATTGTCTGGGACTATGGGACTGAGTTAAAATAACAGCTAGGACAGAAAAGTTAACATTGACATCTATAACACAGTGGGGAAAAGTAATAACTGTCTGATAGAGTTAAGGAAACAACTAGGACAAAGTTAACAGTAACATCTAGAACACAGTGAGAAAAAGTAATAACTGTCTGGGAGTGAAGGAGTTAAAGCTACAGCTAAGACATAAAAGTTAACAGTAACATCTAGAATAAAGTGGGCAAAAGTAATAACTGTCTGGGACTGAAAGAGCAGAGAAAGTATTTTTGTACTGAAGGGCGTAACCGAACACAGATGCAGAGTTTCTTGGTGCAGGAACAGTTCAAAGGGAAAAAATTTGTGTTGTCCAACATTCTGATCGATTCTCTAAATTCTCCAGGATAAGCCTGGCGAAGGAAAAGACCTGCCCACTCCTATCTCCACTCCAACTCAGAGCAGGAAAAACCGCCGAAGGTCCAACTTGTTTAATGTAAGAGCTGAGACATGTTGCCTTTTCAGTGGGTTGGTGTCCTTATTGTGATGTCTTGCACAAAGTTAGTCACTTATATACCGAGTTGAGCCAGTTTCCCTCACTAAGTTTAAAAGTCCTCGCTGGTTCCAGAGGAGCAGTGGGATTTATAATTATTAATATCTCCTGTGAAATTATTGATCAGCAGTGTTACAATATGTAGCAGTGATATTTTTATGGTTGATGTAAATCATAATGCTGGGTGTGCTTTTTGGTGTTTATGGAAAATCTATGCAGTTGTTTTTATTATATTAAAAAATCTGTCAAGCTATAACTTCATGTAAAGTATTCTACCCATAGTTTGAAACATAAATATTCTATAAGGGAATATAAAAAATCATTGCTAGGTATTTTTACGGGGGAAAAAAAAGAAAAGAAAATGTGAGGGAAGATGTTTAAGAGTGACTGAATTTGTGTGAGATACATACAGTGTCTGTGTGACCACCCATATTTTCAAATTCACGATTTGTGTGACTATTTGTGACCACCAACTTTCTCAAATTCACGATTTGTGTGTGACCACCATCTCTCTCAAATTCACTAATTGTGTGTGACCACCATCTCTCATATTCACGATTTGTGTGTGACTATTTGTGACCACCAGCTTTCTCAAATTCACAATTTGCATGTAACCACCATCTCTCTCAAGTTTACAATTTGTGTGTGACCACCCACTCTCTCTAATTTACAATATTTGTGTGACCACCATCTCTTTCAAATTTACGAATTGTGTGTGACCTCTCACTCTCTCAAATTCACAAATAGTGTATGGCTATTTGTGACCACCAGCTTTCTTAAATTTACAATTTGTTGGTGACCACCAACTCTCTCAGATTCATGATTTGTGTGTGACTATTTGTGACCACTATCTCTCTCAAATTCACAATTTGTGTGTGACCACCCACTCTCTCAAATTCACGATTTGTGTGTGCCCACCCACTCTCTCAAATTTACAATATTTGTGTGACCACCATCTCTCTCATATTCACAAATTGTGTGTGACCTCCCACTCTCTCAAATTCACAATTTGTGTGTGACCACCATCTCTCTCAAATTCACAATATGTGCGTGGCTATTTGTAACCACCAGTTTTCTCAAATTTACAATATTTGTGTGACCACCATCTCTCTCAAATTCACAATATGTGCGTGGCTATTTGTAACCACCAGTTTTCTCAAATTCACAATTTGTGTGTGACCACCATCTCTCTCAAATTCACAATATGTGTGTGACTATTTGTAACCACCAGTTTTCTCAAATTTACAATATTTGTGTCACCACCATCTCTCTCAAATTCACAATATGTGCGTGGCTATTTGTAACCACCAGTTTTCTCAAATTTGCAATATTTGTGTGACCACCATCTCTCTCAAATTCACAATATGTGTAGTGACTATTTGTGACCACCCACTCTCTCAAATTTACAATATTTGTGTGATCACCATCTCTCAAATTTACAATATTTATGTGACCACCATCTCTCTCAAATTCACAAATTGTGTGTGACATCCCACTTGCTCAAATTCATGATTTCTATGTGACTGTCTGTGACCACCAGCTTTCTCAAATTCACATTTTGTGTGTGACCACCATCTCTCTCAAATTCATGATTTGTGTGTGATCTCAACTTCATGATATTTGTGTGTCCACCCACTATCTAAGCTAAGATTTAGAATTTGTGTGTGACTGTCTGTACCGTCTAATCTTTCAAATTCACAATTTGTGTGTGAAGGCCTGTGACCACCCACTCTCTCACAGTCACAACTTGGATGCTCTGTATTGATCGCCCACCCTCTCACAGTCACAACTTGGATGCTCTGTATTGATCACCCATTCTCTCACAGTCACAACTTGGATGCTCTGTATTGATCACCCATTCTCTCACAGTCACAACTTGGATGCTCTGTATTGATCACCCATTCTCTCACAGTCACAACTTGGATTGCTTTGTATTGATCACCCACTCTCTCACAGTCACAACTTGGATGCTCTGTATTGATCACCCACTCTCTCACAGTCACAACTTGGATGCTCTGTATTGATCACCCATTCTCTCACAGTCACAACTTGGATGCTCTGTATTGATCACCCACTCTCTCACAGTCACAACTTGGATGCTCTGTATTGATCACCCACTCTCTCACAGTCACAACTTGGATGCTCTGTATTGATCACCCATTCTCTCACAGTCACAACTTGGATGCTCTGTATTGATCACCCATTCTCTCACAGTCACAACTTGGATGCTTTGTATTGATCACCCACTCTCTCACAGTCACAACTTGGATGCTCTGTATTGATCACCCACTCTCTCACAGTCACAACTTGGATGCTCTGTATTGATCACCCACTCTCTTACAGTCACAACTTGAATGCTCTGTATTGATCACCCACCCTCTCACAGTCACAACTTGAATGCTCTGTATTGATCACCGACTCTCTCACAGTCACAACTTGAATGCTCTGTATTGATCACCCACCCTCTCACAGTCACAACTTGAATGCTCTGTATTGATCACCCACTCTCTCACAGTCACAACTTGAATGCTCTGTATTGATCGCCAACTCTCTCACAGTCACAACTTGGATGCTCTGTATTGATCACCCACTCCTCTCACAGTCACAACTTGGATGCTCTGTATTGATCACCCACCTCTCTCACAGTCCACAACTTGGATGCTCTGTATTGATCACCCACTCTCTCACATTCACAACTTGGATGCTCTGTATTGATCACCCACTCTCTCACAGTCACAACTTGGATGCTCTGTATTGATCACCCACTCTCTCACAGTCACAACTTGGATGCTCTGTATTGATCACCCACTCTCTCACATTCACAACTTGGATGCTCTGTATTGATCACCCACCCTCTCACAGTCACAACTTGGATGCTCTGTATTGATCACCCACCCTCTCACAGTCACAACTTGGATGCTCTGTATTGATCACCCACTCTCTCACAGTCACAACTTGGATGCTCTGTATTGATCACCCACTCTCTCACATTCACAACTTGGATGCTCTGTATTGATCACCCACCCTCTCACATTCACAACTTGGATGCTCTGTATTGATCACCCACTCTCTCACATTCACAACTGGGATGCTCTGTATTGATCACCCACTCTCTCACAGTCACAACTTGGATGCTCTGTATTGATCACCCACTCTCTCACAGTCACAACTTGGATGCTCTGTATTGATCACCAACTCCCTCACATTCACAACTTGGATGCTCTGTATTGATTGCCCACTCTCTCACATTCACAACTTGAATGCTCTGTATTGATTGCCCACTCTCTCACATTCACAACTTGGATGCTCTGTATTGATCACCAACTCCCTCACATTCACAACTTGGATGCTCTGTATTGATCACCCACTCTCTCACAGTCACAACTTGGATGCTCTGTATTGATCACCCACTCTCTCACATTCACAACTTGGATGCTCTGTATTGATCACCCACTCTCTCACAGTCACAACTTGGATGCTCTGTATTGATCACCCACTCTCTCACAGTCACAACTTGGATGCTCTGTATTGATCACCCACTCTCTCACAGTCACAACTTAGGATGCTCTGTATTGATCACCCACTCTCTCACAGTCACAACTTGGATGCTCTGTATTGATCACCCACTCTCTCACAGTCACAACTTGGATGCTCTGTATTGATCACCCACTCTCTCACAGTCACAACTTGGATGCTCTGTATTGATCACCCACTCTCTCACAGTCACAACTTGGATGCTCTGTATTGATCACCCAACTCTCTCACATTCACAACTTGAGATGCTCTGTATTGATCACCCACTCTCTCACATTCACAACTTAGGATGCTCTGTATTGATCACCACTCTCTCACAGTCACAACTTGGATGCTCTGTAATTGATCACCCACTCTCTCACATTCACAACTTGGATGCTCTGTATTGATCACCCACTCTCTCACAGTCACAACTTAGATGCTCTGTATTGATCACCCACTCTCTCACAGTCCACAACTTGGATGCTCTGTATTGATCACCCCACTCTCTCACAGTCACAACTTGGATGCTCTGTATTGATCACCCACTCTCTCACAGTCACAACTTGGATGCTCTGTATTGATCACCCACTCTCTCACAGTCACAACTTAGGATGCTCTGTATTGATCACCCACTCTCTCACAGTCACAACTTGGATGCTCTGTATTGATCACCCACTCTCTCACAGTCACAACTTAGGATGCTCTGTATTGATCACCCACTCTCTCACAGTCACAACTTGGATGCTCTGTATTGATCACCCACTCTCTCACAGTCACAACTTGGATGCTCTGTATTGATCACCCACTCTCTCACAGTCACAACTTGGATGCTCTGTATTGATCACCAACTCTCTCACAGTCACAACTTGAATGCTCTGTATTGATCACCCACTCTCTCACAGTCACAACTTGATGCTCTGTAGTGATCACCCACTCTCTCACATTCACAACTTGGATGCTCTGTATTGATCACCCACTCTCTCACAGTCACAACTTGAGATGCTCTGTATTGATCACCCACTCTCTCAAAAAGGTCCAACAACTTGAAAGATGCTCTGTATTGATCGCCAACTCTCTCACAGTCACAACTTGAATGCTCTGTATTGATCGCCAACTCTCTCACAGTCACAACTTGGATGCTCTGTATTGATCACCCACTCTCTCACAGTCACAACTTGGATGCTCTGTATTGATCACCCACTCTCTCACAGTCACAACTTGGATGCTCTGTATTGATCACCCACTCTCTCACAGTCACAACTTGGATGCTCTGTATTGATCACCCACTCTCTCACAGTCACAACTTGGATGCTCTGTATTGATCACCCACCTCTCACATTCACAACTTGGATGCTCTGTATTGATCACCCACTCTCTCACAGTCACAACGTAGATGCTCTGTATTGATCACCCACTCTCTCACATTCACAACTTGGATGCTCTGTATTGATCACCCACTCTCTCACATTCACAACTTAGATGCTCTGTATTGATCACCCACTCTCTCACATTCACAACTTGGATGCTCTGTATTGATCACCCACTCTCTCACAGTCACAACTTGGATGCTCTGTATTGATCACCCACTCTCTCACATTCACAACTTGGATGCTCTGTATTGATCACCCACTCTCTCACAGTCACAACTTAGATGCTCTGTATTGATCACCCACTCTCTCACAGTCACAACTTGGATGCTCTGTATTGATCACCCACTCTTCACAGTCACAACTTAATGCTCTGTATTGATCCCACTCTCTCACATTCACAACTTGGATGCTCTGTATTGATCACCCACTCTCTCACATTCACAACTTGGATGTTCTGTATTGATCACCCCCCTCTCTCACATTCACAACAGGATGCTCTGTATTGATCACCCCCCTCTCTCACAGTCACAACTTGGATGCTCTGTATTGATCACCCCCCTCTCTCACATTCACAACTTGGATGCTCTTATTGATCACCCACTCTCTCACATTCACAACTTGGATGCTCTGTATTGATCACCGACTCTCTCACAGTCACAACTTGATGCTCTGTATTGATCACCCACTCTCTCACAGTCACAACTTGGATGCTCTGTATTGATCACCCACTCTCTCACAGTCACAACTTGGATGCTCTGTATTGATCCCCCACCCCTCACATTCACAACTTGGATGCTCTGTATTGTTTCCCAAACTCTCTCACAGTCACAACTTGGATGCTCTGTATTGATCCCACTCTCTCACATTCACAACTTGAATGCTCTGTATTGTTTCCCACTCTCTCACATTCACAACTTGGATGCTCTGTATTGGTCACCCACTCTCTCACATTCACAACTTAGATGCTCTGTATTGGTCACCCACTCTCTCACATTCACAACTTAGATGCTCTGTATTGATCACCCACTCTCTCACAGTCACAACTTGGATGCTCTGTATTGATCGCCCACACTCTCACATTCACAACTTAGATGCTCTGTATTGATCACCCACTGACTGATTTTACATTCATAGTGTATGTATTAGTACTTTCCAGTCCCCAAGCTCCTATCTGCTTCATTGTTTATGATGTTGAGTGACCACCCACTCCTGCCGTTACTTACATGTATATTATGTTGAGTGACCACTCTTGCAGTTACATGTATGTGATGTTGAGTGACCACCCACTCCTGCAGTTACATGTATGTGATGTTGAGTGACCACCCACTCCTGCAGTTACATGTATGTGATGTTGAGTGACCACCCACTCTTGCAGTTACATGTATGTGATGTTGAGTGACCACCCACTCCTGCAGTTACATGTATGTGATGTTGAGTGGACCACCCACTCTGCAGTTACATGTAGTTGATGTTGAGTGACCACCCACTCCTGCAGTTACATGTATGTGATGTTGAGTTACCACCCACTCCTGCAGTTACATGTATGTGATGTTGAGTGACCACCCACTCCTGCAGTTACATGTATGTGATGTTGAGTGACCACCCACTCCTGCAGTTACATGTATGTGATGTTGAGTGACCACCCACTCCTGCAGTTACATGTATGTGATGTTGAGTGACCACCCACTCTTACAGTCACATGTTGGATGTTGATTACCACCCACTCCCATTACATGTTGGATGTTGATTGATCACCCACTCCTCACATTTCAGAATTGGGATGTTGATTGATCACCAACTCTTCACAGTTACAATTGATGTTGATTATCACCCACTCCTCACATTACAACTTGGATCTGTTTTGATTGCCCCCACCCCTGAAAGTCACATGTATGTGATGTTGATTATCACCCACTCCTCACATTACATGTTGGATGTTGAGTGACCACCCACTCTTCAGTTACATGTTGGATGTTGATTGACCCACCCACCTCTCACAGTTACAATTGATGTTGATTGATCACCCACTGACTGATTTACATTATGTGATGTTGAGTACCACCCCAAACTCCTATCTGTTCTTTGTAGGGATGTTGAGTGACCACCCACTCCTGCGTTAACATGTATGTGATGTTGAGTGACCACTCCTTGCAGTTACATGTATGTGATGTTGAGTGACCACCCACTCTTGCAGTTACATGTATGTGATGTTGAGTTACCACCCACTCCTGCAGTTACATGTATGTGATGTTGAGTGACCACCCACTCCTGCAGTTACATGTATGTGATGTTGAGTGACCACCCACTCTTGCAGTTACATGTATGTGATGTTGAGTTACCACCCACTCCTGCAGTTACATGTATGTGATGTTGAGTGACCACCCACTCCTGCAGTTACATGTATGTGATGTTGAGTTACCACCCACTCCTGCAGTTACATGTATGTGATGTTGAGTGACCACCCACTCCTGCAGTTACATGTATGTGATGTTGAGTGACCACCCACTCCTGCAGTTACATGTATGTGATGTTGAGTGACCACCATGTTAATATTCGGTAACCATCCCCCCTCTGTGCTACTTCTTTTGATCTATTGCTTTTGCCGTGAAGCGTCGCAGCTCAGTTGCTACACATGTTATATTCAATAACAGCCCATCTCAGTCACTACCCATTCTGTTACTACACATATGATATGTTCAGTGACCACCCATTCTGTTACTACACATATGATATGTTCAGTGACCACCCACTCACTCAGTCACTTCTCGATTGTGATGTGTATTCATAAACGCTCACAGTCATGACACCAACAGTTTCAATCACTACATTGACTACCCACTCTGTCATTTGACTCTTCAATGCTTTTGATTTGGCCTGCTCGAGGACACCCCTATTCCCCCCCCCCCTCTCTCTCTCTCTCTCTCTCTCTCTCTCTCTCTCTCTCTCTCTCTCTCTCTCTCTCTCTCTCTCGTCTGTCTCTCTCTCTCTCTCTCTCTCTCTCTCTCTCTCCTCTCTCTCTCTCTCTCTCTCTCTCTCTATATATATATATATATATATATATATATATATCTACATATATATATATATATATATATATATATATATATATATATATATATATATATATACGATTATAACACGATGACTAGTATGGCGATATATCGCCCATCTGTCCAAATGGGAAGTCACATTTGGTTATATACAATCCCTCAGCACTGAATCAGTTAGTAAATCAATGGTTTGTGAGTTAGTCAATCCCCTGATGCTGAATTCTCCCAAAATCAGCATGTCTCCAGGGTTTACCCAGGGTCAGGCAATGGGTTTTAGAGATGTGTCTTCATCATCATCTTCAGGTTAGTTAGTAGTTAGTCGCAGCTCCAACTTCACGGCAAAGGGTTGCCCCATCATGCTCCATTCCTGTGCCAGTAAATAAGTCATCACTGAGTTAATCACAAAGTCATCAGGTTAGCCATTCTGAAGATCGATGTTAAAGTCTTCCGAAGATTGCTGTGGAAGTCACTCCTTTGTCCCCTGTTATCATCGTCACTATCAGCAGCATCATCATCAGATTAGTGAGTCTGAAGACTGGTGTTGAAATCATCTGATCATCTCACTTCATTGTCCCCTCTTCTCAGCAGTTCTGTTCAATAATGTGGACAACAGATCCCCAATGTCTATGCATTCCTGTGTGATGCAGCTGTTTCTTAGATAACTCCCTGTTTCTTTTCTCCCAAATTTCCTCTAGTATTTTCCTCTCTCTCTCTCTCTCTCTCTCTCTCTCTCTCTCTCTCTCTCCCCTCTCTCTTTCTTTTTCTCTCTCTTTTCCCACTCTCTCTTTCTCTCTTTACTCCCTCACTCTCATTCTCTTTTTTTTCCCTCTCTCTCTCTCTCCCTCTCACTTTCTTTCTCTTTTCCCTCTCACTTTCTTTCTCTCCCTCTCTCTCTGTCTTTCTCTCCCTCTCTATTTCTCCCCTCTTGCTCCCCTCCTCTCTCTTTCTCTCTCACCTTCTCTCTCTCTCCCCTCATATTTTTGTTAGTAGTTTTTATATTAGTTAACCTTTTCCCATGTGGATCTGTAGTGTTTTATTGGTCTATTTCTGTTGTATAGAATTTATATTCTTTCTATTGCTGTGTTTGTTAATGTATACTTCGTCACTAAATGACTTTATGTGTAATCATTTGTCATGTGAATCCCATGGGGCATGGCTGTTCACACACTCCCACCCTCTTATATGCCTTCTTTTATTTGTAATATATAGAATTTCAGTGTGTCTAGAGCATTTAGTTGTCTGTTTTTGTTGTTGTTGTCTTGTGCGTGTTTGCTTATTTTTACTTCTTTCTCTTGTCTTCTGTGAGTGCCAGTCAGTGTCTTGTAATTATTTCTACTGTTGCTACAATGGTTTCAAGGGTGCCCCAGTGATATATGTTTCTGTGTATCTTGTGTAACATACATTACATTTGTCCACCCAGATTGGTTGGGGTAACTGAGAGGAAGTAAATGGGAGGTTAAGTGCAGAGTAAAAGAGAGAAGGCTAGGAGAAGAGGGAGAAGATAGAAAAAAGAAATGAGTAGAAGGGAGAAGATTAGGTGTAGAAATCATATAAGTAGAAGGGAGAAGGTTAGCTGTAGAAGGGAGAAGTTTAGATGTAGAAGGGAAATGGGTAGACTACAAGGGAGAAGGTTAGGTGTATCAAGGGAACATGGAAATAAGTAGACGGTTAGATGTGTAAGTGAAATGGAGAAAAGGTTAGCTTTAGAAGGGAGAAAGTGTAAGGTAGAAGATTTTGGAGTAGAAGGGAAACAGAGGAAGAAGATTTAAAGTGCAGGTGGTTAAGAGTAGAGTAGGGAGACGAATGAGACAAGCAAGAGAAAAAAAACCTCAGAGTTGGAGAGGGTTATGCATAGTAAAGATTAAGATCAGGAATAACCTTGCCCTGTTAATTTGCCGTAATCTAGTTTAATCCCACAGATATATGATTGTCATTTACAGGCTATTTAAATCAGAGATGAGGTCAGCACTCGTTCTTAAACATTTGATGTGCTGATAGCATGGTAGCGGGTTCAACCCCATAACCGGACAGTTGGACTCAAATATTGAATTCTTGTCCTTGACTTGGGGTCGTAAATTACAAGTACTTCAGAAGTGAGAGTAGGTTTGCCTGATGGTGAGGGACACTGGTAATAGGGAAAGCTAATCCATAGGGGGAAAAAAAAAGTCCAGTGCACTAGAAGTAGTAGCACGTGTATGGACTACACTTGGGTTCAAAGTGAGCAAACACAAAATAAAAAAAATTAGGTTCTAAATGTTTGAATATAAATGTGTTGCTGTCTGTCCATGTTGGAATATAAATGTGTTGCTGTCTGTCCTGGATGCACACTGTATTTCCAACACGTTTTTGTAGTGTGATTTTGTGCTATATCTAATTTTGTGTTGTGTTGTATTATTATATGATGACTGTTGTTTGTTAACATTTCTCGTTACTGGCTGCATCTCTTGAATGCAGTACATTTTCACTGTGTATTGCCTGTTTGGGCTGTAAGTTTACCATGTGTTGGTGAGTTTGGCTGTTACTAGTGCATTTGGTCATTTTGTACATCATGTTAGCCTCTACTTTGTACATGTATTAACATTGCCTAAACAGTCGGTCAGTAAACTACACTGTATAGCAGGGGTGGCCAACATGAGGCCCGCGGCCCGCCGGGAGTCATGTTGCGGCCCGCGGAGTGGGAAGTGACGATGTGGTAGAAGCTGTAGCACGCTTGCTTGTTTACCCCCCCCCCCCCCCCCCCCCCCCCCCAACAAAAAAATTAGGTGCGTGGCCTGGCAGGAAATGTTATTTCTGAAATATGGCCAGCCTGCTGGAAAGGTTGGCCACCCCTGCTGTATAGCCTTAGTTTGTGAATCACATAGATTATTATTTTGTAAATCACATAGCATATTTAGTCATGTTGTAAATCGCAGATTATTGAGTTATTTTGTAAAACAGATTATTGAGTCATTTTGTAAATCACATAGGTTATTGAGTCATTTTGTAAATCACATAGATTATTAAACTGTTTTGTAAATTGCATAGCGTGATGAGTAACTTCATACATCATACATAGACAAATCAAAGGGAATTTACACAGTATCTCGTGTCATTTTGTAAATCACATGGCCTATTGAGTCACTTTATTTGTTACATATTCTAGCCAGCCCATTGGTAAATCATAAAGTACATTGGGCCAGCTTGTAAATCACCTGGCACCCTTAATTAATTCATGTAATATTGTAACAGAGGCATTGTAACTTGGCTTCCCTTTCCTTGCTGTCTTGTCTGTAACAACCACTGATGTCTATGTTTACATTTCTGATTTTTACTGAGTAGAGCTACATAATTTGTCTTGTTTTCCTTGTTGATTCCACATGACGATAGAGTAAATCACGTACTGACGTTGATTGTTCATTCACATGATGTGATATACACTACAGGAACATTCCACACATTATTAAAAAATACCCGCAATTTTCATATTTAATTTGTTTCAAACTCATATGGGGAGCCGCAGTAGTGCAATGGCCAGCATACTTGCCTGCCTGTCCAGTGGTCATATGGTCCTGGGCTGTCAGGTAAGACACTGGTATCAGAAAATGTCCTGGGCTGTCAGGTAAGACACTGGTATCAGAAAATGTCCTGGGCAGCAAATACGGCCAGCATGGTATTGACCACTCACCCAGCGAGTGTCTGTTGGTCTACACACTCATGGGACCATATACCCAGTAAACCACATGTTGTGGAACAGGAGCTGCCTCTTGTCTACCTTCATACCCACCTGCTGAACTGTCTGCATGCCTACTTATCCACCCGCTGAACTGTCTGTCTACCTAATTACCCACCTGCCTACTTACCCACCTGCTGAACTGTCTGTCTGCCTACTTGCCCACCCGCTGAACTGTCTGTCTGTCTACTTATCCACCTGCTGAACTGTCTGTCTGCCTACTTACCCACCTGCTCAACTGTCTGTCTGCCTACTTACATACCTGCTCAACTGTCTGTCTGCCTACTTACCCACCCGCTTGATCGTTGATGAACTGTGTCTGCCTACTTGACTGTTTACACACCTACCCATCTATTGACTACTTAATGGTCGGTCTACCTGACTAGCCACCTACTTGACCATTGAACTGTTTACCTACCTGCTACCTACTTTTGACTACTAAACTCTGTTTTTATATAATCTCTCTCTCTCTCTCTCTCTCTCTCTCTCTCTCTCTCTCTCTCTCTCTCTCTCTCTCTCTCTCTCTCTCTCTCTCTCTCTCTCTCTCTCTCTCTCTCTCTCTCTCTCTCTCTCTCTCTCTCTCATTCATGTGTTTCTCAGTCCATCTCAACAATCCGTTTGCCTCTATGTGTGCGTGCGTGTGCATTTGCGCGCGCATTATCGGAGTATGACAAGGTTGTGTTCTGTCCCCCCCTCATGTTCATAACCTATTTAGACAGCATATGTAAAGAAACCAGCTAAACAGAAGCCGTAACAACACCACATGACAAACAGAACACAGTCAAAGAACCAACGGCGAATTACACCATTAGCGAACTCCTATTTATAGGCAATCAAGCACTAATAGCAAAATCAGAAGCAGAATTACAAGCCCACATAAATAGCATAAACGAAGTGTGTAAGAAGTGTAACATGAAAATTAGCATCAGTAAAACAGAGATAGTGACTATAACCAAAGAAGAAAAAACAACACTCCCTGAAACAAGTAAAGAGCTTCAAGTATTTAGGAAGTATAATATCAAATGGCAATTCAGAAGACGAGATAGAAAATAATTGCAATAAGGCAAACCAACTCTTGGACAAATGGCACCAATACTAAAAAAAAATAAGCAAATATCAATAGTTGCTAAAAAGCCCTCTACAACACAATCTTCCTACCAACTCTATGGTACCAATGACAAACCTGGACAATGACAGAAAAAGAGAAAAGAAAACTTACAACAGAAATGAGATTCCTGAGAAGAATACTCAATGTATCAAGAAGAGATAAAATAAGAAATGAAGAAATCAGGACTATAGTGGGGTTAAAGCCGTGCTAGATTTTGTCAGAAGGCTACCAAATAACAGTATACCACAACAAGCAATGATGTACAGACCAAACAAAACCAGAAGAAGAGGCCGACCATGTAATCAATGGACAGATGGAGTAACAGAATCATTTTCTGACTGTTGTCTCCCTGTCCTGTCTCTGATTACCTAATCTATCTAATCTATTTCTGTCTTGGCCTATCAAGACATTCCAAAGAAGATAACTAGCTGTCATGGTTTAATTTATTAAAACCACGGTGGCATACAAGATAAACTTATGCTGTGTAAAGAATATTGTAAATAAATACTTTAATATGTAACCATATTAATTTATAAATTCATTGCCTTGATGGCTACTGGGATTTCCTAAAACTCCATTCTTATCGTAATCATTTTAACTAGAGCATGAATACTGTTATTTTCTTGGCAGGTGTTAGCACTGTGAGTTTTTTTAACTGGCATGCACAAATTATGTACATTGTCCAACTGGCAAGCATAAATTATATACATTGTCCAACTGGCAAGCATAAATTATATACATTGTCTAACTGGCAAGCATAAATTATGTACATTGTCCAACTGGCAAGCATAAATTATGTACATCGTCCAACCGGCAAGCATGAATTATATACATTGTCTAACTGGCAAGCATAAATTATGTACATTGTCTAACTAGCAAGCATGAACACTTTTAATTGTCTAACTGGCAAGCATAAATTATGTAAATTGTCTAACTGGCAAGCATAAGTTATGTACACTGTTTATTAGAGCAACATAAACTGTAAATTGCCTGACAAGCACAAACATTGTATGTACATTGTCTAAGTGACAAGCATAAACAGTGTAGATAGTCTAACTGGCAATGGGAAACAGAGTAAATATCTCATGTGGCAAGCTTAAACAGTATAACATAGTCTTATTTTGCATAAATATAGTTAATATCCTAAATGGCAAGCATAACTGCCAGACATAAAACAGTAGTTTTTAACAAGCAAGCATAATCTGTGTAAATAGTCTGACAAGAATAAACTCTGTAAATAGTCTAATTGACAAGCATACACTTTGTAAATAGTCTAACTGACAAAGATAATCTGTGTAAGTAGCTTAACTATCAGGTAAAAACATTGTAAATAGTATTACAGTTTCATGTAACCATGTAATTTTAAATTTCAGCATAAACAGTCTACATAAATATTATTTACTGTTTGTGTGCACACAGTATTTTTTTCAACTCAGCATAAACAGTGTAAATAGTATTGCTATTATCGTATACACTGTGTACAATTTTAACAGTAGAGTTTACAGTTTGTTACAGTGTTGATAGTTGTACTAGTTTAGTTTCGAATTTAGTCTCTTCTTTAAAAATGGATTGCTCAGTGAGCAGAAAAATAAGGTTGAAAATGTAAGTCTAGTCAGACAACAAGGAAGGGAACTGGTCACTTTACCACATAATTATATGTGAGTGATGTTCATATGTCACTAGCATTTCTGACCACTTCATCAGATCATGCTGTGGAGTAAATTACCATTTTATGTTAATATCACATATAAAAACCATCAGACAGACATTTACACACATATTACATTCACACATACATGTGTATGTTTTATTTCAGTGTATATAAATCTGTCAATTGTCAAACACACAAGAAAATACATGTGGTATGATGTCTGTTTGGTCGAATATGCATATGTGGTGGTGATAACTATGTTAGAAAATACATATGTGGTGTGATACCTGTATGGTAAAATATACTTATGTGGTGTGATAACTATGGTAGAAATTACATATGTGGTGTGATAACTATGGTAGAAAATACATATGTGGTGTTATAACTATGGTAGAAAGTACATATGTGGTGTGATAATTGTATGGTAGAAAATACATATGTGGTGTGATAACTATGGTAGAAATTACATATGTGGTGTGATAACTGGTAGAAATTACATATGTGATGTGATAACTGTATGGTAGAAAATACATACGTGGTGTGATAACTATGGTTGAAATTACATATGTGGTGTGATAACTGTATGGTAGAAAATACATATGTGGTGTGATAACTATGGTAGAAATTACATATGTGGTGTGATAACTGGTAGAAATTACATATGTGATGTGATAACTGTATGGTAGAAAATACATATGTGGTGTGATAACTATGGTTGAAATTACATATGTGGTGTGATAACTGTATGGTAGAAAATACATATGTGGTGTGATAACTATGGTTGAAATTACATATGTGGTGTGATAACTGGTAGAAATTACATATGTGGTGTGATAACTGTATGGTAGAAAATACATATGTGGTGTGATAACTATGGTAGAAATTACATATGTGGTCTTATAACTATTGTAGAACATACATATGTGGTGTGATAACTGTATTGCAGAAAATACATATGTGGTGTGATAACTGTATTGCAGAAAATACATATGTGGTGTGATAACTGTATGGTAGAAAATACATATGCAGTGTTTTGTGTTCCTTGAGTGGATCTCTTGCATGTACAGCTGCATTAGATGTTTGGGGAAAGGTAGCATGTTATCATTATATTTAATATGTCACACTTTCATAGTTTAGTTGTAATAGTTATAGAAAAGCAGTGTAGTTTAGGTGTCCGGATATAGAAAATCGATGATAAGCTGACATAATTTAGATGTCTACATTGTAGAGTTTGGAGAATAGTTTTCTATACTTTAGATGTTATAAAATATAACAGTTATATTTAAACATGGATATCACAGCTTTTATTTTAATGTCCAGATTTTATAACTTAGATGCCATTATACTAGAAGTTTGTAGTCAATCGTTTGAAAGACTGAGTTTTAACTGGCAAGTCTGATGCATTGACATACAGGAAGGCTTGAGTTCTGAAAACGGCTTGTATGTCTCGGAGTGAGGTTGGTGAAGAGACCTTCTTCCTGACCTGGTACTGGAGTATCATCTTCTTGGGGTCTGTGTTGCAGAGATCTCCTAGCACTTTCCAAGCTCAGAAACCAATTGGGTGTGGAAGGCCGGTACTGGAGTGTCACATCTGTGGAAAAATATGGTGATTTTTGGAGTATTCACCAGTTTGGATGCGCAGTCTCTGTGGATAGGTCATACCACAACAGAGTTTCCCGAGGTTGTGTCTCGGCTAGTGAGAAGCATGATCTTGTGGCCTCATCAGCCCATGGTAAAGGCTAAATTTCAAGGTCATAGAAGTTAAACTTTGCTCTGGCAAATAAACGATGTGTGTGCACACATGCCCATACAAATCACTGTATGTCGTTACGGGGTGAGTCAATAAGTAAGTCACACAGTTCTGTGGGATGGCAGGTAAATGTAGTAGGTGTTTTCTACAGGTGTCATTAGGTGACAGCAACATTGAGCTTTATATTCCCTTTCATTGGGTGGCGCTAGGTGTATCATGCGCAGCGCATAAACAAAATGGCGACTGTGTACAACCAAAGTGCAACGTGCTGTTGTGCGTTTTTTGTGGGCAAAAGGACTGCCTGAAAAGGACATTCATAAGGAAATGCTTCCTGTTTATGCTGACAAATGTTTGTCCCTAAAGTGGGTGCACAGCTGGGTAGAAACATTTTCTCAAGGACGCGAATGATACCGAAGTTGAATGTGGTTTAGAAAACACAGCACGTAGTTCTATGCAGCCAGTCTGGGAGGACTGATAAAATGATGGGATAAGTGCATGAATGTTGGTGGAAATTATGTTGAGAAATAAAGGGACAATGTATGTATAAAAATAAACTGGTTTCAAGTTGTTATATTTAGTTATTTTTCTACATCCATTTGTGACTTACTTATTGACTTCCCATCATATTATTGCCATGCACATCTCACATTTTACTGAATTGCTTGACATTTCAAATTTGAATATTTTAATTTTTGCAGCCTAAAGCAAAAGAGGAAGATAAGAAACAGGCAGCAGACGGGGAGAAAGTGGGAAGTGGAAGAACAATTCCAGTGAAACAGGTAATTGGCCTGGTTTAGATCCAGTGAAACAGGTAATTGGCCTGGTTTAGATCCAGTGAAACAGGTAACTGGCCTGGTTTAGATCCAGTGAAACAGGTAGTTGGCCTGGTTTAGATCCAGTGAAACAGGTAACTGGCCTGGTTTAGATCCAGTGAAACAGGTAATTGGCCTGGTTTAGATCCAGTGAAACAGGTAATTGGCCTGGTTTAGATCCAGTGAAACAGGTAATTGGCCTGGTTTAGATCCAGTGAAACAGGTAATTGGCCTGGTTTAGATCCAGTGAGACAGGTAATTGGCCTGGTTTAGATTCAGTGAAACAGGTAATTGGCCTGGTTTAGATCCAGTGAAACAGGTAGTTGGCCTGGTTTAGATCCAGTGAGACAGGTAATTGGCCTGGTTTAGATCCAGTGAAACAGGTAATTGTCCTGGTTTAGATCCAGTGAAACAGGTAATTGGCCTGGTTTAGATCCAGTGAAACAGGTAGTTGGCCTGGTTTAGATCCAGAAGTTTTATTTAGGTGTCTGGGCAAATGGTGTGATATTTCCTTGTAGGACATTCACCTACTTGCAGAGTTTGATTTCATGTGATGGAAGAATCTATGCCCATTTTTAATACAGATGCAAGAAAGGCAAGTCAAGTAATTTGTTAGATGCTACAAATATTGCAGAATAAACAAGTGAAATAATTGGCTAGATGTCACAAATATTGCAGAATAAACAAGTTAATTCATTGGCTAGATGTCACAAATATTGCAGAATAAATAAGTGAAATCATTGGCTATATGTCATAAATATTGCAGAATAAACAAGTTAAATCATTGGCTAGATGTAATAAATATTGCAGAATAAACAAGTGAAATAATTGGCTAGATGTCACACATATATTGCAGAATAAACAAGTGAAATCATTGGCTAGATGTCATAAATATTGCAGAATAAACAAGTTAAATGACCGGCTTGATGTCACAAATATTGCAGAATAAACAAGTGAAATAATTGGCTAGATGTCACATATATTGCAGAATAAACAAGTGAAATCATTGGCTAGATGTCACAAACATTGCAGAATAAACAAGTGAAATAATTGGCTAGATGTCACAAATATTGCAGAATAAACAAGTGAAATAATTGGCTAGATGTCACATATATTGCAGAATAAACAAGTGAAATAATTGGCTAGATGTCACAAATATTGCAGAATAAACAAGTGAAATAATTGGCTAGATGTCACAAACATTGCAGAATAAACAAGTGAAATAATTGGCTAGATGTCACAAACATTGCAGAATAAACAAGTGAAATAATTGGCTAGATGTCACAAACATTGCAGAATAAACAAGTGAAATAATTGGCTAGATGTCACACATATATTGCAGAATAAACAAGTGAAATCATTGGCTAGATGTCACAAATATTGCAGAATAAACAAGTGAAATAATTGGCTAGATGTCACAAACATTGCAGAATAAACAAGTGAAATAATTGGCTAGATGTCACAAATATTGCAGAATAAACAAGTGAAATAATTGGCTAGATGTCACATATATTGCAGAATAAACAAGTGAAATAATTGGCTAGATGTCACAAATATTGCAGAACAAACAAGTGAAATAATTGGTTAGACAGCACAAATATTGCAGAATAAACAAGTGAAATAATTGACTAGATGTCACAAATATTGCAGAATAAACAAGTGAAATAATTGGCTAGATGTCACAAATATTGCAGAATAAACAAGTGAAATAATTGGCTAGATGTCACAAATATTGCAGAATAAACAAGTGAAATAATTGGCTAGATGTCACATATATTGCAGAATAAACAAGTGAAATAATTGGCTAGATGTCACAAATATTGCAGAACAAACAAGTGAAATAATTGGTTAGATGTCACAAATATTGCAGAAGAAACAAGTGAAATAATTGGCTAGATGTCACAAATATTGCAGAATAAACAAGTGAAATAATTGGCTAGATGTCACAAATATTGCAGAATAAACAAGTGAAATAATTGGTTAGACAGCACAAATATTGCAGAATAAACAAGTGAAATAATTGGCTAGATGTCACAAATATTGCAGAATAAACAAGTGAAATAATTGGCTAGATGTCACAAATATTGCAGAATAAACAAGTGAAATAATTGGTTAGATGGCACAAATATTGCAGAATAAACAAGTGAAATAATTGGCTAGATGTCACATATATTGCAGAATAAACAAGTGAAATATATAGATATTTAAAACTATCCACTTGGTTAAGAATTGTCTCTTCTATTTCTATTTCACATTTTGGTGTCACCTTTTTCTTTGATATCACCATTGTTACTGTTTTCTTGGTATTCAAGGAGTCCTTTCCTTGCACTCTCTGTTACTACAGTGTCCAACAATTATTGTGGATCTTTTGCATTATTCGCCACCAATACTGTGTCATCTGAATAGCGTACATTGTTTATATTATAACCTCTGATTAGTATTCTTGGTTTCTCTTTGATCTCTCTCATTGTTACTTAGCTGTAGAGGGAGAAGAGATCTGGTGACAAAACACATCCCTGTCATACTCCTAAGCTTTATTTGTTCATAATTGCCCTCTTTATTTCCCATTTTGATTGCTGCTACTTGGTTCCAGTAAATATTATTTCATTCTTTCCCATCAATGTTGATATCTTCCAACATTTTAATTAGTTCATCATGTTTTACTTTACCAAATGCCTTGGTATAATCTGTGAAGCACAAATATATATATATGTCTTTCTGTGTCTCTGCTGATCTTTATATTAGTATTCATAATGTATATATATCATTGTTTGTACCCTTTCCTTCCACAAATCCATACTGTTTTTCACCAATTTCCATTTTTATTTTCTATCTTGTTCTTATCATTATAATTCTCAGTAGAAGCTTAGTGTCATGGTTTATGAGGTTTATTGTACGAAAGTCTTCGCATTCAATTATTCCTGGTCTTTTTGGTATAGCTATAAATACAGATTTCAGCACATCACTCGGTAAATATCCACTGCTGTAAATATCTTTCAACATTTTGGTTAATACATCTACTCCAAATCCTCCCAGTACTTCTGATTCTTCTATTGTAATTCCGTGGGGCCCTGATGTTTTTCCTTTCTTCATATGCTTGACAGCATCAGCGAATTCTTCTTTTAGAATAGGTCGACCTTCTAAATTACTTTCTTCTGTTAATTTTTCCCTTTCTCCATCATATAATTCTCTTATATACTCATTCCACCTCTTCAGTATAGCATCTTCCTCCAATAATATCTTTCCTATTTTTGATTTCAAAAACCCTGTATTTACTCTGATTTTTCTTCCCGAGAGCTCACTGATTTGTCTGTGTGTATATAACTGGCCTATGTAGATTAAGTATTAGTTTTGTGCAAACAGAGTTGAGTTGAGTTGAGTTAAGAACCGACATCACTGCACTCAGGACATTCCCATACATGCTCAGTCCCCTCGTTCATCAACCAGCGAAGAAAGACATGATAGTCACTTTAAAATTACCGTGGTAGACAATTGACATTACTGTGCGAACATGTGTATATTTCAGCTTGAAGGATTTCTCTAGTTATTTTACTTTATGTTGTATGAATTCTGCAGTATGTACCTGACGAGATGCAGCAAAATATGCCAGGCAACAAATCATGCAATCTATTGTTTGTGTCTTCTTTATTCAAATTCACTACGGGAAAACATTGTTTTGATTCACTCTGTATAGTTCTTGAATTTCTTTATCTGCTTTCAGAACATCTTTATTCAGTCTCATGTTCTTAACCACTTTTTCCCTCTCTTCAATCTTATTTTTCTTTGTCCACATAGTGGTACATGATCACTATTACAGTCAGCACCAGGCATTGTCTTAATATTAATTAATACATTTCTAAATCTTTTATTAATAAGCATGTAGTCAATTTGGTTAAGTATTTTCTTATCAGGGCTTTTCCATGTGTAAAGTCATCTTTTATGGTGTTTAAACCAGGTTTCCAATTATCATATTGATATTTGCCTATTCCATTAGTTTCTCTCCTCTTTCATTTCTTGTACCTAAACTTATAATGTTGTCAGACCTGTCTCCTTTAAAATTGTTCCCTCTGTTGTTGATGCACTGCTCCCAGCACACCACTGTGTATGACTTAAATAGTTGTCATTATAGGCTTGTTGCAGCATTTGATAAGTGTCAGAACACATTTGACCTAATTTCAAATTGAACATGACATAAATTTGTAGCTTTTCAAGATCCTTCATTGCAGAACGCTTCTTAAATGAATTACAGGAGCCAAGTGAACTCATGTCAAGATTTGAGCGCGCAGCATACTTTGAGTGAGATTGCATGCATCGACTGAACGGTGGATTTAAAAAAACTCATGAAAAGAGTCAGTTGATTTGAGCCCATGACAGGAACAGTGTGGATCGAAAGTCAAGCCAAGCTGGCGATGGCAAGCGATATTACTGCCAGGGCGAATGCTTTACTTGAAGTACATCAACGACTAATGATCCCACAATTATTAAATTAAAGGGAAATGTTGTTGGTATACATACATGTAATAGCTAGCTCGTTGACCAACTTGTGATGCTGTTTTAAAAGTTTGGTTTCTTTTTAGACCGCTTTCATGTATGAGCTTAATGCCATTACAGTATGACTTCAGGATATGTGTATGTATTCACAAAAGGTTACTTGTGGTGTTTGTGTTACAGGGCTGGTTGTATAAAAAGAGCCACGGATTGAACAAGGAGTGGAAGAAAAAATATGTTGCCTTGGTGGATGATGGTCGATTGGTCTACCACTCAAACATCCATGTGAGTAGTGTCATTGTTTTGTATCTGTTCGTGTGTTAATTTCTCTCTCCGAATGCTTTCTCTCCCATTTCTCTCTATTTCTCTTTCTTAGTGTCTGTCGGTCTGTGTATTCGTATACTTTTGTGATGTTCACTGATCATCTCCAGAATTATGTGACATTCATTTATCACCTCTAAGATTATGTGACTTCATTTATCACCTGTAAGATTGTGACACTCATGGAGCATCTGAAAAATTATGTGACACATTGGTCGTGTGTAAGATTATGTGACACTCAATGAGCATCAGAAGAATTACGTAATGCTCATTGAGCATCTGAAGAATTATGTGGCATTCATTGATCACTTGTAAGATTATGTGACATTTATTGATCACCTGTAAGATTATGTGACATTCATTGATCATCACCTGTAAGATTATCATATTCATTGATCAGTTGTTTATAAAATATAGAAATATATGGAATTGCTGTTTTTCTTTTTTTTTTTTTTTCAGTGATAGAAGTATATGGCATTCATGCACCAACTGTAGAAATACAAATATGTTGTATTTTATCATCATCAGGATTACATGGAGGACACACATGCTAAAGAAATTCCACTTGTTAGAACCACAGTAAAAATACCTGGCATGCGACCTCGGGGGTCAAGGACTGTCTCAGGTGGGGTCGCTGCCAACGGGGACATGAATAATTCTATAGGTATATTAGTATGTACATGTGGTTGCATGTGATGGACATGTGTATGATATGTGTGTGTTTATTTTGTATGTGTGTGATGTATGTGTCATGGTTTATGTGTGTAAATGTGTGTATGTGTGCATATGTATATGCCTGTGTATGTGCATTTTTACAAATGGATTGGTGGGCAGGTGTAAGTGTGTGCATGCATGCATGAGAGAGAGAGAGAGAGAGAGAGAAACACAAACAAGCATGCATCTTTATTTCACACACACACCCACACCTCTTCTTCCATCAATTTCCATATGTGTGCATATATAAGCATGCCCTAGCGAAGTCGGTAGTGTACTGAGCTGGTAATGTCATAACACAGTTGGGCACGGGTTCCACACCTGGGCTCGTCACCTGCAAAAGTGAGGGAAAGATTGGTCATCTATTGCTCCGTGCATTCCGGCCTACAGAATGTGATGGCACTGTCATGTCATAGACCCATGGCAGGAAACTTCTTCATGGATAACACAGTTGATGACTTCAACAACTGTACATGTCAAAAAATTGTGTGTCCATGTTTGTGTGTATTCATAGCTGCAGTGAATAATACAGAGGTTCAGTAATCTCTCTCTCTCTCTCTCTCTCTCTCTCTCTCTCTCTCTCTCTCTCTCTCTCTCTCTCTCTCTCTCTCTCTCTCTCTCTCTCTCTCTCTCTCTCTCTCTCTCTCTCTCTCTCTCTCTCTCTCACACACTCATTCCTCTCTCCCCCCTCACACACTCATTCCTCTCTCCCCATTCTTTCTTTCTCTCTCTCTCCTATCTCTCCCTCTCTGTCTCTCTCATTCTCTCTGTCTCTCAAAATCTCCCACTCACACTTGGCTTCCAAACCCCCACATATGTCTGTATTACATCATCATCAGTAGTTTCACAGTCCATTGCTTAATATTAATAGTATTTTATGCACTTACAACTGTATCATCTACAACATGGTTCTGCTAATCTTTGCAGCATTTGACGTGCCCGCAGATGGTCAGATTGACAATTCGTTGGTCATTCCCAACACTTCCACCACCACAGGTAATACATTAACCATACCCACTACATTATTGACGTTGAATTACACACCAGACTGGTTCACGTTTCATATGCTGGACTACATATGCGCTTTTATCATTATTCTTCTTTTCATTCTTTTTTCTTAATTGGCCTGTTGTTTGAATGATTGGCTCTGATAGTTACACAGTGTGTGATAGAGCTTATGTTTATGTAAATAGCCTGTAGATTAACTACCTGGTTAGCTGTGGATTAACTACCAAAGTTCCTTTGTTCTGTAGATTTAGTCCATTAATGTGTCTTAATGGTTAACAACATCACATGTGGTCCACTCTATAAACCTTTCTTGGTGCGTCTCTTTAACAGCTTGTCTCTAACCATTTCTGGTAATGTATCCATAACAAAGTCAATCCTTTCCTATAACTAGTTCTGGTAATGTGTGTTACAAAGTCGATCCTTTCCTCTAACTAGTTCTGGTAATGTGTGTAACAAAGTCGATTCCTTTCCTCTAACTAGTTCTGGTAATGTGTGTATTCGATCCTTTCCTCTAACTAGTTCTGGTAATGTGTGTAACAAAGTTGATCCTTTCCTCTAACTAGTTCTGGTAATGTGTGTAACAAAGTTGATACTTTCCTCTAACTAATTCTGGTTATGTATTTCACAGTGCCATTCCTTTCTTCTAACTATTTTTGGTTATGTCTGACAATGCCAAACCATTTCTTATAATTTGTGTTCTATTTTGAATTGTAGTCTTTTGCAGCACCCTCTTCAGCCATCTATTTTCTATTTTCAACTGCCTAGGGATATTTAACAATCACATGAATCCCACTAGTTTTTCACACTTATCTGAGAAAGCTAATGTCCAAACTACTACCTCAGGATCAGAGGGAAGAATCCTATCCTATTTTTATTGTGTAGCAATCCATAATGCCCACACCATGAATCAAACCCATCAGCTCCAGTTAGAAATGAACTTACCACTGCGCCATGCCCCCCTCCCTCCCCCCAAAAAAACAAAAACAAACAAACATATAGTACAATTCCTTGGGATACACATAGAATTACAGTTGTATGTGACATCAAGAATTCATCACATCTCATGTCACAAGAAGAGGCAGCAGTAAATAAACAAACATCTTGTACCACAAGATAGATATCTACCCCGGGAAGGTTAACCCGGTCAACAAATGCCCACAGAAGTCGGATGTGTCGGCCTGACGGCGCAAGAACGCAACTCTGCTGTAAACAGGCACAACGCAATCACGTCCGGAAAAAAACTCCGGATGAACGCAGAAGAAGAGGAAGATATCTAGATTTCATGGAGGATTTCTTGCGTCCCAAAATAGGTTTTTCTAGCTGAGGAATCAACTTTTTATTCCACCTTATGGGTCTATTGTACTTTTACAATTGATATTATATTTCCCAGAATAAGTTTTGATATCCCAGAATGAATGTTTATTGTTCCAGAATGGATATCATAACTCTAAATGATGTTTTAGTAAAACAGCATGAATCTCTAGTCTCTCTTTCCAAACACACTCATACACCACACACTCAACCGCACACACACACACCTTCTTTCCCCCCCCCCCCCCCCCCCCCCCCCCCCCCCCCCCCCCCCCCCCCCCCCCCCCCCCCCCCCCCACCACACACACACCAGTACAACATATGTCATTTCCACAACAACCATTATTGATTTCTTTCAGCCTTTTGTTTTTGTTTACATTTTGCCCTGCTATAAGTGACAAAGTTGTAAGTGCTGTGTTCAACTTTGTTCATGCTGTCTCATTCCCAGTTATCCCTGAACACCCACGCACCCGGCCAGAACGGTCTCCGATGTTACCAAAATTAGGCATTAACAGTTCCAGCAGAGACACCCCAAATGTGAAGAAACGGCACCGGCGGGCCAAAAGTAGTGGTATTAAAAATTCAAACCCAGGCGACGGGGATGGTGAGTACCAGGCATTAGGTTACAATGTTTCGTTTGTGTTCAGTGGCTGTTTTGTAGTGTTGTGTTCTTGTTTGTTTCTTTAGTACAAACAGTTAATGTTGTCTGTTTTTTTAATAGTATTTTCTTTATGTCACTAACAAAGCTTAAATATGTCTATGTTTGATGATGGTTTCTCTTCCCCCTCCCTCCATTCTGGGATGATTGTTTTAATTCAATTGCTAAGCAGCTTTATTCACTTCAGAAAAGGGTTGCATGTTTAATTTATAGTAAACAGGTAACCAACATTTCTAGCCTTTATAAATGTCTTTGACTGCTACCACTCCACAAACACTTGCTTTTGAATCAAGCCAAACTAATTCATAAAATCCTATATCAAAGTGCTCCAAGCTACCTTTGTCCATTGTTTAAATATAGTGCAAGACAAAGCAAATGACTAAACATATTAGCTGTTCCTCAACATAGAATAGTCTTATACAAAGCAAGCTTAGCGTACACAGCTGTGGAACAATTTTACACACAAAAAACAAAGACACCACGATCTCTTATACACACGACTACAACCTGTTTAAAATCTCATTACAGACTGTATGCTCCCTTAAAATTAATAAATAAAAAAAATCTATAATTTTAAAAAACAAAATAGTTTAATAAACACTGTCCTAACAGTGGTCTGGTATATCTACCTAGGGGGGTACGGGGTGTCAGGCATTGGTAGCACCTTTGGTAAGGATGACTCTCATGTCCTTTTCAGGACCCATCCCACACTGGTCCAAGCCTGACACCCAGCTCGTGCCTGTGGCTCCTAGTAGCTGTCAGCATGCGACAGCGGCCACCCCCCGGGCAACAGCTGTGAGAGGCTGGCTAAACCAGGCATGAGTATCCGATTTGGTGTCAAACCAAGAGGTAAACTAGGGTATGCCTACCCAGAATGTGAAGACAGGATTCGGCAGACTGCGCGGAAGAAATCATTCCTGATTCAACGGGCAAGACGGCGTTTACCTGCAAAGCGTTGTGGAACGTAATGAGCACATCAAGGCACGTAGAGCGCCCTGGTCATCCACTGCACCTGTATTCGTCTCCAGTCATCTAGACTTGTCTTGCCACTGGACTCAGATGGACTCAGGCGAGAGAGTGAGGTCGACGAATTGCGCAACTCTTCCTCACTTTAATCCAAGTCATCGCGCAAGTCATTCTTCATCCAACGTCATATATCACCTTCAAGCCCTGTGGCGATGGGCGAGCGGCGAAGCGGCAGGCGTGGGTACGCTGGCAGCCGTAGTCGCAGACCTGCACACAGGCGGCTCAGGCCATATGGTCGTCTTCTACTGACCGGAGCAGCAGTGGGATTCGGCAGCCCCCTGAGCGACTGAGCAGCCCTCTATAGGAACACACTGCTCACCTCCATAGCATGAGGAAGGGGCTAGAAAAGGTGCCCTAAACATTGTCTGCTCCATCACTACCTAACCAGCTAGCCGCGGTTGGTGGGTACCCTTAACTGCGGTCGACATACAAACAAAGATAAAACAAGCAAAGCTAAAAGAGTAAACCATATTCCCTTAACAATTGGAACTTGGAATGTACGCACCCTACTTGACAGAGACGGCGCGTCGGGTCCAGAGAGACGAACAGCACTGATTGGGAGAGAGCTGGGCAGGTACAACATCGACATTGCAGCCTTGAGCGAGACACGACTTGCAGAAGAAGGCCAAATCTGTGAAATAGGTGCCGGCTACACATTTTTCTGGAGTGGAAGGAAAAGCGAGGAAAGACGCCAATCCGGTGTGGGATTTGCCATTAAGTCGGCCCTGGTCGGCAAATTAGCTGGATTTCCAAAGGCTATAAACGACAGGCTCATGACCATGAAGTTGCCCCTGCTGAATGGAAGGAAGCATGCAACCATTGTGAGTGTCTACGCACCAACTATGACCAACGAAGATGATGTCAAGAACAAGTTCTATGAGGACCTGCACAATGTATTAACATCTGTTCCCAAAGGAGACAAACTTATACTCCTTGGGGATTTCAATGCCAGAGTAGGCACGGACACCACCTCTTGGAGTGGCATTATTGGAAAGCATGGAGTCGGAAATTGTAACAGCAATGGACTCCGCCTCCTTCAGACATGTGCCGAACATGATCTCCTGATTACGAACACAATTTTCCGTCTCCCCATGAGAAATAGGACATCGTGGATGCACCCTCGCTCGAAACACTGGCACCTCATTGACTATGTCATTGTCAGGAGGAGTGACAGACAAGACGTCCGAGTGACAAAATCCATGTGTGGTGCCGAATGTTGGACAGACCATCGTCTCATTGTCTCAAAAATAAACATTCACATCAGGCCACCACGGCGTCCTCAAGGGGTGAAAATGCAAAAAAAGCTAAATGTCACCCGCCTAAACAGCAAGAAAATGCAGCAGTCGTTTGAAAATATGCTGGAAGACCGCCTCAAGCCAAATGCTGCAGCTAAACAGGATACAGAAACAGAATGGAGAGCCCTAAAGGACATAATTTACAACACTGCTATGGAAATCCTGGGTCCAGCCCCCCGAAAGCATAAAGACTGGTTTGATGAAAATTCCGAAGACATCAACCAATTGCTGGCCGAGAAACATCTTCTCCTCAAGGCACATTTGAATGACCCAAAGTCAACATCAAAAAAAGATGCCTTCAAGAACATTCAGAGAGTAGTGCAGCAGAAACTTCGGCACATGCGGGACTCCTGGCTGAGCAGCAAAGCTGATGAAATTCAGGGCTTTGCTGACAGACATGATATGAAAAACTTCTACGACTCACTGAAAGCGGTCTATGGTCCTACATCACCAGGCATAGTTCCCCTCCTCAGTGCAGATGGGGGAACATTGATCACCGATAAGAAAGAAATCCTTCAACGCTGGGCAGAGCATTTCAGCAACATCTTAAATGCAACTTCCTTCTTCGATGATGAAACCATCAACTGCCTTCCTCAAGTTCCTACCAATGAGACACTTGATGACCTGCCAACCATAGTGGAAGTAAACAAAGCCATCCAGCAACTCTCCAGCGGCAAGGCACCTGGTCCTGACTCCATCCCAGCAGAGATATACAAGGCAGGTGGGCCGGTCCTAACAGAGCAGCTTCACCAAGTCTTTACAAACATATGGGTGAACGAGACCATGCCACAAGATTTCAAGGACGCGTCAATAGTCCACCTTTACAAACGTAAAGGAAACCGCCAATCCTGTGACAACCACCGAGGCATCTCCTTGCTTTCAATTGCAGGGAAGATACTCGCCAGAATTCTTCTCAATCGCCTCACAGCCCATCTCGATCAAGGTCTTCTTCCTGAGAGTCAGTGTGGCTTCAGAAAAGAACGTGGAACTGTTGACATGATTTTCGCTGCAAGGCAGCTGCAAGAGAAATGTCAGGAACAGAACTGCGAAATGTTCTCCACTTTCATTGACCGTACCAAGGCTTTTGATACAGTCAGCAGAGAAGGACTGTGGAAGATTATGGCAAAATATGGCTGTCCACGAAAGTTTGTCCAAATAGTGCGGCTATTTCATGATGGCATGCAGGCAAGAGTACAGGAAAATGGTGAACTGTCTGAACCCTTTCCTGTCACCAATGGAGTGAAGCAAGGATGTGTCCTGGCACCAACACTGTTCAGCCTCATGTTTTCAGCCATGCTGATGAATGCCTTCGAGAACGACGACATTGGAATAGACATCAACTACCGTATGGATGGAAAGTTATTCAATCTCAGAAGGCTGAAAGCTAAAACCAAAATTAACAGCGACACCGTCAGAGAGCTCCTGTTTGCTGATGATTGCGCTCTGTACGCCAACTCAGAGGCGGACATGCAACATAATGTTTCAGCTTTCTCACATGCCTGTGCCAACTTTGGGCTCAATATCAACTTGGAGAAGACTGTAGTTATGTACCAGCCAGCTCCAGGGAATAATCACACTGTGCCGAATATCAAAGTGAATGATCATAGACTAAGTGTTGTGGACAAATTCACCTATCTTGGCAGCACTGTGTCACAAGCTGCCACAATTGATGACGAAGTGAATGCAAGAATCTCCAAGGCCAGTGCGGCCTTTGGCAGACTGTACAAGAATGTATGGGACAGAACTGGAATAAGCCTGCAAACAAAGCTAAAAGTCTACAAAGCAGTTGTATTATCCACACTGCTATATGCTTGTGAAACCTGGACTGTTTATCAGCGACACGCTAGGAAATTAAACCACTTCCACACAGTCTGCCTAAGGAAGCTACTGAATGGCAAGACAAGATTCCAGACACTGAAGTCCTAGAAAGAGCATCCATGCCCAGTATCCACACTCTACTGATGAAGAATCAGATTCGCTGGGCTGGTCACTTGACTCGCATGCCAGATCACAGGCTCCCTAAACGAATTTTTTACAACGAACTGCGTTGTGGTAAACGCTGCCAAGGTGGCCAGAGGAAACGCTTTAAAGATACTCTGAAAATTTCACTGAAGGCTTTTGGAATTCATCATGACACCTGGGAGGCTGCAACCAGAGACCGAAATTCGTGGCGTGCATCATTATGCAAGGGTGCAGTCATATGTGAGGCAACCAGGACTGCAAGAGCTGTGAAGAAAAGGCAGGACAGAAAAACCACTGCAGGAAATCCTCCTCCAGAAACGTCAAGCATTCCTTGCCCACATTGTCAAAGAACATTTCGAGCCAAAATAGGCCTTATCAGCCATCTTAGAACCCACGGCTCCATACCTTCAACCCATCTGGATGAAATGAATGGTCATCATCATTCTTGATGGACAAACAACAACATATCTACCTTAGGAAATTATAATTGCTATGTCAAAAATATTAGTAATGAGTCATGTATTAATCTAAATCATATATTGTTGTTTTCCAACATTAGCCTCATAAGTGATGTATGAATTAAATAATGTATGACATGTAGGACCTGTAAGCCAAATTCTTAACCCTTTGAACATAAAGTTTGTTCGTTTGTTCATTTACTTGCTCTTTCTCTCCTCTCTCTCTCTATCTCTCTCTCTCTCTCTCTCTCTCTCTCTCTCTCTCTCTCTCTCTCTCTCTCTCTCTCTCTCTCTCTCTCTCTCTCTCTCCGCTCATTTTTATCTCTTTTCTCTCTCTTTTCTCTTTCTCCTCTTTTTTCTCTTTTCTCTCTTTCTCTCCTCTTTCTCCCCTCTCTTTTCTCTCTCTCCCTCCCTCTCTTTCTTTCTGTGGGTGTGTTTGAGAGAGAGTAAGTAAGTATGTATATGGAAGAGAGGAAACAGAAAGAGGCAGAAAACATATGCTTATTTGTGTAAATGTATTCACATTTATTTCTGTCTTGTATCAATTTTACAGATTCTGATGGTTATGAATTTGTGATTGTCTCACTGGAAAATAAACAGTGGCATTTTGAGGCCCAGAGTGGGGAGGTGAGTATAACACAGGGATTATGTGGGACTTTGTTTTTTTAATCTGGAGTGTAGACGTGGGACCAGGGTAGCTAAGTTGAGGTTCTAAGAAAGAGTAATTGACATCCTGACTACAGAAGTTAATGTCCTTAGCAGAGAACTCGAGATCCTTAGTTGGGATGTTGATGTCCTGAATGTAGATGTTGAAGTCCTGAGAGGGGAAGTTAAGGTCCTGAGTGTAGATTTTGAGGCCCAAAGTGGGGAGGTAAGTATAACACTGGGCTTTGTTGGGGATCCTGAGTGTACACGTCATGGGGGAGAAGTTGAGATTTTTTTGTGGGGAAGTTGAGGTTTTAATGAGTAAGTGACATTCTGACTACATAAGTAGGTCCTTAGTGGAGAACTTGAGGTCCTGAATGTAAGCGTTGAAGCTCTGAGGAAGTTTAGGCCCTGAATGTAGATGTTGAGGCCCTGAGTGGGGAAGTTGAGACCCTGAGTGTAAATGTCAAGGCACTGAGTGCAAATTTTGAGGCCCTGAGTGTAAATGTCAAAGCATTGAGTGTTAATTTTGAGGCCCTGGATGTAGATATTGAGGCCTTCAGTGGATAAGTTGAGTCTTGAATGTAGGTCCTGAGTGGGGATGTTGGGGAAGTTGATGTCCTTAGTTGGGATGTTGAAATCCTAAGTGAAAAAGTTGAGTTCTTCAGTTAGAAATTGAGGTTTTGAGTGGGGACATTGAGTATCAGAGCTGTCTTTTAGTGTCCAGGTTGACATTTTAAGAGTAATATTTTAATATCAGGGCAGTATTTTGTGTCATTGCTATATTTTAGTATTAGAGATATATTTTAGTATCTGAGCTATATGTGTTAGGTGTGTGTATATTTATTGTTCATTTGTTGCATACTTTGAGATTTGAAAATGGTTGTTGTCTTCCTCTCTTACAGGACCGTGATGATTGGGTCGATGCCATAGAGCAGCAGATATTGTCTAGTCTTCAGGCAAATGATGCTGGCAAAAATAAAGTAGGTTTTGTATATTTCTCTCTCTCTCTCTCTCTCTCTCTCTCTCTCTCTCTCTCTCTCTCTCTCTCTCTC